>WHYT01016758.1:237706-260175 GCA_009806455.1 Tetrax tetrax | reverse complement strand
AAAAAAAAAAAAAAAAAAAAAGAAAGAAAAAAAAAGTTTAGTATTTATAAAACTAATATGTTTGTTAGGCTCTACCAAGACCGACGGCACTATTAATGCAAGGAGAAATATAGGTTGGTCTTACTTTATGTGGAAAATAATGTTTCCATAGAAGAAAATGCAAGCACATTTGGAGATCCCCGATTCCTCTCCTACAAACAATCTCCTTGTGTTGAGTTTCCTCCTCCAAGAGACTGACAGCTACAGTTGGCAATCTTTACTGTTTGTATTCTATCGTAAGTTTTTGTTACAGAAATAGTTATTAGCAAAAGAGGAAAGAGAAATTGAGAGGAGGACAGGAAGCTATTTTCATCAAGTGACTGGAATGATGGGAGTGACAGCCGTTAATTGATGTTAATGTAAAAATACTTCAAGGCCAATTATATAAAACAAATACTCCAATGATAGAATGACCTGATTTCAACATGCAGGTACACCCTTTCTGCTTCTTAGCGGTAAGCGAACTCAACAGCCTTAACAATTCCAATCAAGAAATTCCCAAGAGACCTTTGTGTCAGATTGTACCACATGTGGTCATGCGGCACAGCTTCAATCTCCAGATCCATGTTCTCAACTTCACAATCTGAGGACTGATTAAAACACACTTATGAATTTAAACCTAGCTCTAGTCTAACATCTCATACAACCACTACTTCAGTCCTAAACCCATTAGGTTTTAAAACAGGTTAAAATTAAGTAATCAATCTCTTGATCCCAACAACCTGTAATCAAAAGGAGCCATCCTTCTACAAAAAAAAGATATCATTCTATTGTTGATAAAAGGGTAAGGTGAAAGGGAGCAACTTACTTTATCAATGTTTGTGTTATCCAGGGCAGCATCTATCTCATCTAAAACAAAAAACGGTGCTGGCCGAAAACTGTAGAAGAAAATACAGTATTTTGACTTTAGATGCAAAAATGTCAAGAAACATTCTCATTACTTTTAAGACTTACTTTAGCATAAAATTTTCACTGAAAGTAATAACAAGCAAAGAATAAAGGACCTTAGTAAGTGTTTGGATACTCTAATAGCAGATTTTTTTTACCATGTTCGTAAGTGTAACACTGTGGATCTTCCTGCCATTTGCTCAGCCACGTACTTGGATAATACCACAACATTTCTTTACCTGTGTATAGCAAACACAAGAGCCAGAGCCGCCACGGACTTTTCACCTCCTGACAAGCTGTCCATTGGCATAAAGCGTTTTCCCGGAGCCACGCAATTAAAACCAATGCCTTCCAGATAAGGCTCCTCAGAATTTTCAGGACTAAGGAATGCCTGGAAATATATACATTTCATTATTAACAGTGACATTTATAAAATTTTTTAAGATTGGGTTTTTTTTAGGTTTAAATATTGACTGAGCTAGTGCTGAAACTGGTAAGTTGGCTTCATTTGTAGGAAACACCTGTTTATCTAGACTGAAGAGCAGCACTATAACATTTCCCAGTGAGTATGCCTTTATTAATGAACCATGAGCTAGGAGCCTAATTAACAAAACCATTTTGGAAATGGCTCCACATATTTGTTACTTACAAACTTTCAACTACTAAAGAAACTTGATTTCATCATCTTTTACTTAATTGCTTTTAATTTTTTTTTTAAAGTATTAACATTTTAGACTTCAAAAGCAGTTTTCTTTTTTGTTTGGAATTAAGTATACTTCCAAAATTACACTTTTTTTGTAAAAGGTTAGTTTTACGAAATCTAGCTTTTAGCTGGAGAAAGATTTTAATACAGCTAGGCTTTCTCTATACTTTGTATCCTGGCTCCCACATTCAAAAATTAAAAGCACTCTTTTAAAGGAACAGCCATTTTACCAAACCATTAAAAAGTATGGTGGATAAGCTAACTGCTACATGGTTCAGTTTTCCAATTAAATAGAAGAGACAATAAAATAATAGTCTCTTCTCCTCTGCACAAGTGGATACAGATGAAAGAAAAAATTCCACAGTTGACTCTCCTTTCACATGGTTCCTCTCAGATCACAGATACAGTGGAGGAAAAACAAAACAAACCGCTATGTGTGCTTTGATTTAAAATAATTTCTGTGGTAAATAGCCCTAGAAGTAAGATATAGTGCTTGCAATATCTTGAATTGAGAGAATGCCTGTCATTGTTCTTGCAATGTTCTTCGGGTTGTAAACATGTCAAGAATCTTGCAATGCAACTCCCAGTTCTATGCCACTGCACAGATCTATGCAAGAGGAACTTCTCAGATGCACGGACACTGCTAGCAAAAATCATCTGTATCTTACTAGGGTACATATACTCCTTGCTCATCAAGTTTTGACAGGAATGACACTTTCTCTCTCCACAGAAGAATGGAAGAGAACCGTCGGGAAGCCCAGCAGCGAATCTGTGTATGTATAATTTCTTAAGCAGTAGTTTATTTTCAAGTAGTTCTAACAATCTGCTGGTGAAATACATTTTACTGAGCAATATATTCAGTGCACAAATGCTGTGAGCCCAGAATCTCTGGAAGCTGAACTCAATCTATCAAAGCTTCTCTTTTTTGGACTGGAGAGTAAAGCATTTATTAATAAATGTTATTATGATAATAATATTAAGAAGTATTGATTTTAAGACATTTTAATGTAAAACACTGTTAAGGTTGCTTAAAAAGCATCTGTTCCAGCTGCAGCCTACGCCACCTCCGCTGATGGCAAAAGTCAGAGCTAACCCTTTCCTTAGCTAACGAGAGCCATCACCACACACAGAGCCATCATTCCTCTTCCAGTGCAGTCAGACCAGCTTCCATCAGCCGCTACGTTAGTATCTAGCAGGCAGTTTTAGCTTCCCAGCTAACCACAGGGTAATCTCTTGGCTATGGCTCAAATCAAAGTACGGCATCACAGACCTCGGAAAGCAAGCATCCAACTGATTCTTTTTGGCAATGCATCTGGAAAATACTGGTTGTTTCAGAGTGCTGCAAAGTCAAGACCCGCCTGATGTTTAGTCTAGAGTAGAATGTATGTGCCCAGTAATCATGAAGAGAGAAATGCTTTATTATCCTGTCCAACACAGAAGCAGAAAGGATATATTTAAATCCTTAACCATTCAACCATCTACAGAATCTGATGTAACCAAAGCATCTGGGAGTTTCCTCTTTACTTTCAGCATTAATACTGGAACACTAGTAAAGATTAATGCAGTTGTGACAATTTTTCCACAGGTTTCCTAAAAGCTGCAAACAATAATATTAAGTCTACCTGTTTAAACTATTTAAGTAAGGTATAAGGAGCTTCAAGACCTCATACAAAACACTAGCACTGAAATAGTGATCTATGATTTTTAGTTTTATCTGTACTAACGATTAAGTGTTTTTAATTACTTATTATTGGTATCACTAGATCTGTAAGCCAGTGTTATTTTTAAATGAAGTACTCAAATATATTTCACATTTGTGTCATGATAATTGACAAGTCGACTAAATACAAGGAGTAAAACTAACCCAAAGTGAGTAGTTCCCAATTTTGTTAACACTTGAGATCACATTTCTCTGCCTAAAACCAAGCACGTTTTGGCGTACTACCAATTCTTCCTCTCACACTAAAATTCTGAAGTCTTTATGATTTGTGTAATTTTCTTCTTCAGGACTGAAACTGTCTTTGGAAACTAAAAGTGTTACAAAGTTCTCTTCTTCTAGATAACAAAACATCAAGTAGGCCTTTTAAGCCAAGCACTTAAGAACAGGACACACCTGAGCACTACTGTTTCTGCAAAGTTTCTTGTAGATCTGATCAATAGCTACGGAGGCGTGCTCAAAGCACCGGCTAAAAAGCTCGTATCTCTTTTTTTTCACCTGTTCAAATTCTTGCTTGCATATTCGGGCCTCCCTTCTGCTGGTCTCAAAAGCTATGAAAAAAAATTACTGAAATTACTCCATAATAAGCCTTTAAGCAAATACACAGAACAAGCACATATTGTGTACCGTAACACGCATCAAGGAAAATATTTACCGCAGAAAAAGGTTCTAATGCACATACAAGGAGCATACCAATATTCTGGGTTTCCTTCCAGATTTCAAATGGAGGCCCCAAAAACTGAAAAGTTTGGATATATTCAATGTGCTCTGTGCCACAGTCATCTGGAGCAATGAATAAAATTCCTCTCCTAATTATTTCTGTCAGCTGGGCAGCCTTAAGCAGAACCAGCACTGACCTGTTACTGCTTCAGAACTCCTTGGGTTTCTTAATATGTTAATGTCTGCAATACTCTTTGAGAACACCAATAATATTCCAGTAATGCTCATGTTTGAGTTCTGGACAATATAGATATGTTCCTTCAATTACTTAAGAAAAATTTTTAAGAGTTTTATGATTAAAGTCAGTAATTTTTAGAAAATAAGTAACAACACTTTATTTGGCCAATGAAGTATCTTTCCAATCATTCAAACTGTATTTCAATAAACTACTGCATAGTAAAGTGTATGTTAATAAACTGTTTACATATAATTAAAAAGAAAACAGAGGATAAATACTTGAGCACAAAAAATACCTTAGTATCTGAAAGAAGCAAAGCCAGCAAGACAAACCCCAGAAAGAGGAATTTCAATTAGGGTGAAAACTCTCACAGTCACAAAAGAGATTAATTGGAAAGACTCAGTGTTACCATCTATTGTCTCTTGGAATTTGTCTCGAGCAATATGCAATTTCTCCACTGCTCTCAGGTTTGGAGCAGCTGTCTTCATTAATGTATTCTCTTTAGATTTTATTTCCTGCTGCATCTGGTTCAGATGATCCTCTATATCTTTATCAGATTCTAGGTCCTAAAGAAAAAAATAAAAATAAGAGCACAATAAAACTTGCTTTTAGGCTAGGACATTTCAACATATATGGCAAGCACTCATGGTTTCTGGAAGCAGTATCCCACTCATCTAAAAGCTTTAACTGGAAACACACCAAAACGAAAAGCTCCACCTAGAGTCTTAGATCTCAGAATGAACTTACTAGGTCCTAAGCATTGTTTCAGAAGACCTTTAAAAACAGATAACAAATTCCCTTCAGCCTAGAAGTCTGGGTTAAAATACAACACAGGAGGAGGATTAGCTGACTTCACTACTTGATTTGTTAAGAAAACCTTTGAAGACAGGTGCTTGATGAGTTCTTTGAGACCAGTTCCACTGATGACAGATTCATCTCTTGCTCTGTACCTATCCTCTGACATTTAATTATTTTCCTTATGATTAAAAAGAAAAAAAAAAATTACAAAAAACTGCTGAGAAAACATGACCTAATGGAGTGTTACAGAAGGAAGCACAGTAACTCTCAGTCTCCAAAAATAATACAGAGAGAAAGTGGTACAACTCCCCTGGCAGCCATCAGTGGTCTCTAGAGTTCCGAGTCATAACCTATAATGCTGGAACTTAAAAGGCAAAAAGTAAGGGAGGAAAGAAAAATCAGAGTTATATTTACTGTTTCTCCATTCTAGTTTATGGTTTAGGCAAGCTTTAAAGTAAATTTATTTATATGGGAAGCTGACCTATCCACAAGTCCCATACATTAGTGCCATGTACAACTGCAAAACCAAAATACATACACACACTTAAGCTTAACAGTGTTTTTATTAAGTTTCATTTAAAGAATAAATAATTTCAACAAATAAAATATTTTAAATAAAAAAAATAAACTTGATCTCTAATAATTTCAAGAGAAAGATTACCTTCAGGTCTTCTGCTAGGCTGCTGTAGTCTATCTGAATTGCCTCTTCCCTTTCATAGATACTTGATGTTGTCTGAGTACCTTCTGTTTCAGTTCCTAGCTATAAATATGAAGGACATTCCAGTTCAGTAAGTTGACATAGTTAACTTTTAAACTGTTAAAATAATACATTAAAGGGATATAAAAAAAAAAAAAAAAAAAGAGCCAGTGGTAACACGGTATAAAGTAAACTTACTCCATTGCTCCTCCCCTAGCCAAAATGAAGTTAACAGTTAGTTAAGATCCTATGAGTCTCCTTAAAAAAAAAATGCACCTTTTATATGAAGCTGAAAACATCTGCTAATTTCACTTTGAAGCTAAGAAAGCAGCAGTAATTTATCTGGAATATATTTAGAACAACGTGGATACTGTGAATCTCCTGACTGGAAAGGATTTATGTTCCCACTACTTCATTCCCCTTGCAGCTAAAGGCTCTGAAGTGTGGAAATCGAGGCATTTCTTCCACTCAGTTGGCCTCAAAAGAAACGAGCAGCTACAGTTCTGTATGCCATAAGCCGCAGATCTTCTTGACATTGTAATCCTGGATTTCAAACAGCTACTTTCCCTTGAATGAAACACGTGCTGCATGTTGTTATTGGTCCCTTTGCTACCAAGATTCTTTTTCAGAACCAAATCTTACTGGGCTTCTCAGTGATATTAATTAGGAATCAAAGTTATTATTCCTACTGCCCACCTCCCTGGTTTCCTCTCCTTCTTATTCATAAACAGTGAGAGCTGAGCTGCCTACATGCTCAGATGGTTAGTAATCCTTCCCCTTCAAATACTGCCTACCTCACACTGCCTTGATTTTGTCTTCTGACCCACTCAATCATAGCTATCCCTCCAACAAAAATACTTTTCTAAGGAAGTAGTTCAACAAGACTCCTTCCAAATTCACAGACTTGTTACAAGGCCTTCAAAACCCATAGCTCTTTTGTTTTCTAGCAGTGGAGGAAGTTTGATTTCTCCTCACAAAAGATATGCTGGAAAAAACAGGAAGACTGAGAAAAAATAATGAGGGTCAATCCTCTGATAGCAGCAGTAGGCTATTTCAGCCTATCCCTGATTTCTGTGAATATCTACATCTACTGAAGACAAAAGGATGATTTCAGACAGCATTTATATTACAGATAATTAACCAAGTATCAACCCATGTACATACCACTTTTATTTACAGTTGTGAATCAACCCCCGTGTGTCCTATTACATATATATATCTAGAATACTCCTTCCTACCAATTTTCTTGTACCACAGTAATTTTACATATTTCACAGGAATACATTTCAAGCACAAGGAAAAATACTTGCAAACAACACTTCTGTCTACAAAATTAAGCAAAAATCATTCTCTTGAATGGATGAGGCCTGATCCCTTGAGAACACTATATTTATTTTAACAATACTATTTAAGACAAACAGTCCTGGAAGGAAAAAATAAGTTATCTTCAAATTCAAGAGTGAATAATTGCTCCTCTGTGATATCCATCTTCTGTGAACATTTTAGGTACCTCTATTTCACTGATGTCATCCAGTGATCCAGACAGGAGCTTTATTTTCAAGTCCTGCACCTTGCATTCAAGAAGCAAATTATGTCGTCTTAATCTCTTCTCTTCTAGAGAGGTTTCAAGAGCTGTAGCTTCCTTTTGTAATTTCGTAGCTTCCCTACATAAAAAAAAAAGGCACGAAACTATTGAAGAGCAGCAGCATCACTGCCAGTAACACCCACAATCACGCAGCATGAAAAACAGTTACCAAGCAGAAAGAGGGCTTTCTCCTCGATAAGCTACACCAAATATAAAGGAAAATGGTACTTAACTTCTTCCATCCCCTTCATTCTCCCAAATTACTCAAGAGGGAGCTGGGAATGACACGCTATTCTAACACGCAAGCTAACACTTTGCTATTCTGTACTAACTCTTAACTCTACCAACAAAGTAATGCTAGCAGCACGGACATAGATTAGGTATATAAATTCACACTACAGCACATTCACACATCCACCTTTCCTAAGTACAACTCTGCTCTGCTCCGTTCAGCTCTGCTGAACATGTATGGAGATTTGATCCTTTTAAAATTTAATCAAGTATCTTTTACCATTACTCTATTTGAGATACACCTTGATTCTTTGTGACAATTTCCTTCGATAGCATCAAGTTGCTAAATAAGGCAGCCGTAACAGTCATATATTGTTAAAATTACATACTATAAAATGAATCACTGGGCATGTAAGTTTATATAAAATTCCACACTTTTACCTAGCCATACTGTACCCATATGTTGGGTTTTTTAAACATAAATACGACTCCTGATTATGAGACATTACAGACATCAAGAATAAATGGATGTATAACATCATAACAAAACTGAAGTATAAACTGTCCCCAAAGCAGTTGATTTAAAAGAACAGTAAGGACAAAATAGTGATGAAAATTAATACTAGTTTAAGGTATCCAATACTTGAAAGTCCTGGAGAAAACTATAGCACTTAAATCAGAGAAAAAAAATTTTCTCATTAATTGAACTAATTGTACTACTCAAATTAAAATATGAAACTACCAGCAAACTTAATATGCCCCCTCTCATCAAGGTGCAAGCTAATACATACGTATCAGAAGTCACCAGATATTTATCAGAAATCATAGCAAGACCCAGCACTAGGTAGTTAATAAGATAATGTTGCTCTATACAGCTTGTGGGATGGCTTTCATGAAATAATCTGGTTCACATTACTTTTGGGAACCACATACTGAACTAGAAACTTTTAAACTAATGCATACTGTAAATGCAAATTACCATGTCTCTAATGAATCTTTCACAAGAAAACAGAACAAAAGGAATTCAAAGATCCAATCTTTAAACTCTTCTAAATATTACCACATTAATCATTTTCCCAAAAGTACAATTAGTAATTACCTATTAAGAGCTAACAATGTCTTTCTCAGCTCTTCAACTTCATTTTGAGTTTTTATAACCTCAGATTTATGAGCACTTAATCTATCCTTAAGATGTTGCTGCTCCTCCACAGTTTCGTTCACATTTTTTAGAAGCTTTTCCTCATCCTGCATGGAAATATTTACATTTTTAACCTTTCACAAAAAAAAAGCTTGATATGGAACCTTTACCATACAGAAAGAAAGAGTTAATATTTACATCTGTTACAATACACTCAAATGTGTTACAGCACAAACTCTGAAAAGCTCTGGGAAAACAGCCTGTCTTACACACAGGAAGATCCAGTTGTTCTGTACACAGAGGCACAGCCAGCTACAGCTTTGTGACTGTACCAGACTAAACTATAAAAGCATCAAACAAAGCAGGTATCCTAGGATGCCTACAATCTGCAGGCTACTCTCTTTTCACAATTAATCCCTCAGCCTTGCAAGAAGGATCCCATCTGCTGTACATCTGTGCCATATTTAGCAACACCTGAGGTAACCCGAAACCCTTTAAAAAGCATTGTTCATTCAAGGTGAGTTCTGAGGTAGTCCACAGAGAAGAAAGAATCTGTGGAGGTAACTCTAGAAGAGTCTTCCTCAGAATAACTCCTACCACTGCTAAATTGCTAGAAATGAGGTGCTAGAACATGGTAAACCTAACGCCACGTGCATGAAGACATGGTCCTTAAGAAACTACCATTGTGGCAATTTAATCAAGACTTACTGTGTGGCAGTGCCAGAACAAAGTACCTTCAGAATTTAATACACACAGCCCGTGACCAGGACAGAAGTATATGGTTCACACATGCTCAAAGGCATCTTTCAGAATAATTAGGCACACAGGCATGAAGTCCAACATGTTTTTGTGCATGACTGAGCAGGATCTATCCTTTTTCCTCAGTATCAGAAATACACGTCTTCTAATGTTAAAACACAGAGTTCAAATAACACATGTGGGGGTTTTTGGTGACTTTGGGGCAGTTTTACATTTCACTTTTTTATACAACGCACTATTATACATCTTTTCTCCTTCACTTTCCAGCGCGCCACAAGCAGAGTTGATTTAACACAACAAAAAATTACTTATTGATAAAGAACACTATGAAGAAGGAATCCATAAAATATTACTTCAACTAAAAATTCAACTAAAAATGGTTTTATCTGTGGTCACGTGCTGCCTTCTCATAGAAACTAAATGTAACACTGTACATACAGTAATCCCAAATTTTATTTTGGTAAGCTTATTTTTAATTATTAGTAAGCCTCTAATATGAAAGGTTATTCCAAGGCTAAAATGGCAATATGCAACGGCAATTTTTTAACATTTACAAAGTCAACGCTGAATTAAGCCCCAGAACAATCACTCAACAGAATCAACTACATTTATTTAAAATTGTAATCCAATGCATTCTTTCCTCTCAGCCCCAGATATATATCTACGCACACATCTATTTTACAGTTACCTTCTGTAGCCCTATAATTTCAGCTTCATCTTTATGAATGGTCTCCCTCAACGTGCTGACTGCGTTTGTTAATTTTTGTAGATGATCACGATTATATTCCAGCTGAATGTTTAGTCGTGTCTTCTGACTTTCAAACTCCAGTCTGGGCAAAGTACAGCATTTCAAACCAACACTTACAAAGCAGGCTAGTAACTCTGATTTTAAGTTAATACAAGATACATTTTCACTTTGACTATTTAGAGAGCATTTTTACATCTTCTACTTGAACATACAAATTCACATACATTGGGGTCATCGATTCCACTACAGCACATCCTGTGGATAGACCAGAAGTTACAAAAACGCAGTGATAACAGTTCAAAAAATACAATATAAACATACAGTGTGGCCACATTCAACATGGAACTAGAAGTTCAAGTAACTCCGTATGAATTACACGCCTGTGAATGATGCAGGTGTGAGCTGGGCAAAAGCTACACTGACGCCGTGCATTTATCCAATGCCGGCACTCCCTGCTCAGCCTCCGTAAGCCTCCTGGTCAGTGGCACGTAAGTTTACCTGAACACTGTAAATAACCTATCTCAGCTGGGAGATGGCAATTAAGAAGCACGAGACCAGAGCTTTTCAAGCCACATTCAGCCTTGTTCCTCATCTCTCAACTGAGACCTCTATTTGCTTATAGCGATACAACAGAGACTTCTTCACGTGCTGCTGTGAGAAAGGACTGAAGTAAAACTGAGTGGCTGCTGACAGAAAAGTCTCCCCTAAGCTCTCGCTGTCTGCCTCTGAGCTTTGAGCTTCTCACATGATTTCCTACCGTGCTACATCTGTTGTTCAGGCAAAAGAGTTGGCACGCCACCAGCTCCAGGCCCTACAGACCTGGGCAAGAAGCACCATAGCACAGGCTTACGGGACTGGTAAGGCCAAGTCAGGGCACAAGCGAGGCCAAGGCTGTACGCGCAGCCTAACACAAGGCCACGCAAAAACCTCCTCTTTTCATTGTTCAGTTACCAACTTCTTACACTTCACCAGACTTCAGTTCTTGCAAACACAAATAAATGGTCAAATCACTTCAGCCAGCAGGTGCTTTAACTGCAACCGAATGCACTGCACTACTACCCCACTGCAGCCCTAGCCAAAAACGCGCGTGTGGACCAGTTTCTGAAAGCCAGTCAGAGAGGCTCTTAGTAGCCGAAGAGACAGGTGATGGGAAAATGGAGTTCAGTGACAGCCATTATCCTAGTCACACAGAAAGGGTGTATGTTCTGTAAATAATGCCAGGAAATGCACAAATTATCCACCTGCCTGAAAACGCCTGTGGTAGGAGGAGACAGCTCATTTTAACATTCTCGTTCCTTAAGACAGAAATTTGTGGTCCTGTGACACATGCCTGCTCGAGGGGAATACCTGTTGAGGTTGCCTGTGAGAAAATTTAGGATCCTGTTTTCCTTAACAGTATGTTCCTATGCCAAATCACTGCATCTCACATGCAGTTCTCCTTTAAGATTTTTGATACATGAGCGAGCCTTCGTGTCATCCTCAATTAGTGACAGAGACATTTTCAATGTGGATTTTAGAAACCTATTCTTTGCTTTGTTTTTCTACACTAGTGCTACCAAAAGAGTAAATTTTACCTTTCAAGTTTGTAGCAAAGTGTCACTGACTGTAACTATAGCAGTGCAACTGCTAACTAATCTTTGCAGTGATAATACAACCTTTTACAGTTTTCTAGGTTTTTGTGGTATTTCCAGTGATGGAGTTACTTATCTACCAGTGTGCCCAGTCTAACATAAACCAATCAATTACAAATACCACCTTCTCTTATCAATCTCCCCTTGCTGTCTCACATGTTCTTGTTCATACACACGAGTATTTTCTATACCAACTTCTTCACAGAATTCCTGGAAAACAGCATCTTGAACCTTTGAATAAAGAGAAATGTTTATACTATTTTGGCATTCACAGAAGTAAAACATTTAGACAATCACTTAGAATCATAGAATGGTTTGGGTTGGAAAGGACCTTCAAAGGTCATCCAGTCCAACCCCCCCGCAAGGAGCAGGGACATCTCCAACCAGATCAGGTTGCTCAGAGCCCCATCCAGCCTGGCCTTGAATGTTTCCAGGGATGGGGCATCCACCACCTCTCTGGGCAACCTGTGCCAGTGTTCCACCACTCTCAGTGTAAACAAAATTTTTAAGAGACCTTTACAGGTCAAAACCCAGGATTATTTACTTTGTTTTGGTATGCCGGCTTGTTTAACCAGATATTAAGTGCTGTATCAAATCAAGTTATACTATTCAAGTAACAGTATTGTTCAGAAACTGATGACCAGCCTTCATCTGTTTTGCTTTGTTTTGTTTTGTTTTTTGCAGAACAAGCAAAAGAAAAGCTCCCTGGACCTGGAATTCTTATGGCCTTGTTCTGGTTTTGTTTGGTGAGGGGGGCCTAAGGTGGCAGCTTCTGTAGGAAACTGCTAGAAGTCGCTCCCCTTTGTTCAGTGGACTCGGCCGGGCCTAGGGCGGACCTGCTGCTGGCCAAGGCCGAGCCTATTGGTAGCAGAATGTCCCGTGATAACGCCACTGCGATAACGTATTTAAGAAGGGGAAAACAGAAAAAAAAAGAACGAGAAGATGTGAAGCAGCTGAGCGGGGGCAGAGAGGGGGAGGCGCGAGCCTTGTGGGCCTTGCAGGCCTCACCCTCTGGCCTCCCGCCGGGCAGCCGACTGGGCCCAACTCGGGCCTGGCCTGGCTGCAAGAAGTGGAGAGGAGATGAGAAGTCAATGAGATGTAAAAAGGATCCTGAGAGGCGTCTGCCAGCCTGTTGTGAGGAACGGCTGCAGGCGCCAAGGTCAGTGAAGAAGGAGGGGGAGGAGTAATGCGGCTCCTGGCCAGAATTCCCCTGCAGCCTCAGGTGACGACCATGGTGGAGCAGGTTGTCCCCCTGCAGCCCATGGAGGTCCACGGAGGGGCAGAGATCCACCTGCAGCCCGTGGAGGAGCCCATGCTGGAGCAGGTGGAGGCCTGAAGGAGGCTGTGGCCCGTGGAGGGCCCGCTGGGGCAGCTGTTCTGGAGGGACTGCACCCCATGGAAGAGATGACCCACGCCAGAGCAGTTTCACGAAGGACTGTGGCCCGTGGGAGGGACCCCACGAAGGAGCAGGGGAGGAATGCGAGGATTTCTTCCCCTGACGATGAAGCACCGGCATGAAACAATGCGTGATGAACTGACCGCGACCCCCATTCCCTTTTCGCCCCTGTGCCGCTCGGGAGGGGAAGGTGGTAGAGATAATGTTAAGCCCGGGAAGAGGGAGGGGTGGGGGGAGGTTATCTTGTTCCCTGTCTCATTCTCCTGCTAGTTTTAGTAATAAATGAATAGTTTTTCCCAAGTCCAGTCTGTTTTGCCCGTGACGGTAACTTTAAGGATTTCTCCCCGTCCTTATCTCAAACCTCGAGCTGTTTTTCTTATATCATCTCCCCCTATTCTTTCGGAGTGTGGGGGGAGCGGGAGAGAGACTGCGTAGTCTGGTCCCGATCGGGGCTGAACTACGACAGGCCTAAACATCAATGACTTTCTCGGTGTTTCCAGATGACAGCCATCTGCACTCACTCATGCCTGTACCACAAGCAAGACAGAGAACACGCAGCAGATTTGGCTTCTTTTTACATGCAGAATTCCAGTCCTAGATTAATCCAAGAAAGACTGAGGAGAATGGGTCAGCGGCCAGGAACTAAGTTAAATACATACTATACACCTCAAGTAACTCCAGACAGTGGTGAGGAATCTCTCTAACAATCTACATTTACACAAGCATCTGGGTTGTTGACAGTCATGCACACTTCAACCATTCTCCCAGGGTAATCAGAGTGCACAGGAAAAAGAAGCGCAGATACTGGCGATTTCCCGGAAGAGAAAGGAATCTTCACGTCATGCTGCTCTTTATCTGCTTTTCTAGCATACAGTGGTGTAACAGGTCATCGCCTGGACACGACACCTGCCGAGTTCAGAACAAAGCACTCCAGCAGTGCTGAGAACTATTCTCAGCTCTGGAAAACTGAGACAGAGCTCTCTCTTCCTAAGGACACGAGCACGCCTGATCTATTCTGCCTGTGAGCTGCAGAAGTGGTGGACCTCCAGATGAAAAGGTGTTGCTAGAGCATTTCCATGCACAAAGTATGACTGCAATGAGAATGATTGTCAGAAAGACAGTCACCCATGCAGAGACTGTCTACATAGTGGGTGCTCTGATTACTGAGAGATTTGCAAATCTTGTGGGTGCTCATAGAGTTTAGTGTAGGCACATGCCGTCACAGATCCACACTGGCCAGGAAGACCACATGCCAAAAAAGTTACAGTCTAGTCATGACATCACACTGCATAATTATCTCCCCACAAAAAGGAAAGATCCTGTAAACTACAGTTTCTAACAAAGAACTTGGACGTGGCAGGCTGAGAAAGAATAAACTGAGATTTATCAGATTTTACCCTCAGGCCATGAAAGACCTGGAGGGTATTGTTCTGGGATCTGATCTACAGTGTAAGTTTGCACCGAGAGCTCTGAAGTTGTGAACTTCGATGGATTGTCTCTGCTCAATACTATGAAGAGTACATCTTATTTATTAGCAGAATATGAAAAGGTGGAGGAAAACCAACCAATTTTCTTCAAACTCAATTTTTTTTCTCCTATATCAAATGAAATTACAGTGTATACATTAAGCAAAGCTTCACTTCATATTCAAAAAGTCCATGGATTTGGTTGGTTGGGTTTGGCACACAAAAGTCACGGAATTCCAATTTTAAGGAAAGCAGAAGCTATGATACATATATACTAACATCCAATCTGTTCACAGCTACCTTGGTAAGGAAGGTAGAGAATGTGGGAAGATTGCTGGAGTAATTTATAATCCCCACTGACAAAGCAGTTTCCAAAGTTAAAAGTTGCCCACCTTCTAAAAGTCAGCAAGAACAGAAAGAAGCTTCTGTAGTACAACAGCAGAAGCTGTTATATACGACTTCGACGCAAGGCATTACCTCATTAATTTTCTTCTGAAATTCTTCCATTTTTTCTTTTCTTTGTGCTACTCCTTCATTCAGCATATCATGCTGAGACTCAATATTTACCAATTCACTTTCCAGTTTTGATTTTTCCTAGACAGACAGGAAAAAGATGGTGATTTTTCTTAACAGGACCATCAACTTTCCAGAAGTCCACGAGACAGTTCTGTTTCAGATTAGCTGTATTTTTTCTGACTAAAACAATTATTTTCTTCTCAATGCCACTTGCCCACTAGTATTGCTGATTTGCATGCAATGACCACAGTTTTAATGAGCAGAAAAGCACGTTATGTTTTAAGTATCATTTAAACTGCATTTTGACTTTGAGACTTCTGAATGTTACTAACTGATAAACCAAGTTTACCAGAAATTCGTATTTAAAACCTAAAATGCAAAAAAGCCTCATGTACATTTACTTTGCAATCCTGCTTTTTATATTTTATTAATTCCTCAGTTGTAACTGCTGTATGTAAAACTGAAATTCAATTTAAAAACTACACAAGGAAGTACTATTTACTTCACTGGTAATTCGAGCTTAGGTAAAAACCCACAATTGTTAAACATTAAAATTATAAAGGCTTAGTACTGTACCGTGTAGAGATTAGCAAGATGTTTCTTTTTAATAAGCTCTAATTCACTCTGTGAATATTTAAGTCGTGTCTGAATTCCGTGGCATTGAGCCTGCAACTGCTTCAAGTCAGTCTCCTTACGTTTGATCTTCATTAAGTCCTAGAAAAATATTACAATGGGAGAAAAAGCATTTGAAACAAAAGGTGACTTATTTGGAAATACTAATTTTTCAGATTCATGCACACCTAAAGCTAGCCCCACTGACACAGGCCCCATTCAGACAAATGCTGATCGCACTGGTCATATCCAACAGTGATTTTGTAACATTTCTCAAAAGAAAGTACATGCTTGCAAATTCCGAAATTCCTACTCTATCCCCCCTGAAAACAACTAGAGGTATGAGAAATGGTTTTACACTGACAGGTTTTGGTCTGTGCAAAAGTTTTCCAGTTGACAGAATATACCATCTTGTTCAATAAAAGTCTTCAGGTATTTTGAACAACAGCTCTTTTTCCTTGAAGGAACTCGTATCAACAACGTTGTCTTGGTTCTCCACCAGGTCTTGGGACCTGTGAACCAACCCACCAGCTAAGGACAGAGACTCGCAGCTGATTTTTATTAACTAGAAGAGGATAAACAGCCACTGTGTCCTGTCTGTATCTTCTAGAAAAGCTTTGAAAACAATCTTTTTAGAAAATCATCTTCCCATAGCTGAATTGAATTAGATACTTCTACTCCTTAATGCCTTTTGCAGTTAAGTGCTTTTTAAGAGGCCTACCTTTAACTCATGAACCAAGCTATCTCTTCTTTCTTTCATTGTATTAATTTCTTTATCATCCCAACATCTAGCTTTAAATCTTAAATCACTTGATCCTCCAGAAATCACTCCAGATTTCATAAATAAAGTTCCATCAAGAGCCACTGTCTGGAAGGAAAAAAAAAAAAATTAAACCCAAATAAATATGAACACAAAGCAGCCAAATTATCCCAGGAAACAGTGTGCCAAGATACAGCAGTTAAACAAGCGACAGCCACAGGTGAGTTGAACTGCAATTATTTCTCCTGTTCCAAATCTGCTAAGAGGAGAAGCACAAAGCCACAAAAAAAGTCTGTTGTTTCTTGGCACCAGTCACATTTTGGTATTATTGCAAGTGATTAGAAAAGGGAGTGAAATCATATAATTTCCTTGTATTTAGGAAATTACTAGGAGGCATCTGAGTATACAGTGGCAACTGAGAAGGTTATGTCTGGCTCAGCAGAGCAATCCAAGCAATGTGATAAGGGAGTGAAGGAAAGGAGCTCGTTTGCAAACAGAGCGGTAAATGTTAGTAAAGAATGTGGGTGTTTTTGTGACTTCACTGGATCCATGATTTTACACTCACCCTCAACTTAAGGCTGTTTTAATAAAGATTTTAAAAGTTTTACTAAGTTTTTTCACATCCTGGGCTGCATCAAAAGAAGCATGGCCAGCAGGTCAAGGGAGGTGATTCTGCCCCTCTACTCTGCTCTTGTTGACACCCCAGCTGGAGCACTGCATCCAGCTCTGGAACCCCCAACGTAAGAAAAACATGGACCTGTTGGAGCGAGTCCAGAGAAGGGCCACAAAGATGATCAGAGGGCTGGAGCACCTCTCCTATGAGGACAGGCTGAGAGAGTTGGGCTGTTCAGCCTGGAGAAGAGGAGGCTCCAGGGACACCTTACAGCACTCTTCCAGTACCTAAAAAGGGGCTTATAATAAAGATGGGGAGAAACTCTTTAGTGGGGCCAGCTGTGATAGGACAAGGGGTAATGGCTTTTAAAATAGAAGGAAAAAGATTCAGACTTGATACAAGGAGAACATTTTTTACAATGAAGGCGGTGAAACACTGGCACAGGTTGCCCAGAGAGGTGGTGGATGCCCCATCCCTGGAAACATTCAAAGCCAGGTTGGACGGGGCTCTGAGCAACCTGATCTGGTTGAAGACATCTCTGCTCCTTGCAGGGCCGTTGGACTAGATGACCTTTAAAGGTCCCTTCCAACCCAAACTATTCTGTGATTCGAAGTGCATAAAAGGGCTCTAGAGACTCTGACAGCAATAGAGATGGATAAGAAGAAAGAACAGCAGGAAGAGACAAAAAAAAAGCTTCCAGTCCTCAACACAGTCTACATCTACAACTAAGAGATTTTGTCCGAGATTCTAAAGAATTTTTGAAAGCATTTCTTCATAGAAAAGCTAGCAAGATTAAGTTTGTATTTTTAAATTAGACAGCTTTAAGAACAGGATTATCTTTCCTTCCTTCCTCCTCCTTCTGTTCATCAAGAGAACCATAACAAGAAACATATTTGGGCACTCACTACTCTCTTATTTGTCTTCTTTTCCTAGGAAATCACTTATATATACTACCATACAGAGGAAAATACAACCATGTGAAAGATCTGGGAGTTTATTTCTGTGGGAATAGAGTAGACAGCGTAGTACCATTCTGTGTTTATCAGCAACCCTTCGTGGGATGTTTATAGAATAATTATTTAAATGGCATCAAATACATAACTGCCATGAAAAAACATATGCAACAAAATTCAGCTTCTTACTTTCAACCTGACTGGTCCATCAAACGCTATTTGTTTTGCTTCTTTAACTGTTTCACAGATCAAGCCGTTCCCACTCACAAACTGAATCACTTTTTTCACTTGAGGAAATGGAGTTTGTACAACATCCACCATCAATTTAGCTCCTTTTATCTCTCTTAACTTTTCATTGATTGGTTTAACCTGTAAAGCAAATAAGCAGTGTTTAGAATCCATGCTGTAATAGCAAAGCATGTCCAAATCTGAGTGGTCTGGGGTCAGGACATACAAATCAACAGAAGAGGGTCTCAGCTGCTACAAGACTAGGAACAGATCCGGTTTTCATATTCTGTGGATACTACAGTCCTTAAATCTGCATAACCTATTTTGCTGCATGTGAAAGACAAGCACGCTGATGCATGTAGCACGGAGAATAAGCAAGATGAATTCAAGATCTGTGTGCACTGGAGGGCTACAATCTTCTCAGGTGGGATGGCTCCCACCACTGGAGTGCTGCAATGGGGGGACAGAGGCTCTTTAGGAAGCAGAGGCTGGGAAAATAAGGAGGTGGAGTTGCCCTGTATGTGAGGGAACAGCTGGAACGCACAGAGCTCTGCCTGGGGAGGCATAATGAGCCAAATGACAGCTTGCGGTTAACAACTGAAGAAAGAACAGACAAAGGTAACACTGTAGTAGCTGTCTGCTAGAGGCCACCTGACCAGGAAGAACAAATGGATGAGGTCTTCTACAGACAGCTACAAGCAGCATCACATTCACAGGCCCTGGTCCTCACATGGGACTTGAACCACCCCCGATATAGGGGACTAGAGTCAATAAGTTAAGTCACAGCCAGAAGCATATTTAAAGAATATAGTTGTAGAATTTAGTCACTTAACCATATAGTTTAAAGAAGCAATTACTGGAGAGATAAGTCTATTTTTCTTTTCAGACAGAAGGGCTTATTTACGAAGGGTGAGAAACGAGCTCGCATTATCTCAAAGAAGTGATTAGAAGGAGCAAGAATTTGAAAAACAGGAGCACTCCGTCACGAGTGCATCAATAAATCTCCTGGCCAAAGGAAAACAGATAGTTAACAAGGACATGGCGGATAGTCAACAAGGACATGAATCAACTCAAGCTGATAAGCGTGAGGATCATCACATTCCAGGCGAAAGGTGAAAAGTACACCATGAAGACGACCTACGGCCTTCCTCCTGAAAGACCACCAAAGACCCCGGCCCACAATTCTTGGAAGGATTTGCGCAAGCGCGAGAAACTGATAAGTTAATTAGCATACGAAGCGAGAGTAGGCGGGTATAGGTAATGAATATGTATATGTGTCAACTGAACATTCATTGTTTCATTGTATAAAATTAAGACAGTTTGCTACATCGGGTATGCACGCTTGTGGTGGAGCGATGCCCCATGCATCTGCGCACAATAAACATACCTACTTTATAACCTCTGAGTTACAGAGTCTATTTCCGTACATCACCTCGGTACCTGCTACAGGAGCAACACAGCAGGGCATAAGCAACCCAGGCAGTTCCTGGAAAGCATCAGTGACAACTTCCTCACCCAAGTGACAGAGAAGCCAATGAGGAGAGATGCTCTGCTAGACCTCACACTCACCAACAAGAAGAGGCTTGCTGGGGATGGAAAGGTCAAAGGCAGCCCTGGCTGCAGAGAGCATGAGATTCCTAGGAGAGTTCAGGATCCCGAGAAGAGGGAGCAGGGCAAAAGATGAGCTCACAGCCCTGAACTTCAGGAGAACAGACTTCGGCCTCTTCAAGTATCTGCTCAGTAGAGTCCCATGGCATAAGGCCCCAGAGAAAAGAGGGGCCCAAGAACGCTGCCTAATATTCAAGGATCACCTCCTCCAGCCTTAAGAGCTATCATCTCAGTGAGCAGGAAGTCAGGGAAAAATGCCAGGAGGTCTGCATGGATAAACAAGGCGCTTCTGGCAAAACACAAACACAAAAAGGAAGTATACAGAAGGTGGAAGCAGCAACAGGTAACCCAGGAGGGACCCAGAAGCACTGTCCAAGCACGCAGATACGGGGCTTAGGAAAGCCAAGCTCCACTGGAATTGAACCTGGCAAGAGAAGTCAAAGAAATGGCTTCGGTAACTACATGAGTGATAACAGGAAGACTAGGGAAAATGTGAGGCTGCTGCTGAATGAGGCAGGGGACTTGGTGACACAGGATATGGAAGAGACAGAGGTACTGAATTCTTTCTTCACTTGTCTTTACTGGCAAGACTGGCCTCCAGGAATCCCAGGTTCCAGACACTGGGGGAAAGTCTGGAACAAGGAAGACATATCCTTCATGGAAGAGGATCAGGTCAAGGAATGTTTCAGGAAACTGGGCCCTGATACGATGCAATCACCAGTGCTGAAGGAGCTGGCTGATGTCACTGCAAGGTCACTCTCAGTAATCTTTGAATGATCATGGCAACTGACAGAGCTCCCCAAGGACCGGAGAAAATTGTCACTCCTGTGTTAAAAAGGGGGCAAGAAAGAAGACCCAGGGAACTACAGGACAGTCAGCCTCACCTTGACCCCTGGGAAAGTGATGGAGCAATTAATGGTAGAAATCATTTCCAGGCATACGAACGACAAGAAAGTCCTGGAGGAATAGTCAGTGTGGATTCACCAAGTTGGTCATGTTTGACCAACCTGATAGCCTTCTACAATGAAATGACTGGCCTGGTAGACGAGAGGAGAGCAGTGGGTATTGTCTACCTAGACTTCAGTAAGCCTTTCTAAACTGTCTCCCATAAGATCCTCATAGAGAAGCTGATGATATATGGACTGGATGAACAGACAGTGAGGTGGATTGAGAACTGGCTGAAGAGACAGGCCCACAGGGTGGTGACTGGTGGTACAAAGTCCAGTTTGAGGCCAGTAACTAGCCATATCAATACTATGAACAATCCTGTCTAACTTCATTATCTGGATGAAGGAGCAAAGCGCACCCTCAGCAAGATTGCTGATGACAAAACTGGGAGGAATGGCTGATACGCCACATGGTCACGCTGCCATCCAAAAAAACCTCAACAGATTGGAGAAATGGGCCAACATGAACCTCATGAAGTTCACCTCGTAAGTGCTTTGCCTTAGTTAACACTTGAGCCTATTTTAGTTAAGCTTAAATGAGCCAATATAAGATATACAGGTGTATTAACTTGCCAATTACAAGAAAAATGTACTTACATCAAGGTAATCCAAAGCAAGGAAAGTTTCAGGTTCAGCTCGTTCTTGTTTTAGGAACCGAATGCAATCTCTTGCTGTTTTTTCAGTGGCAACAATAATAGCAGTCATGTATTTGCTGAATACCTTGGTAACAGCAAGCTGGTATTTTTTATGAATGGGATGACACAGGTCAAGTAACCTACCAAACTGAAGATAAAAATAGAGAGAAACAGTAATACGTTATTTAGAGATCAAATAATATTTCTGCATATAAGATACAGAAGTAGTAAGGGGAAAACGTGTTACAGATCTACCAGCTGCACTCTCTTACAGTGGTTGTACATCAGGAAAAATAGAAATTGTAGCAGTCATCAATCCAAACAGCAAAGTATGCCTCAAATCTGAAGAGATTTAATTTTTCCCCTGAGGTTACAGTTACATATATCTATATTTTACAATCTCTAGCATACATTTCTACAAGTATGACTGAGCGACAACAGCAAAAGTTAACTAAGCATCTATTTTGGAGAGAAAGAAAGTATCTAAAACACAATAAGATCTCTGAATGACAATGAGATCTTAAACAAATAGAACTGTTAACTGGAAATGATAGCAAGAGACGCAGTACTCCAGTTTCAACCCAAAAAAAAGAAGGATCTGCTTACTTTAGTAGCACAAAAAAACCCTGCTTTTGTTGTACTCCATAGTCCCAATAATCAAGTCTGTTTTGCCATATATTGAAATAACACCTCCACAGATAAAACTAAGTATTCTTTGCTGTACATGCTCCCTAAAGATCTTTTGTTCCGTTTCTGTAGTTGTAGGTACAGCTGACCTTTCCCTAAATAACTAAAGCTACTAATACCCATTCTCAATATTATAACCCGGAAATGGATGCAAGAACAATTTTTCTGCTCGTTGACATATATCTACTGGTCTCCTCTTGCATATCTACAGTTTTA
>WHYT01016758.1:190357-235586 GCA_009806455.1 Tetrax tetrax | reverse complement strand
ACTTCATCAAGTACACTCAAGCAAGCATAAAGTTTATAGTAATATTAAAGACAGTCCAATTCACTCTAGCTGCTTTCTCAGCCTAAGGCAGAACCCTTAATTGTAAAATAAGGCATTTAAATGAGGCCATTCGATTACCACAGAATCTGGGTACAGTCTTTTGAGACTTTGCAGGATCTCTGCTTTCATTTGCTGACGCCTTCCTTCATGGTAATCAATTTTGGCATTCTGCAGTTCACCAACTATTTTGTTCAACTCTTCATTCACTTCAGCCATTCTTCTTGTTGAATTTTCAATTTCCTTCGTTAGCACTTCCTCTTGCTGTTTCTTCTCTGCTAAGGACTCACTTTGAACGGAAGCAAAAATAGGAAAGCAATTTACTATTTCATTTATACAAGCTTCTACCTTATAAAATTAAAGTCGTTCTGTGGTCACAGAGCATGAAAATCTATTAAAGATTTTAAGTATCTATAAGAAGCTATTTCTTACAGAGTTTCAAAATTGAGATCAAGTGAGTTTTTGCCTGTGTAACATGGACCATACTGTTTTACCCTCCATCAAGAAAAGGTCTGATATTGTAAAACTAAGAAGGACTGAGAATTCTCACACAGAATTATGACTCGCTTTACACACTGACCAAAGTCACTAAGGCTCCACCACACCCTGTGCAATGGAAATAATTTTGCATCACACCAATCACAATTGCTCCCTCTCCATGGCAGAACTTTGTTCAGCATACAGACAGCATTAAGCCAGCGCACACCTTACAGATGCATAGGAAATGATAGGTTGGGGAAAAAAAAGTTTCCAGAGATCACTGACTCTGACCTCCTGCTAACAAGCTAATGTCAAAGTTCAGCTGCTCACTGAAGGGTTATATACCTTATTTTAGGGAGTAAAAACAAAAAAAAGAAAAGAAAAAGAAAAAAAAAAAAATCAAGTAGAAGACAAGACCCAGGAACCAAGAACTAAACTGTGCTTCTAATACCCAATGGAAATATCAACTGCTTCCTAGGGCAGCATAACTACAGAACTGCCCTGTTCTCTCACCCAGAATTTGTACACCAATAGACCCATACCCTACCTGTAGTGACAGTATTTGCATACCTGGAAGAAATTATAAAACTGGTTTCAAACAAGATACGGACGAGACATCATACTTCCTACTTTATTTTGACAGCTAAAGTAACTAAATATTAGTTAGAATTAGAAGAACTCTTATTAAAATTTGAAAGAAGAGAAAATAATTAGAAACCTGCTATATTAATTTGAAAATATGTAATACACAAGAAATCCAATTAGCTGTTAATTTTTTAAACATACGTGCATATCTTGGCATATTCTTCCAACTTCTCTATTCGTTTTTTATGCTCTTCTATCTGATCCACAGTGTGTTTTATGTTTTCCTATGCAATCACAAACAGAATGCGTTAAAAAAAAAAACAAAAAACAACCAAAACAAACAACAGAAAAATGACAGTTTCGTAGCAAGTTATAAAATTCTTAATTCAGAAGAAGTACCGAGACAGATGTTTTCTCCCTTATTGGTATTTCACGCTGAAGTAACAGCACCTCTTTTCAATACTAGAGCCAAACTGCACCGTGAATAATACTGGAAAATTATTTTATCAAGGCCGTTACTGGATTTTTCATGTTCGGCTGCAGTTCAGAGAAACCCTCTTCAGCACAAAGAATCATGACACCATCAAATAGAACAACTTTAAACACACCGTAAGTTATAGATGTTAAAACAAAAAAGATGCTTTTCTTGGTCTGAGATTAACAGCAGCTTTTCCCTAAGAAGGACAGGTGAAGAAGGTGACATACAGGTTCCAACCTGGCGCAAAAGCATTGTACTAAAAAACAAACCAACAGTAAAACAAGTATTTTCAATTATTCAAATAAAATAAAAATAGATTCATTAAAGCAAATGAAAGGAAAAAAAAAGTACTGTTACCTACTCATTTTATTAAGCCTTAATTTAACTTCTAAAATCCTTGTGGCCTTTTGAGTCCACAACCTCTTTGTACACCCATTTCAATGCCATGTCTGACTGTCCTTGAGATGAAATAGTTTGCCTAATAGCTATTTGGAATTTCCTGCATTCAAAGCTGTGCCAGTCGTCTCCCATCCATCACTGTGCAATTCTAGAAAGACTGTGGCTCTATCTTACTCACACTCTCCCATTAGGTAACTGCAGACAGCAAAGAGCTCTCCCATTCACTTCTCCTTTTCCAGGAGGAACAGATTTAGTTCTCAGCCTCCCCTTACAAGCCAGGTGCTCCAGCCCTGGCCAGCCTGGTGGCTCTCTGCTGCACTCGCCCCGGGATGCCAGTATCCTTCTCGTACTGGGGAGCCCAGAACTGGACACAGCATGCTCAATGTTCTCACGTACACGCTGAATTGTGAGGAGTGATCACTACATGTCAGTAGTACAGATATGTAATGACAACTCTGAATGGTCAGACACGCATTTTATGAACTCTCAAGGATCCCTTCTTTCCTTCTCAACAGTACAATGGGACTTGCAGGCTTTCAGAAGCATAAGCAATACAATTTACTTCACTTCTAGATACTAACTGAAGTATAGAAAGGAGACAGAAATTTAACCAGGTGTTCCTGGCAAGGAGTACTTCAAAAAAGAAAAAGTAGTATTTTATCAAGAGTAAACACATGTACAAATATAAACTTAGACATCACGGCAAGGATGACTTTACATCCTCACAGATATACAGTAAAATATAGGCTTTTCCACAGGAGCAGTTTATATGTACAAAAAGGAACTGTTAGGAACTCTAGAACTGGTAAAGTCTCATCTCATGGATTTTGAAGTTTCTGAACATAAAGAGTCTCCTCCAAACCTTGACTCCCTAACTAAATGGTGAAGAAATGGATGTTGCCTCTCTGTCACCTTAGTAGGTGACAAAACTGCAAGGTTAGCACATTCGGTTAAACAAAAAGTAAAAACCAAAAATACCTAACAGGGCACGGTCACAAAAGACAAATTGTCAGCTGAGCTTCTGTCCTCCCTACTTCTAATAGAAGCATCATGCCAAGTTCAACAATGAGTTGGGAAATAATTTTTCTAAAAGAGAGTATCGGGCATAGTGATCAAGTCATTGTGAAAAATGTAGGTATTTTACTATTGTATGTTTGGATCTGCAATGATAAAAGAAATCAGAAACAAAATGACAGCAATGATCTGTATTCACGCCAAACACTCTGAAGTGTGCACACCAAGAACATTTCTCCAACACACAACAAACTGACCTTAAAAACATCTCGCCAAAAAGGTGGCTGTGATCAAAATGAACCTCTAGAGGATGTGAGTAACACAGATTTACACAACAGCCAGAATAACTATATAAGAACAGGAACTGATCACACTTAAGCATATATTCTGAATAAATGTAAGATACTAGAGCCAAAGCTTTAAAAACTAAATCCTCAGTGTGGGCCCGCGCAATCATTCTCTGAAGAGATTCAGAAGTCATTTTGCTGAACCTGCTGCAATATGAAAACTGAACACTTGCAATGTCTCTCCTTTGCTGAGGACTCATGTCAAAGGATTTAACACATTTCTACAGACACTTATACCAGAGGGAGGGGCAGAGGGCATTTTTCTCCTTGAAACACAATTCTAGCTTGATACAAATACCTCAACTTCCTTTTTCTTCCTCCGATTAAGTTTCAGCCTTTCTTGATCTCCTTTTTCTTCCCAGCGAAGTTTTTCTAGCTGCTGGGTCAGCGTAGCTGTTTTCTTTCTTGCTGTTTCTTTTAGCTCTTTATAGCGCTCCAACTGAACAAATAACATAAAAAAAAAAAAACCAACTCATTCCACTGAAAGTGGAAGACTCATGCTGTTACAGCCTCAATCAGCAATTGCTACTTTATCATAATTCAGATTATGAAAACCACCCCATTCTCCAGAAGACCATTCTAGCTACTAATTGCATTATCAGAAGTTGCCTACAGTCTTGTTTTAGACTTCTAATGTCTTATTTTTCAGGAACATTTATAAAGTTTACAGAAGGTTAACACCAAATTTCCGCGCACCCAAAATTAGTGCAAGTTTTGGTATTTATAATTACAGCATTCTCACACGGTCAAGTTTTTTTCTTTGACTTTTTGGGTGGGTTTTTCTGTTGTTGCTGTTTTGCGGTTGGGTGGTTTTCTTGGTTTTGTTCGTTTGTTTGTTTTGTGGGGTTTTTTTTGTTTCAAGGTGAACACGTAAAACAACATTTTAAACAATCCTGCAAAATTACGAATAGATGACCAAATGTCTCTATAATGTAGAGCAGGAAGATGTACAAACTAAAAGAATAACCCTGTAGGTTCTCTATTGACCGATCAGAAACTATTAATTCATCAGAAACTACTAGGACTTTCCCCCCTAGAAAGGAGACAGGCCACTCCCCCGAGAGGCTGCATCATCATTTCTCTTCACCTGATGAAACGGTCTCCAAATACAAGTTTCAATTCTGTTTTTGTTTGAGCTCAATAACAGAAAGATCATTAGAAGTTACAGGTCACTGGTGAAACAATGGTTTCTCTGTCATAAGTGGGGATTTTTGTACTTCACTAGTAAACAGTACTTTTTGGCCTCACAATTCACCTGATTTTTTCCCAGCTCAATAAGTGCTGCTCTCTGCAATATCTCCTCTTCAGTTTTCTTCTCAAACGCTCTCCACGCCTTCTCAATATCATTCAGTTCTATCTCTAGTTCTTTTATGTTCTGCTTTTCCTTATCACAGGATTTCTCCTTGTCCCTTAGAGATTTTTTAGACATTTCTACTTTCTTGAGTTGGTAGGAAGTGTTTTCCTTTGCTTTTATATAGAGGGCTCTCTGCTGAATCACCGATGCTTCCAGAGTCCTAAAAACAAACAAAATCCCTTGCCAATCATCAACCACAAAACATCCAAAACAAAATCACACCAGAAAACCCGAAAAAAAAATAAAAAGAACAAGCCCATCCCAACCACATATGCAAACAAATTTCAGTTGTCAATTGCAACGTTAAATACTCACTTTTTTTTTTTTTTAATATCCACTGAAAATAGAAACTTAAGAAGTGAAGCATAACCTTCAAAAAATGAAATAGCAAACAAGTATCTATAGAATGAAATTACTGACAACTTGGGCACAGTGTTGGAAGTAAAATCAATGTCTAGATGGTGCTGCAAACTGAACTGCTGCAAACTGACTTCCCTAGTGCTGCGGTACCACCCAACTGCTTCAACAGCAAACGCAAGCCTGCCAAGCAATTCCCAGTGCAGACTATGCTTTAGCTCAACTGTCAGAGAAGCTGATTGGAAAACCTACTTCATTTCTCTTTCCATCTGCTGTTGATCTCTATTTAGTACACCAAGCACTTTTTTCTTGGCTCTAAATGCATCTTCCGCTGTAGAAAGAGAGTCTTTCTTGATACTAGCCTCCATATTCTTTTCATCCAAACTTATTTTCTGAAAGTCAATGTGTTTTTCATTGTGATAGAGTCGGAAAAGCTTCAGCTGTATCCTCTCTTCATCCAGCTCCTTGAGAAGCATCTGGTAATGCTCTGCCTATCAACATTAAAATTTTATTTATGGTTTACAAAAAGGATTATTAATTGCTAGCAGACTAATATCAAGTCTAAGCAGATGTAAGATGATGTACCACTAGCTGTAATTCCAGTAATGGGCATTAATCATAAAACTCAAACACCTAAGTGAACACTTAAATTAATTATAGTGGTAAATCTACACTTGCATTTATTTAGATTTTGTTATATGTATTCCTCTATCCTTTTACATTCTACTAAACTATTATAGGTTATACCATACTGAAAAAAATACTAGATGAAAAATAACAGTTGTTGTTTGGGTTGGTTAGGTTCGTTTTTTTTCAGAAAACCGGTATTTTAAGTTCATGAAGGATGCAAAATCTGAGATCTTGATATGCAAAACAGGAATAAGTTGGAGTTACCTCCTCTTTCTCTATCTTCGCTTGTTTGCGTTCTGCTGCAACGCTTTTTTTCTTGTTATAATGAAACTGCACATCCTCTTCAGCTTGCTGCATTTTTTTCTTTTTTCGTTCATAGTCTTCAGCATATTCCCATGAATTACTGATTTGTTCAAAAAGTTGGGTTCTCTCCCTCGGCTTCTTCATTGCAATTGATTCTACTGTTCCCTAGAACAAAATTTGAAAAGAAAACATGCAACACTGTACATCATTCTGTTGTCTCATGATGACTTTCTTCTCCAAGAGCATATAGTACAGATTTGTCTCCTGATAGAGATACAGTTAACAGAATTGGATCCAAGTACTTTTAGATTCAAACCCAAGGAAAAGTTGAAGTCTCGCCTAGCCACCTCACCTAACTAAATGACATCACTAAAAATTTTACAATGCCAGATACGGTCTACGAAAAAATACCTTCAAACTAAATCAATCAGCACAAATCAGTGAGCAGTATCGGAATGACAAAATTAAATCTTGTTAGCCTCTTTCAAGGAACCGAAGCTCATTTTCAACGAAAAATAAACTAACAACCCCTCCTGCTATTTCAAAAGCAAACAGCCAAAATCAATGCACCAGAACACTACACAAATCTCAAAGTTAAAGGGATGCATAATTTTTGTCCATATATCAACTGCCGAAATCTTTACTGATCTGAAGGAATCGCCATTTTCAGTAAAGTGTAGGAAATAAGTTTTGTGATTTTATTTTATTTTTATAGCGGGTAAATGCCCTCATCATAGAAACTATTATCACAATATGAATCCATATATAGGGTTTCCAGAAAAGGGAAAAAACAGTTATTCCTTAGGATTTTTCCTCAGCTACTGCAAGGAAGACAATCCTGTGAAATATATTCATCAAAAGTACATGACACCTCGGACCTATATCATTAAATAACGGTGAACCAGTAACCCAGTAGGATTTTCAATCTCTCAATCTTAACAAGAATTCCTATAAATTTTTCACAAATCTTGACTAGATGAAACTATATTTTCCTATATATAGCACTCCTATAATTCAATACACTAACCATTTCTAAATAGAGACTCATATTTCTTATAAACTCTGAATAACACGAGTACTCATTTTCTTCCAGATTAGTTTCTTTCTTACCAGTGCACTCATGTACACACAAACCCCTTTATTTCCATTTTGCAATCTTGTAATTCTTAGCCGAGGCCAGGGAAAAAAATGTATTGGCTTGAAATTAGCTAAGGATGCCCTCTGTTCTGTCAAATAGATAACTACATACTCCTATGAAATAATCTCAGTAGCTTTTCTTTTCTTTTTGAAGTACCTTATATGCTCACCTGAAATATAAGAAAATTCCTAGCTTTGACAAGTATGCCTAGTTTTTCAAGCTCCGATATGTAAGTAGATCGGCTGACAGATCTGTCATTGAAAAAAAACTCAGAACAACTACCTAAAGGAGGAAAGAAAAAAAATTACTGTAAAACGCTAAACCACAAAATCCACAGGCAAAGAACAAAACTAGTGGAACAATTTAGCTGAGCAATTTCCTCAAAGACGAAAATAGTTTTCAAATATTCCCTTAGTCATTTCAATATTATTATTTTTCTGCATGAAAATTCTAGCTGCATATTTCCAAAACGCATTGACAGATGCTTAAGTGCTTGTGCCTGCAGGAAGGTGTCAGACTCCATTTTCTAGAACCTACAGCATCTATATATTCCACGTGAAAACTCGTTGATCAAAGTACAAAGCAAAGAACATAAATTAATCAGTTGTTTAATTCTTAACTTTGCCTCAGTACGTTTTCTTAATTATAACATCTGGCTATCAAAACACTACTGAAGGACTGTAAGAAATATTGCAATACCGATGGGCTTAATACACTCAAATAACCAAAGAATATTAGGCACCTGAAGTTCCAAGTTGAATATTCTTGGTCTTAATTTTTTACACATCAGACAACAGAAAGTACACGCAACAGAATCTACGACCTACCCCGGATGACTCTCGAAAATGTTTTTTCTTCCCCATCTTCTTCACAGTATATTATCTTCACACTAGCTGTAGAAGAAACTGGTTTTCCAACATGTGCTCCGTGAATAAGTTCTCTAACACTTTTAACTCGCAAATTAGATATCTTTTCACACATCACAAAACTAACAGCATCCATAATGTTAGATTTTCCTTAAAAAAAAAAAAAAAATTAAAAAAATTGCCACAACATAGCAACATGAAAGGAGGCACTGGATTAACAATTAACTGAAAAACATATACATAAACAAAACAGTCTTTATTAGTTCTATTTCTAGCTCTATATTTAATTGAGAAAAAAATATTGCACATAGTAAGTACATTTCTAAGATGTAACACATTGACAGCAGATAATAAGCCAGTCCGTAATAATAATAATCACAAAACTCGTTTGTTAACTGTTCAACTTGTTGAACAACCGTTTCTTACACAGGTATTTCTAGAGATCATTACTTAAACTGAGTGATCAACACCATCATCCTTAATTGGTAGTTTCCTTTATATAATGCAGTCAGTGAGGTTTGCTGCACAAGCACTCTATCATATAACTAGAACTTTTCCACTAGAACTTCAGTGCTCTAAAGAACACAAGTACCTTCCCAGATCCATTCACCACAGCAAGAGTTCTCTGATCATACTCCTTAGACAAAAATTCTCTTGACCAAATCACCTTTTTGCTTTTCCCCTTTAGTCTCAAGTATTTCTGTTGATAGCTTAACTATTTTCTGCCTTCAACCTTCCTACTTTGGCAATATTTTGACTTATTCTCCAAAACATCAGAAACAGAAGAATACTAGGGGGAAAACAGATAAGTGAAAAACTCAATTCAGAGATTACACAACAGTCACAATTTTTCTCCCCAGATTCACCTATCAAATGTATTTAGATTTAACTGGAAGAGTACCTGGAAAAATTATCCATAATTTTGAGACCTTCCAATATGAAATATGGGAACAGTATGATAATGAATATGAAAATAATGCTACATAGTAGTTATTTACATTCATAGATCTCACTTCAATTACATAAGAAAAGAAACAACAGGATCTAAAAATCTATATCGTAAACTAAATCATTAATAGACTGGGGAAACTAAGAACAAATGCAAAGCCCATCCTTAGGGCTCTTTTGTTAGGACAGCCCTCACCTCCTATTGTACTATTCCCTGGCAAATAAAAGATAAAAGCTCATTTGTTGAATTGAGCTTTCAGAAGGAAATAAATTTTAAAAAGTTCTTCCAGCCAGGGCATAACAATATGGAGTCGCATGTACATGTTGATGGCTGCACCTGCACTGCGACCGCTTCCTCCTCGCCAGGCCTGTGGCATTCACAGGAAAGACCTGGCAAAGGCCCCCAAACCTCAATCTCGATACCTACAGCAGAGAAGCAGGACCACCAGCTGCCCGCTGATCCCTCCTGCCCCCGCTACCTGATCCGTTGGGCCCGATGACGCAGTTGAACCTCATGAAGGGGCCGATAACCTGCTCCCCCCGCCACGACTTGAAGTCCTTCATCACCAGCAGCTTCAGGTAACCCATCCCTGCGGCGGCAGGCGAGGAAGAGCCGAGGCCCTTAACACGTTCACTTCCCACCTCCCTCACAAGACGCAAATAATCAATGCGTATATTTTACTGGTTTGTCTGCCGGGGGAGGGAAAATCCCCTCCGCGGGCGCTCGGCTCCGACCCCCCCCGTACCGGCCCCTCCCCTCAAGAGGCGACGGGCGGCGCCCTCAAATGGCCGCCCGCCTCGTGCTTGCAGCCACGCGGCCCCGCCACGCCGGGCGGAGGGGAGGGGAGGGGGCGGAGCAAACAGGGAAGGGGCGGGGCCTCCGTTCCCATGGCTACTCGCTGTGTGTTGTTCTCTGGGCGAGGGGCTGCTCGGCTCCTGGCCGTCGCCCGCCCAGCCCAGCCCAGTCCGGTTCGGTTGCTCTGTGAGCGCCATGAGTCGGCTGGGGCTGCAGCGAGACCTGCAGGAGGCTGCCGCCCGGGAGTGGAGGCGGCAGCGGGAGCTGCAGCGGCAGAACCGCATCTTCAACCCCCGAATCCGGACCATAGGGGTGAGGGCGCGGCCCGAGTACCCCGGGCCGGGCCGCGGTGCAGCGCAGCGGGGAGGGGGTGGTGCCGCCCCCCTCTGCTCCGATGTGTCCTGAGACCGGTCCGGAGCGGAGGGGGGGACACCTCTAAGGCAGGCCGGAGCCGGGGGGACGAGGTGGGGGCAGCCATATCGGGGAAGGCGGGAGGCGTGCGCCCCCTCCTTAACCGTCTGCGAGCGGGCGTGGGCCCAGGTAGGGAGGGAAACGGGGAGAAGCCGGCCTGTTGCGTCTTTTCGAGGGCTGAGGCGCTTAAAAAAAGTTCCTGGTGAAAGCGAGTTGAGATCCTCGAGGTACCATCGACAGTTATTTTGTGCAGCTGTCTCGGGGAGGTGTGTGAGAGTGAGTCTGAGGGGTGCTTGTGCCTCCCTGCTGTAGGGTTGAAGGGCAAGATTTCATTTTTCCTTAATGTGAAGTAAAGTCTGGAGAAGAGGAGGCTGAGGGGAGACCTCATTGCTCTCAACAGCTACCTGAAAGGAGGTTGTAGGGAGGCGGGTGTTGGTCTCCCAAATAACTTGTGGTAGGACAAGAGTAAATGGCCTCAAGTTACAGCAGGGGAGGTTTAGGTTGGATAATAGGAAACACTTCTTTACTGAAAGAGTCATCAGGCAGTGGAACAGGCTGCCCAGGGAAATGGTTGAGTCACCATGCCTGGAGGTGTTGAAAGAATGTGTGGATGGGCACTCCAGGACATGGTTTAATAGGCATGGTGGTATTAGGTTGATGGTTGGCCTTGATGATCTCGGAAGTCCCTTCCAACTTTAAGATTCTATGATGCCATGAAAGACCAAGCTCTATATTTCGCTGCCTGTGTAGGAGTTAGAAATGTAGTATGCTTTACTTTGGAGTAAGCCAGAAACTTGCAAAGCAAGCTCAGGCAATGTGGCATAAACAAATAAGTGTTTTTTACCTTTCTGTTGTGCTGTTTGATTCTCAGTGGAAGCTCGAATCAGTGCTATGAGAGATTTCCTGCAGTTGGTTCCTATTTTGCATCAGGCAAAATATGACAGGTCCATCAGGCTGTGTTTATGTGCCTGGAATGAATTGGTATGTCTGTTTTTTCCTGGAGTGGATGTCAGAATGGGGATAACCTTCAGTCTGTGAAGATCTGTGGGGATGACAGCTTCAGTCTGGTGGGTTTTGTCTAGAGTCATCTATGCAGTCTGCACCCTGAATGTCAGGAAATCATGTTGTATTTTATACATGTTTAAATTTTGGATGCAGTAGTTCATTGAATCTTCCTGTAGTGTGTCCGAAGGCCCACATTAAGATTCTATGTGTGTCTGTGGAGGGAAGAGTGCTGTTAGGAGAAGTAAATTTAAATTTTGCTTGTAAGGTACTTTGAGTGCTCTGTGGTGATGCGTATATCATGTATAAGTGCTATAGCATTAACTAGCATAAAACCTAGCTTAGAATTGGTGAAAATAAGTCCAATCTGTTGACTTCACTGGACTGGTAGAATTGCAACATGTCAATTTGATCCATTGTGTCTCAGGTACAGAAACATGTCTCAAGTCAATGTAAGGGTATCTTCACCTTATCCCTGACAGCGCCTTGGATTTATTCTTGTCACTCTTATGGTAGCGTCATTGTAGCTGCACAGCAAAGTACCAGTTCCCAGTTAACAAACAGGTTGTCCACCTGCACAGCATCCTGACACATATGGTAGCCAGCAATATACTTAAGTAGAAGGAGCTAATTTTTTTTTTTTTTTTTTTTTTTTTTTTTTTTTTTTTTTTTTTTTTTTCCTAAACAGACGTGGGGTGGGGGTACTAGGGAGGTCAACTTTCATCATCAGGAAACACGTAATTTCTCTGTAGGATGGCTTTTCTAGAGTCTTAAAAATGAAGGAAAAAAACCCATAAATTCTCAGCTAATGAAATAGCTGAGAATGAAATAGCCTGTCTTGGTGTACTTTCTTGAGCTAAACTGAAGTACTCCATGTGAAAGTCTTTCCCAAATACTTTCGTAGAACTAACTTATCAGATATGTTTTGATATATCCATTTACATGAGACAAACATCTAAAATGAAGGAGAGCCCATTGGAGGAATTTTGTAAATATTTTGATCAACATTACCAATGTACTTTATTCATTGGCTGAACAATCACTGCTGACAGAAGGAGCTAGTCTTGTCCTTTGAAGTTAGGCCAAGTCCAAAGCATGAAAATTCAACAAATCTATCCAGAGAGATATGCAATACCAGTATTTCCAATGTGGTTTTAGATTCTTTGCTTTCTCTTTTTCTCTCACGAGTTTAGCTAAGCAGCTGTCTAAATCAAGGTGATATTTAACTTATACACCACAAATCCTTATGCAGGAATTGAGGAGTTTAAAAACATGGTGATAATATACTGACTGGAAAGCAGAATGGGAACTGAGATTTCTTTTTTTTTCTTGATTATTACAAATGTAATTATTACTTTGCCTTCTGTATCTGTTTCCTCATCTGAGCAACGGAAAAGTAAGATACTGCTTTCTTCATTTACAGATAGGAGAATTTATTTTCAGTAAATCAGTAATTTCGCAAAAGAGTTAAGATGAGTAGTCTAAATGAAAAATTATTTCCATTTATATATGAACTATTATGCATAAATACAAGTAGACTACAAATTAGCTGCTTCAAACTGTTCATAGTAAGGGATTTGTTATTTTAATGCTTAAAAGTTAAACCTGTAGCTTTATGTGACTAGAATGGTTTTAGGGATGTGGTCTTGTCAAGTGAAACCTGTTCTAATGGGAGAGAGCTGAGAGTGTAGCTGAACTTGCACACACAAGTCAATGTATTGACTTACCTGTATTATTGCCAGAAACTACTAATGAAGCCATACTGAATTTCTCATTTCCTACAGTTACATTGAGAGCTTGGTCTCCCAAATGAGACCTCTAAACGAGTTGATATTTAATGCCCACAACACCATTGGTTTTGAACAATGATACCCTGTAGAATTCTTTATGGTTTCACCCTTGCTTCCAGATTTAGCTCTTAGCCTGATTGGTATAGTCAGTAGTCCTTTACAGCAATAACACTGTGTATTTTCAGCCATGATCTGTTTAAGTCTTTATGTCTTGATCTGAATAGTTTTTAGGCAACGACTATCAAAATAGTTTACCAGATTCTTGAACAATTGTCATTGCTTTTTGATAAATCTCTTAAAAACATTAAGTGACCTGATCAGTAAAACAACAACAAAAAAAAGAAGAAATAAAATACAGGTTTCTGCCTATTGATTTGGCACCTTCTGTCAACAAATATAAGATCTGATTCTTTTGCCAAAAATGTAGGTAGCTGCGACCACTTGATGATGTGCCTTAGGGTTTTATGCCTTGCCTAGCTACCATTCTCCAGGGATGTGAATATTCTGTATTGTATCTTGTCAGCTCATTTCAAATGTCTGCATGTATCTCATATGGCACCCAATACTGCATTTTGGCAACAACATGAATCCCACTATCCGTCAGATAAGACTGGGAAGTTTCTTTCCATTCCCCATTATTTCTTAAATACACTTTTAGTGAACTGTCTATATTTTTTCAAATCTGAGCTATTACAACTTCCCGTCATCCTGACTGTAAAAATACTTACCCACTTTATAAACGAAAGCAGAAAAACTAAGTAAAAATGCCAGCTCTCATGGGGAAAACATATTTGCTGTAATGCAGCTTAAAATGTTTATATTTATAGCTCTATAGATCATGTAAATCTGGTGGTTTGTTCTGATTTGGTGCAAGAATATACCTATTATTAAAGTGAAACAAATGAACAAGAATATTGCTGTTTCTCGATTTTCTTTTTTATGTTACCTACATTAAATAGTGATGTGTATATACTCTGTTGGTACTGGATTTATATCTATCTTGTACAATTGTGGGTCAATGTAGCTTGACAATGCCTGTTTTTAATTGTTCAAACATAGTATTTCTTAGAGTTGCTTTTTTTTCATTTTAATAGGTTGATAAAGATGCATTGGATGCCCAGGTCAAGGATAGGAAAATTCAAGAAGCAGCTGAAAAAGCATGGAATGAAGAACTTGGTATATTCATAGATACTATGATATTTCTGTGAAGAGTTAAATATAATTTACCACCTGTTTCCTGCTTTCTTTTTCCCCTTAATATATTTCAGACAGCCATATTTTTCCAGATGGAGCCTGTCATCTTGAATCTTGCTATATGACTCTAGCTATATAAATCTATCTATCTATCTAAGCACAATTGTAGGCTTTGCTATATATTCAGACGTTCAAACTGAATACTATAATAGGTAATGCTATTTATGTTTGTACATTTGAATTGGTACAGTATGTATTTTCCTCAGTATCTGAAGATTTATATTGACATGATTAAACTGGTATACATTTCCTAATAGACTGGAATGCTCAGTGATTTCTTTTAATAAATGTTAAGAAATACCATTGTTGAAAGACCTGAAGATACAGGAGCATTTAAAAAAAAACTTACTTAATACTGTTCTTTTCAGAACAGTAGCAACAAATTTGTTTGATTGCTTTCTTGTGGAGTAAACTCATGTTCTGTCTGGCCATTCCCACAAAATATATAGATTCTAGAGAATCCTCTATAGATTATTATTGCTAGAAGCATGGGTCCCATACAACAGAGCTGTAAGTAGGAGCCATTGCTGAGTCAGAACACATAGCCACACAAATATTTCAGCCATGTCCTCTGACCTTAAAACCCTTTGTGGCCCTCTGTGTTTGGAATGCCTTCCTGTGGTATCACGTGAAAAGGTCCCAGAGACTGAGCTCTCTGCGGATTTCAAGAAGAGATAGAATGGAGCTGCCAACTTTCATGCTGTGCTTCTATGGCTGCTTGTGATTTTCCTGGCAGAATACCTGTCAGACTCTGCTGTAATGAAACTGCCAGAAGCAATGTGTCATCTGGAAGCAGAGGAAATGATCTTTTCTTGTGAATTATACTTAAATAGCTAGAATGGCTAGTTTTGGGTGGGGTTTTTTTTTTGTTATTTGGTTGGTTTTCTTTAAAACTAAATCAATTAAAGCGTTTTGATTAAATGATCAAGATCTATTAAGCTCTTCAAAAACTGTTAGTGCCAGCCAATTATTTTAGTGCTATGGTTAGAAAAATCATTGGAACTATGAAACAACTATCTGTATTCTTTTCACTGGGAGACTGATTTTTATTTGTTTCTTTATATGCAACTTGATGTATTTCAGTTCTAACTGTAGGCTAAGAGCAAATGGGAAGAATTAGTATATAGTACGTTTCATGTGTTACTGCAAGTTTTAATCAAACGAAACCTCATAGTTCTGGAAGTGTTTATCGTCTTTGTCTCACAGGCATATATTTCACTGTAACATTAATAAGAGAACTGATACCTAAAAAACTAAGTATTTTATAGGTAAATATCGCTAACATTACAGTGTTTGCTGGGCTGATACTCATAGATCAAATACTCTTTCCTAAGGTTTAAAAATTTGAAGACTTATATTCTATTTATTCCTCTTCAATTTTATTTCCCATCTTGCATGTGCACTTCTAAGAATTGTGTTTGCCTTGTGTTAATTTTTCTCCAGCTAATGAAATGAAGCAAAATGACAAGATCATTTGTATGTTAGAAAAACAACAGAAAAGGGATGTCAGAAACTTAAATAAGGCTATCAGTGAATTTCGGAAGAATTTTCAGGGGCCAGAAACAAGACATGAATTTGACCTCTCTGATCCACAAGCTCTAAAGAAGGATAAACCTGCTCGGCTTTCAGACAGTGATCCTCGCTGTACTGTATCTGGCTTGCAGAAGTTTGTGGGTGAAGACTTAAACTATGATCAGAGGATGAAATTTCAAAAGGAGCAGTTAAGAGAGTGGTGTCTTCAGCAGCAGAGAGACTGGAAGAATGCATTAGCTGATCAAAAATTTGCAGGTAACAAAAGAAGATAATGAGGTTTTAATCTGCTTTTTCTGAAATTCTTGTGTATCTGAAAAAACTATGATATGGCCTATTGTGTCAGATTCTAACACAGCGGTATTTTAGTATATTCAATATTCAGCTTTTAGAAATACTGCAGCAGTTTTTACTTTACCAGCTGTAACATATTCAATATCTCACTTAAGAAATCTGTATTTAATAACATGTAACGATTGCAATATTACCTAGATTTCATTTCTGTGTTACATCTCAAATGAAGTATCAGAGCATTCTGAAAAACCATCTGCTTTGCATGCTAGATGGTATGTTTACATTATTGGACCAAATTTTCCAATCTTTACTGTTCTAGAGCAGACAAAATAATACTAATTTTTCTTTTTAGGTTGTCATGAAACACTTTTTCCTGCAATACTTTTTCATTTTAACTTTGTCTGTTAAAACAAGATGGGTTACATAATAAACTGATTTAATGAGTCACCGTAAATTCCAAAATGGAAAGCTTCGGTGGTGGAATTTGGAAATAGTTATGTAATTCAGCAGCTCCTCTGCCTCTCTGTCTCTCTCTCTGTCTTACAGAGGCTTACTCATATGGCACAACAGGTCTATGAATACTGCCTAAATTTAATTTTAATCTAATTTAGATGATCTTCACGACAAGAATAGGATTGAACTTGACCGAAAGACTATGGAGCAACAACGAAAAGAAGAAGAAAACAGGCGTGCTGCTTGTGCAGCTACTAAAGATTTCAATAGAACTCAGGTAAAATAACATTGGGTTTGTTTGTTTGTTTTTTTTAAAAAGTGGAGACATAGAAGGAATAAGATGAGCAAAAGTACAATGAGTAATTATGGTTTTTCTAGAGCTTTCTTAGCTCCTAACTTCCAAGGTTGTTTCAGTAGTTGGAAGATAGGGTTTATTCACTTTGTTCTCTGCAGGGATCTAGCTATCCTCTATGTAGTGACCCTATGTCAAAATCCTCCACTCTGATTCTCAGCTTGCTGACTAGAGGACAGCCACAACTCCCCATTCTCTCACCAACTTTCAGTCTGTAAATTGGAGTACAGTAAACGCGTCCCATTCTTCCTTCTGGTTTTACATCTTTCATTGAATATTCTTAGATGTGTCTTCCTGCTTTTCTTTTTGCTTATGTGGAAACATTACTTCTGGTAGCTTTTTGTCTTTTTTTGCTTCTGTTATTGCCCATGACCACTGTTTTTAGGCACTTTGTCTGCTTGTGTACATGTTTCTTGGTTGTTTACTCAGTATAGTTTGGAATGTATTGAAACATGACGCGAACATTTCTCTATCTGTCTTAGCACCATTATCTGTGATACTCCAGTTCTTTATCTTACTGCATGGATTTTTCTTTCCATTCAGCTTATACATACACCTCAAAGGCCTACATGGATGCTATTAGTTTGCTTAAAGTATATTTGGTGTGATTTAGCTTTAAATTTATTTATTCACATCAAAATAAGCCACATTTAAATTAACTAAATGAAGTATGGTATGCTTTGGTTTAAGTATATAAGCGTGTAAAATCTTTTTGTAAGTGTTGCTTGAGCCCTTCAGGGCACCTTTGGCATATAATTATCTTCATAGGCAGCCCAAGATAATTTGAAAGGCTTTTACAAATAGCCACAAAAGTACTCAAACTGCCTGGGGCACCCAGGGTAGCAGTAATATCCCAAATAATTGTTGTGATACCAATTGATGCCACATAAAAATTCCTGAATTTGTGATAGGTTTGGGGATCAGATGGGAGATATGTATGAAGTGTAGTTTTTTAATGTTTGGGCATATACATTCTACTTGACTTGTGTGCATATTAAATATATTTAAAAAGACTTGCTGGTTTTTTTTTCCCAACATAAGAGCATGATGATGGTGGTTGGGGCAACAGTCTCCTCTTAATTCTTACTGTCCCTTCCTATGTTGTAGAGATTGAAGTTACAGCTGACAGCTGTTTTTCTTTCTTTTTGAGTGAGTTAGTTAAGTTTACACTCTCTGCCCCAACCATGATACTGTTTTCCGTGTTTACTTTTTTTGCTGCGTGGTTGAGAAAAGCTCTTTTTCTCTAAAATGATGTGCTGGCACGGTTGCTGCTTTTCTTTATTAAACATGCAAGCCAGAGGTTTCTGGTTGCCAGGCCTTTCAGTGACGTTGTCTTTAAAAGAAAGCTATGTTACAGAGGGATTTTCTGTACATCATTTTCCCAAGTGAGAAAATGAAGGCATTCAGCTTGAGAATGAACTTCACAGAAGAATTCTCTATATCTGACATCAAATGTATTGAACAAGAGTCTCCAACAGTTTGAGTAATTGGTTTGAAGACTAACCTCTTGAGGGTGCAATCTCACACTGCATTTTGCTCTACACACATATGCCCTGCCTGTCGGTGACTGCCGAAAGAGGAGCTCCTTTTCCCATTCCCTAAGTTTCATTCATTTTTTTTTCTGCAGTCTCTCTTGCAGTGGATCTAATGATCATGAAGCTTTGGAATGTGTTAGATAATTTTTAAAATCCAAAAGAAAATTAACTCTGGTCTAGAATGAGTGGAGATCTGACTGGGAGGAGTGAATGCACAGTCTAAGGTGGAAGTAAAGGAAGGGAGAAAGCAAACCCACCCTTTCTAAGGCAACCCTCATTTACTGTAATTTGGATAAAGTATAATATGGAAATGCGTCTTCAGAGAGGAAGGCATTTCCTAGAACTTGGCTTTGGATCAATCATTGTGTCCATAGCCATCATCTTTAGTCCTTATGGTTGCCAGAATCTTTAGGGGATATAAAGAATAAAATAATTTAAAAAAACCCAACAAACCAACCCAAACAAAAAGACAACATAAAAACCAGCAAGTCATACTCCAGGAGAAACATATTTTGGTCAGTGTGCTAGCCCATTAGTAAAGACTCCTAGCAGATGACTGAAGGTAGGGTATTTCAGTTTATCACAGCCTCACTTCATTACAGGATTTGATGTTTTTGCCCCCATGACAGTGGTTCAGCTTCCTCCAGTTACCACAATACTGTTGAGAAGTACTTTATTGGTACAAACTTACTGCTAATGATTCTTTTTGTTCTTCTGGAATTAATTAGCAGACCTATTAATTGATTATATATTTGGTACCATATTTCCCAGTGGTGAAGAATTCTGTACTGTAAACATTTTAAGTGTGTGTGGCATCTAGAAAATGAATGCTATCCTTCCTCTCCAATGTGCATTGTTGCAGATGGTTAGTTTACGCATCAGAGGAGAAGGAGACGGGATTAGAAAAGGATCATGCATAGCATTATCATTCTACTTCAAATTAATTTACTTAGCCTAATTGTTCTTTGGAAGGGAATTACTTTAAAGTAAAACAATCATATTTGCTTTCTGGAGTTTCGGAATGGGAAAATTTCCTCTGAATAGGAGACTATGACCTTATAGTGGACATTAAGAACAGTGTTTTCCACAGGAAATGCTTATTATGATTGCTAATACTACTGGTATATTCACATAATATGATTCAAGTTTGCATTTTGTATCAGAAAAGGAACAGATCCAAGGCTGGATCTTCAGGCCTAACAGAGGCATCTCCTGTCTATTTGTTTTGAGTGCTTAAATATGCTCTCCACATAGATTTAATATGTAATATTTATCAAGGCTAGTGATTCAAGATGGTAAATTTTTATTGTAAGTTTCTTCCATATTGCGTCTGGTCTCCAAATATCAACTGGTATTTGCTTGTGGATAAATGTAAAATTATTTTTTATTTAATTCTGACTTTTCTTATTTTAAAAAATATATTTTTCTCCAAATTACTTGCTGTATGTGATGTGACAACATTAAAGAAATATATACTATTAGATTTTCTATTTTTAGCCAATAGGACCACAATCCTAGTATTTGTATGTGATGCTGTTGACGGCTGTATGCAAGTTGGAAAGAAATCAGTTATGCTGTACTAACTTTGTTGCATGCCTTCATTAATATTTTCCCATGGAAAAACCATCTTTTCTCTCCTTTCACTGAATTTAGGCTGCTGAACTAGCTGAGAGAAAGAAGTTGGAAAAGTATCAAAAAATGAAGGATGACATGGATGAAATTTCCAGCCTCCTTCAAGGAGACTTGCTTTCCGAAAACCCTGAACAAGCAGTCAGTTCCTTTGGTAGACATCGTGTGATCACAGATCGATGGAAAGGAATGAATCAGGATCAGCTGATGGCAATCCGTTACTCTCAACAGCAACAAGTTCTGGAGAAACTGGTATTTAAGCTTATGTACATATTCTTCATTCCTGGTTGTAATAATATTATAGACAATGTTTATAGAAGAAAATATGTTATTGTTTGCCCCGCACATCCCATTATAGGACTCTGCTTTCCATTGATTTGAATTTTACAAGAACTTTAATCAATCAAACTGAACACAGTGTTTCTGAAGCAGCTGGGAAATGTCATGGAGCAGCAGAAGTGGGCTGGAGCCCTGGAGTTGGACTGAGAGGAAGGTTTCTGTGGAGCTCAAGACCAAGGGGCCTAGGGCATTTTGGGGCATGGTCCTTGGTGGCCTAGCTGAGGAGTAAGGTCCTGCACAGCCCGACAGCCAGGCTTCATGGCGCAGTTTAGGACTTCAGACTGTGTGAGCTCCCTGCAAGGTATGAGCAGGAGTCACCTGCCCCACAGGGGAAGAAGAGCCAGGAGCTGAGGGTGAGAGCAGAGCAGTGTTCTCATGCTCTAAGGTACTCGAGCAAGACAAATAGAGCAGGCCCAGTGATCCTGCTTATGCATATTTCATAGACTTAAAAGTTCATGAATGCAACAAAACTTACTTTCTACCATCCCATGCGACTGTAAGCCATTCTCTGGGATAGAATTACAGTAGAAAAACTAAATATTGCAAATTGCTGCTCTAAAGGTGGATAGAAGCAGGCAGTCAAAATGAAGATATCTACCTTTCCTAGGTAGTCATGAGTGTACAGGTACATGAGTGTATTGTGAAGTAGGAAGCTACTTTACCTCATTTAGTGAAAAGGCTGGATTCATAACAGCTAATGAATAGCTGTTCAATCTTATTTTTTAATTCCTACAATATCATATACTACCCTATGTCTTACCTACTGATATTATTATCTAAACTATAGATAGAATTGTCATTTTCCTGGCTCTCCTATGACCCTAAAGTGAACCTGTTCAGGTAATTAAGCTGTCAGAAAATTAGCACCACCAGGAAAAGTAAGTTTTTTTTTGCAGGCCTAGTTTCTTGAATCAGTTCAATCTGATGTAGGATGAGAAGTGAGGAAGTGATAGTATAACAGGGGCAGAGGAAAAAACAGTCTGGGTTGACTCATCTGATGTTAGTGGCTCAGTTATTACACCGAGTGTAATATACAGCTGTATTATAAACCATACTGATGACTACCAACTTCTGATCTCAACAAGTTACAACTCTTGCTAACAAGAACTAAAAAAAAATAAACCAAACAACAGAAACAAACAAACAAAAAACCTGTTTTACTGCTGTAGGTTTTTAGAGAGAGCCAGTATGTCAGAAGAAATAGTAATCTACTGATAACTTAATTCTGCTAGGCAGCAGATCCTCATTTTCTTGCATTGTGTGGAGGTAGGAGTCTGTCTTATTCCCTGGAAGAGGATAGCTTTCTCATCTGCAGTATGTTCTGCCTAATGCACCGGCTCCTACCTAGTTTGGAAGTGCTTAATTTTTCTCCCTATTTCAAATGCTACCCCTAGTGTTCAGTAAAGGCAAGGGAGTTTGTTTGGATGAATTTACCAAACAGACTTTATATCTACTGTTTAATGTTTAAACAAAGAGAATATGAAGCATTTTTTTTTCACTCCTATAGAGACTAAAAGAGGAAGAACGTCGAAGAGATGCTGAATGGGACAGGCAAGCTATACAGGCTGCGAGAGCGCAGTTGATTTTAGAGAGGCATCAACAACGACAGACTCGGGAATGCCGCCGAGCTTTAGATAACTTAAATGCAGAGCTATCTCAAGAGCAGAAATCAAAGTAAGTATCAAAAGAGTTTTCTTATTTTCAAATAAAACTCTTTACCATTAGCACAATAACTCAGCTTTCAAAGAGCTTTTTTACCTGTATTATTTGTTAGTTTTTTAATACACTTGTTCAAAGTTTATACTTCTTAAAAAAAATCAATAATTCAGCTTAAGTGTGGCTTTTTTCAGTACTATTTAAACAATCTTCAAAGAGTAGGTTATGATTATTACTGACTTATATGTATGGATTAGCTGGAGTTCTTAAGTGTTCCACTGACAACAGGTGGTTTATATAGATAGCAAAACAGCAATAAATAGCAATAAATACAATTAACTATGCAGAAAATTTTATAATCAAGTGTAAAACTGTATGCGTTTCTTAAATTTACCTTAGTTTTCTGAAACAAAAAAGGATGAGTATCCACTGGCTTCAGTAGAACTGCTACTTCATTATATATGACAAAACTGGGTGATTCTTTAGCTAACCACTGGACATGTCTAGGTGGACAGGTCCTGTATTTGCTGTAACAGGAAAGGAGGAAGATAATGTGAAGGGAAAAAAAAATAAAACCAAGTGATTCAGTGTTCTAATCTTCCAGGTTTTTTCTTTCTTTTTTTTTTTTCCATCATGCATGCATGCATAGACTTTGCAGAAGAATTTCCAGGACCTGATGCTTTCCTCTTATGGAAGCAAAAATTCATAGTTGTGTTAATTTAGTGTTTTATTGTGAGATTTTTGGAAGGTTATTTTAGGATGAAAAAGTTTGCTATATTGGCACATGGCACACATTCTGGAGAAAAAGATCTGGTTATATTTAATCCACTTCTAATTATTCTGAATTTTATGAGCATTTCTGAGTGTTTATGCCTTACATCTTCTTTAGGTTACTTCTATATTATAATGAGAAAACGTTTACTAACTACATTTTTTTTTTTTTTTTAATTGCTAGGAACATTTATCTTAAAGAAGAAGAATATTCAAATGTTCCAACAGCTGAGTATTTTGCACAATTTAATACAACCAGCCGATGACATTCTGGAAACATTAACCTGAAAACTACACAAGTATGCAAACATATTAAAATTTTTAATTGAGCAATTCCATTTTTTATTTTTATCTGTTCCCTGCCTGGTTCAAACAGTGCACTCAAACTAAAGGACAGTCTGTTAGGCTTCATCTGTGCTAAGAAGAAGAAAACATTGTAATAATTTTTAAACTGGATTATTTTTCTAAAAAGTACTAGTAAATTGAGCAGTAGGTTTAGGCTTAACTGAAATATTTACATGATCCATGCCTTCAGAAATCAGTTTGTGGAAAGAAATCACAATTTAAAATACAATGCTACTTAATGCAACTTGGTCTGAGAGGAATGCTGCTTGACATAGATCACAAGTGATGCACACTTAGCAGATTCTATGAGAGACAAGGAAGATAACCTAGGCAGGTGGGGTTTTTTTTGGTTTTTTTTGTTTTTTTTAGCTTTTGTATTTTTTTTAAAGAGCAAAGAGGAAAAAATGGACAAATTGGTTCAGAAGTATTGCTTTTATTTCTGGGATGGTAGAAATAAGAAAAGATGTTGATATTTACTGGGGTGATTATAGCAATGCGCCATGACAGAGAAATGGAATGTGTGTTACAGTAAGGGGGGGGAAACTATGAGGGAAAGAATTCTTACATAAACTGTCACTCCTTAGAAATAATGGAGAAAATTTAAGGGCTTCTGAAGGAATGTGTAGGGAGAATTTACAGATGTGATGGAAGAGGTGGAGGTGGGGGGGAAGCAGACATGCACTAAACAAAATCAAGGAGAAAAACTCAGCTTGTGCAGGGTAATTCAGGGAAACAGTTCTCTTCCTGTCATTATGGTTGCAGAATTGACACAGCAAAGGAAGAGCCAGTCAACAATATTTGGAAAACAGGCAAGTGAAACACATGTTGGCGACACGGACAGTGGGATAGAGTGCACCCTCAGTAAGTTCGCCAATGACACCAAGCTATGTGGTGGCGTTGACACGCTGGAAGGGAGGGATGCCATCCAGAGGAACCTGGACAGGCTGGAGAGGTGGGCCCGTGCCAACCTCATGAAGTTCAACCAGGTCAAGTGCAAGGTCCTGCACATGGGTTGGGCCAATCCCAGGCACAAATACAGGCTGGGCGGAGAATGGATTGACAGCAGCCCTGAGGAGAAGGACTTGGGATGGCTGGTGGACGAGAAGCTCAACATGAGCCGGCAACGTGTGCTTGCGGCCCAGAAGGCCAACCGCATCCTGGCCGCATCAAGAGGAGCGTGGCCAGCAGGTCGAGGGAGGTGATTCTCTCCCTCTACTCTGCCCTGGTGAGACCCCACCTGCAGTACTGTTTCCAGTTCTGGAGCCCCCAACATAAGAATGACATGGACCAGTTGGAGAAGGTCCAGAGGAGGGCCACAAAGATGATCAGAGGGCTGGAGCACCTCTCCTATGAGGACAGGCTGAGAGAGTTGGGGCTGTTCAGCCTGGAGAAGAGGAGGCTCCGGGGAGACCTGATAGCGGTCTTCCAGTATCTCAAGGTGGTCTACAAGAAAGATGGGGAGAGGCTGTTCAGTAGGGCCTGTTGTGATAGGATGAGGGGTAATGGTTTTAAAATAGAGGGAAGTAGATTTAGATTGGATATTAGGAAAAAAATTTTCACAATGCGAGTTGTGGAGCACTGGAACAGGTTGCCCAGAGAGGTGGTGGATGCCCCATCCCTGGAAACGTTCAAGGCCAGGTTGGATGAGGCTCTGAGCGACCTGATCTAGTCAGGGATGTCCCTGCTTCTTGCAGGGGGGTTGGACTAGATGACCTTTGAAGGTCCCTTCCAACTCTAGCCATTCTATGATTCTATGAGAAGAAAATATGGAGAAGCAATGTAAGAAACTAACTGCACAAGAGAAAAATGGATGATGGAGATAAGCAGAAAATGAAATCCAGAAGGGAAAGAGATGACATACAGAGGACTGAAAAAAACAGTTAGAAATATGAGTGGTCTAAAACAGAAGAAAGAATGAGAGATGACCGGAGATTCAAATAAACATCCAAGACCTCTAAGAGATTGTGAACCCTTAATAAAAATAGAAAGGCCATTTATGAGAATAGTTCTTGAAATAAGTATGTGTAGTTTGCTAGAATCTGGGATGTAAACATGGGGTAAAAACATCCACGTGATATTGCTGGGGAGTCCTCTGATTGTTCTTTGTATCAGGATAAGTGATAACTTTGAATTCTGGTGAAACAGATTGAAGATGACTGCACCAAGCTAAGTAGACAAGATGTTAAAAGAAACTGAGGCTGAGGTAAACTCTAAGAGGTTATTCTAATCTTTGTAAAAATAATGAAGAATGCATTGTTCTCAAGATAGCTATTATTAGGAGGATTTTGAGATGTTTGAAGGAAGCATGCCTTGAAAGGAAGACTGTTCAAACAGGTCTGTCTGCATTCCTTGAAAGGGGACTGTTTTTGAATGGGTCTGTTTGCTCAGCTGAAATAGTGGCCCTGTGGGATCAGGCTGATTAGGACTAATGACCTTTTTTAACTGGGTAATAACAATAGAAGTTTAGAAAAGACCATCCTGTTAATCCTTCTGGATGGACAGGAGGAAGAAAATCAAGTAAGGAGAATATACAAATGAGTAAAGAAGTGTCTTGGGACAAGATAACCCATAGCCAAGTGATATGTCTCACTTTTAGTATATTGATACAAATGGAACTAATTAGAGTATGGATAGAAACCAGGTAGAAAAGCAGTATGGCTGGAAAACTGGAACTGAAGAAAGTGCTATTCAGAAAAGTTACAAGATAAAGCTGAGAGAGGATCACACTTGCACTCATTAATGATGAGCTGGGCTACAAAGAAGTAAAAAGGGATGGTATTCAGAAGATTTTAGGGTGATAGCATTTGCAGATCCATTTATTTGTCAGGCTGGGATTCACACATGGTGGGATGTCTTTGTGGTATTATCAAATACTGTATTAAATTAACAATCTCAGGAGTACAGGTACTTGTCTTAAAGCCGTCAAATGGGGTGGGAGGATAAAACAATAGGCTATCTAGTAGTTTTGATTTAACTAAAGTTGGTTTTGATCTGTGTTGAATATCTCGGGCTCTGACTTTTTTTTTTTTTTTTATTTTTATTTTTTATTTTTTTTAACTGAAGTTTTAGTTATCTGACAGAAAAATTAATAAATCGTTGAAAAGTTCATGAAGTTGTCTTCATTTGTCCAACTTGAGAGAGTAAATGTTTACAGACTTTGACAGCAGTACAGTTTAATGAAAATATGGTGAACCTAGTCAGATGATATTTGAGCTTCCTTAAGGAAGGACTATGTGATTAAAGCCTTTTAATATTTACCTACTCATTTGCTTGAAAACTTTTAATATGAAGTTACAAAAATGATATGTTTCTCATTTATAGTACAAATAAGCCTTTCAGTAGAAATTCAAATAAGACGACTGACAATTCAATAATTGGGTAGGATCAAGTATCACTAAATTCCCTGGAAAGCTTTCAGCATCATCAATCATATTTATAAGAACAAACATGCTACATTCTACTTGTTGCTTCACAATACAAAAACTGAAATGTATTTTAGATGTTAAAAAAGAAGCACAATCAAATTATAAAGAACCCTCTTAATGTAACTTGAAAAAGCTCTGATTAATTGTTGTTGATATTTTATACCAACCTATTTGATTCTGCAGTGAAACAAGCCATGTTTTCAGTAGGCATATCTCAATTGAGTAGGTGATAATAAATGGCTGAGGTGCAGGAACTTCTTAAACCTGTATGGCTATATAACAAACAAGATGTGGACCGGTATCTTCAGCTTTTGAAATGTCACTCTCTAACTTTCACTGCTGAGTATTGAAATAAGTAGACAAGATGTATTAAGATATAATAATATAATCAGCATTAACTGATTAGAGTTGCTGTTTGAAAATAGTTTTTGATGTTTTGATTCCATGATGACTGAGATAATCTTTACTTTGTGATATTTGTGGCTATTTCTAATAAATACAGCAGTGAAAAAGACAGTGTCTTACACATGAGGATCTGGACAGGTATTTGGAAGAAGTACAAATTATAGCTGTTGGAAGTATAGGACTAGAAACTCTTTATTGAAAATATTTACTTTCCTTTTTTTTAAAAAAAAAACCCAAACTGAGTACTGCATAAAAAATTTGACACTCATCAGTTCTGATTACTCTTCTTACAATTAGCCAAATTTAATTAGATGCAGGTACTGCAAAACTGTCTACATGTTAAATGGTCTTCATAGAGTATAATTGAAGTAATTTGGGTAAGATGTACTTGCTAGGATCTGATTTTAGGGACAAAAATGATGATCAGTACCTACCATGTTTAAATTTGTGGTTTCATTTTTTTAAACTTTTCTTGTATCACAGTTTTCTGCACTACTAATACTTACTTTAGATTAATAGTCTGGGAAAAGGTATGTATTTAAAGTTTAAAAAATAAGGTACGGTGGTTGAATTGAGTCCAGTATTCTACTTTTTCTTGGGATTTTTAATCATTTCATACAGTGTATGCACAAAAGCTTTTCACTTATTCCTAGAAGGACTCTTGAAGAGTAATTTCATATTAGACATTTTCATATTAAGCTGCATTTCTTTGAATATTATATATTATGTGATAGCTCAACTTTTATTTCCTCCTCTCAAGAGAGGCTAGCACGAAATGGATCTTTTTATAGAGACATGAAAAAGAAAAAAGGTTGTAATTCATGGATGTTAATGAGAGCAAAATTTGCCTAGCTAATACTCCCTAGACTAATGATTATTCCCTACCTACATCTGGGACATCCTTTGAACAATATCTACTTGCTTTTAATTGTCCTATAACATTGCATAATAAACATCCCATATTAATTGTTGGTAGTATTATTTCCATACTGAAAAGGCAAGTATTAACTTTCACGAGCAGGTCACTGCCTGTAGCTCATAATGCAATTTCACTCATAATTGTATTTGTTTTTAGTTTTGCTGTAAGCATGATTCATGTATTGAAAAAGAAGATTGGATTTATACATGAACATAAACAGGCAGTTAAAGGGGTGAAGAGTGAAGGGGTCTTGCTAGAATTTACATGCACCTTAGAAAAATGCAAGCCCATGATGCTGTTGAGCAGGATAATGGTGATTACTTTCAGGGAAAGAAAAGAAAATTACTTTGGCTTTTGTAGAAGCCATCAATGTATGTGACCTTGCTTCCTGCTGTGGGGAATATGTCCATCCTAAATCTGGAGCAGTGCTCTGACCCAAGGAAATTCTTAGTGTAAAAGATTCTTGCAGCAATCAGTGGGTTTCGATATGTTTGTAGTTCTGAAGTGTTTTAATTGGATTGGTATAAAACTTTGTGTTTCATTGGAACATGAACTAGCTAATTATATATGTAAATGAGATGTATTTTTCAGAGTATCTCACTATTTGTGACATAGTGCAAAATGCATAGTTAAGTGTTTGAAATTATAATAATTGGTGTGAGCAAATGAGTGTGAAATTCTGTGTATGGTTACCCTTCTTCCATTCCATTCCCTAAAGAGGCACTAAGAAATGTGACAGAATAAGTATCCAACTAAGTCATTGTCCTTTCTTTGATGGAGGAATATTAGTATTCAGCAAATTACTGCAATTAAACATCAGTAGCTAATGAAAGACAACTTGGACGTAAAATTTTATACTTCTATTAAAGTTAGGATGTCTGAATGGTACAAGAAAGATGTGTCTCTCCAGCTTAACCAAAATCTGCTGAGAAACAAAGCAAATTTTCAGTTAAAAAAACCCAACAAAACATCATAAACCCAAAAGGAGTAAACAGACCTTAAAAAATAATTTCTTAGTGTTTTTCTGGCTCAAGTCTGACCCTTCAGTAAATTTTTTTCATCTGTTGACTTAGTAAAATTAACCTCTAAATTGAACTACTTGGAGTTAAGCCTCATATATTACTCAAATTTTTTATTTGGTTGGATAAATGACATTCTATTTATATAATCACAAGTCATTAAATACTGTACAAATAGAAGAAATGTCTACTGGAAGAGTGCAAATCTTCATGTGTAAAGTTGGTATACTAATATGGATTTGCAGGAATAAACTTAGTAAATTGGTTCCGTTAGTTTAGCAAGTTGCATAAGAAAGTAGTGGAGATTCAAGTTAGTATTAAAGAGATTTCTACTTTTGTAAACATAGGCATTTCAAATGCTGAATTTTTATTATAGAATGAGAAAAAGTAATAATTCTCTTTCTATTCTGTTTCATATTTCTAAGAGGATTTTGGTATTTCTCTGTTCAAATGAATTATTTTTAGAACAGTTTCTCAGAACTAGTTTTTAGCTACTTGTGTAAAACTGAAGATAGCGTTCAGTTCAGAGGACACTAACCTCAGAGCTTGGCAATGTAGACAGGTATGTTACATAATCAAAGACAAAGGGCCATATAGATTGTAAAATTGGAAAAAAATAGTTTCTGAATGGGGAAAAAAAGTCAATTTCTGAACAGATAAGCTACACTTTACTAAGATTTACTGGTTTTCCTGCTGCAAGGGCAAAGTTAAGTTTTATTTGCGTCTTTTAGTGAAACATTATTAGTATTTTCTTTTCATCTAATATTACTTTAGTAATGCTAATAAACAAAAAAAGCACTTAATGAAGGAAGACAGGTGAGTTCTCGTTTTCCTACCATAATTGTTGTATTCTTTATTTGCTTCTCATATACCTCCACATTTTTTTTCCTGCAGATACTGTGTTTGTTTCCAACCCTGTAATACAACAAAACCGTTCTTCAAATTCTTGAAGCAAGGAAATATTCTCTATGAATTAGAGAGAAAATTAATGGTAAACCTGTTCCAGTAAATTGTATGTGTGATTTCTATCATACCATGTTAAAATTATTAATGGAGTGAAATGCTTTTCAGATGACAACACGCAGAACCTGAAAAGATGGAATATCTAGCAGACACTTTACTCAATTAAAGGCTATTGATGTACTGGGAGTTTAAGGAATACTTCAGCTGAGAATTTAATCAGGACAGATACTGCTTTTTGGAAGCGGAGTTTTATCTAACTATGAATTTATTTAAGGGTTGGTCTAGCGTGTCATTTTTTTTGTTAACTTTATTAAATAATTTATTGCTACTGTTCTGTAAGTTTCTGTTGCTAAGTTATATATCTGTGCCTAATTTTGCATGAATCCTTGAATAATTTTTTAGGACTCTACTTGTTGTTGGTTTAAATACTTTTTCAAATAAACTGTACTCTTCTTTTCTAGATTTATTACAAGAGTTATTAAATAGGACCACATTGCACAGCCCGACACCTTACTGATTGTATGTACTACCTGCTTTTTATGCAGCCAGCTTCAGAAAAATACTCCTTACTGCAGTTTAAAGCCATAGTTCTCCATGACTAACAATCAGCTGGGAGAATTAATCAAAATATATACAGTAGACTAGTCATGAAAAGTGAGTGCCATATCAATATATATGTGTCCTAAGTCTAGAGAAATATGCACTAGTTACTTCACTGATGTATAAAGAGTGAAGTATTTGCATGAGTATTTGTCAGTCAGGAGAGGACATTACTGTTAGAATTTTTCTTGATATTGATGCTCTAACTCAGAAATGTAGTGCTGCTTAGCAAAATTATAGTGAACTCTGACCCTGAGAAATCGAATTCCTGTGGCTTCTTAATAGCAATCCTAATTCTTCACAGAAGAAACCACAAAAAATAAACAGCAGCCACTAGACGTCATAGTCTAAATTGCACAATTGCAGTTAACACAGAAAAAAATACTCATGCTACACTGCAACAACTAATAGCTCCCTTCTGTCTATCCTTAGAAAAGATGGATAAAGGTAAGTAAATCTTTTGTAATAATATGAGATCTAATCTAATTATGCCATTTTGCAATGATACAGGCAAGTGGAAATATTAAGAATCCAGATAAATCAATCGTCACACCAACTTGAAACAAAACAGCACTCCAGTATACGCTCTGGCTTTCTTAACAGTATTTGCTATTACAGTGGTGGTTTTTGAAATACCACAGAATAGTTTGGGTTGGAAGGGACCTTTAAAGGTCATCTAGTCCAACCCCCCTGCAAGGAGCAGGGACATCCCCAACTAGATCAGGTTGCTCAGAGCCCTGCTCAATCTGACCTTGAATGTTTCCAGGGATGGGGCATCCACCACCTCTCTGGGCAACCTCTTCCAGTGTTCTACAACCCTTGCTGTAATTTTTTTTTTCCTAATATCTAATCTAAATCTACCTTCATCTATTTAAAAACCATTACCCCTTGTCCCATCACAACAGGCCCTGCTAAAGAGTTTATTTTCACTTTCCTTATAAGCCCCCTTTAGGTACTGGAAGACTGCTATCAGGTCTCCCTGGAGCCTCCTCTTCTCCAGGCTGAACAGCCCCAGCTCTCTCAGTCTGTCCTCATAGGAGAGGTGCTCCAGCCCTCTGATCATCTTCGTGGCCCTCCTCTGGACCTTCTCCAACAGGTCCATGTCCTTCTTATGCTGGGGCTCCAGAACTGGACACAGTACTGCAGGTGGGGTCTCAACAGAGCAGAATAGAGGCAAAGAATCACCTCCCTCAACCTGCTGGCCATGCTTCTTTTATGCAACCCAGGATGGGCTTTCTGAGCTGCAAGCACACATTGCCAGCTCATGTTGAGCTTCTCGTCCACCAGCACCCTCAAGTCCTTCTCCTCAGGGCTGCTCTTGATCCATTCTCCGCCCAGCCTGTATTTGTGCTTGGGATTGGCCCAACACATGTGCAGGACCTTGCACTTGGCCTTGTTGAACTTCATGAGGTTTGCATGGACCCACCTCTCCAAACTGTCAAGGTCCATCTGGCATTCATTCCCTCCAGTGCGTTGACTGCACCACACAGCTTGATGTCGTCAGTGAACTTGCTGAAGGTGCACTCTATCCCCCTGTCCATGTCGCCAACAAATATGTTAAACAGGATCAGTCCCAATACCGACCCCTGAGGAATGCCACTTGTCACTGGTCACCTGGACATCAAACCATTGACCACAACTCTTTAAGTGCGGTCATCCAGCCAACTCCTTATCCACTGAGTGGCCCATCTGTCAAATCCATGCCTCTCCAGTTTAGAGGCAACGATGTCACATAGGACAGTATCAAATGCTGTCACGAATCACCTTCTTGCATGCCATGTGCCTTACCATGGTTTCCAGGAGGATCTGCTCCATGACCTTGCCAGACACAGAGGTGAGACTGACTGGCCTGTAGTTCCCTGGGTCTTCCTTGTTTCCTTTTCTAAAAATGAGGGTTATGATTCCCTTTTTCGAGTCAGCAGGAACCTCACCAGGCTGCCATGACTTCTCAAATATGATGGCAACTTCATCCGCCAGTTTCCTCAGAACCTGCGGATGCATCTCATCAGGTCCCATGGACTTGTGCACCTTCAGGTTCCTTACATGGTCTCAAACCTGCTCTTCTGTTACAGTGGGCAGTTCTTCATTCTCCCAGTCCCTGCTTTTGCCTTCTGTGACTTGGGTGATGTGGCTAGAGCCCTCACCAGTAAAGACTGAGGCAAAAAAGTTGATAAGTACCTCGGCCTTCTCCGTGTCCCAGATAAAACACATCTCCCATTTCCTTCCAGAGAGGGCCCACATTCTCCCTGGTGTTCCTTTTATCCTTGATGTACCTATAGAAGCTTTTCTGCTTGCCCTTGATGTCCCTGGCCAGATTTAATTCTGTCAGGGCTTTAGCCTGCCTTACCTGATCCCTGGCCTCTCAGCCAATTTCTCTGTATTCCTCCCAGGTTACCTGTCCTTGCTTCCACCCTCTGTAGGCTTTCTTTTTGGTTTTTTTTTCAGTTGATCCAGGAGCTCCTTGTTCATCTATGCAGGCCTCCTGGCATTTTTACCCAAGTTCCTCTTTGTTGGGATGCATCACTCCTGAGCTTGGAGGAGGTGGTCCTTGGATATGAAGCAGCTTTCTTGGGCCCCTCTTCCCTCCAGGGCTTTATCATATGGTACTTTGCCCAGCAGATCCCTGAAGAAGCTAAACTCTGCCCTCCTGAAGTCCAGGGTAGAGCTTGCTGCACACCTTCCTTGCTGCCCTAAGGATCTTGAACTCCACCATCTCATGGTCACTGCAGCCAAGGCTGCCCTTGAGCTTCATATTCCTCACCAGCTCCTCCTTCTTGGTGAGAACAAGGTCCAGCATAGCACCTCTCCTCATTGGCTCCTCTGTCACTTGCAGGAGGAAGTTATCACCCATGTATTCCAGGAGCCTCCTGGATTGCTTGTGCCCTGCTGTGTTGTCCTTCCAACAGCTATTGAGGTGGTTGATGTCCCCCATGAGGACCGGGGCTTGTGACCATAAGGCTGCTGCTATCTGCCTGTAGAGGGCCTTATTTGCTCGGTCCTCCTGGTCAGTTGGCCTGTAGAAGATCCCCACTTAATGTCACCTGTCCCTGCTCTCCTTTTAATCTTGATCCCTAAGCTCTCTGTCAGCTCCTCATCCATCCCCAGGCAGAGCTCCATGCACTCCAGCTCCTCATGGACATAGAGGGCAATGCCCCCCTCCTCGTCTCCTCTGCCTATCCTTCCTAAAGAGCTTATATCCATCCTTTCCAGCACTCCAGTTATAGGAGCCATCCCACTACATCTCCGTGATGCCAACAAGATTGTAGTCCTGCAGGTGCGTGCACATCTTTAACTTTTCTTGTTTGTTCCCCAATGCTATGTGTGTTAGTGTAGAGGCACTTAAGCTGGGCCCCCAGTGAAGCAAACTTGCTGGCTGGAGTGGCTGGAATTCCCTTGGGCTGCACTTTAGGTGCTCTCCTGCTTACCTGTGATCCTTTCCCAGGTTCTAGGCAGCTGTTGGTGGCACTGATGCCATACTGACAGTAGTGGGATGGATTGTGGTTCTCCTCCCCTGGCAATGTTAGTTGAAAGCCCTCTTCACCAGCCTGGCAAGCCTATAGCCATACATATGTTAAAAAAAGAAAGAGTACTGTAAGTACTAGCTACCTATTTATGACACAGCATATAAAATGAATGCTTTGAGCTTTATTAAATTTTCTATGACCTTTTCCATCAATACAATTAAAGAGTTAATTCATACCACTTCCTTAATTGACAATGCTAGGACATATACAGGAAAAATTGACAAAAAGAAACAGCAAGCTACATAGAGCTATTACCATTTTTTAAAACAAAATATTTAATTGGTAAAGTTATTGTTTTAATGCTGTCACTGGCAATTAAGTGATGAGATATTAGAACACAGATGTCAAGAAAATTGGTTAAAAATACTTCAAACCACTTATACTGCTCTGGAATCAGAATGAGTGAGGACATTAGTGAAAAGATGAGAAAATAGTAAAACTGGTAAACAGTTTAATACTGTAGTATATGAGAAAACGCAATTAAAAGAAACTGTGCAGACACATAGTAATTGGAGTTTGATTATTTTACCCATTTGTTACTCAGCAGTCTCCAGCAAACCATCTAGCTGGAAAATGCTGGCTGTCTTATCACATGCCGAAGGATCCACTGTCATTTCCCAGGTTCATGCTCCTGCTGGGATAATAGTCAGTCTGAAGTGATTAAAAGTTTGAGTTGTGAATTACTGGGAAATTCAGATCTCCCTATGTCTGTAATCTGAGTCCAGCTCAGAGATCTGAGTACTAAGTCTAAACTCACAATAACTGAAATTGCAGTGGATCAATTTTTTAGTGTACCACTGTTTATATGAGCCTGTAATGTGTAACTGTAGATGCATATACATAAATGAAAATGCAGTTTTCAAAGCCATCTGTTTAGCTTCTGGTGAAGTTGGTTTTGGTTTGTTTTTTTTTAAAAAAAAAAACCCAAACAAACAAACAAACCAAAAAACCCCACCAAAAAGCAAAAAAAAAAAAGGTCTTCCGGAAGGAGGGCCAGCAACAGAGTTCATTCCAACAGAGATCAGAAGCTTTTTTTTTCTTTTTTTCTACAAATAAAATGTTTTTCATTGAAAGCTTAAATGACTGAAGAATGAGAGATCCTGCCAAGGCTAGCCAAGTGTTATACAGCTGGTGTAGAGCTGGGAAATAGCTTATTTCTTCAGTGAGCTGCATTAAGACAAGGTCTAAAGGCTCTTAGCTTTAATATTTTTGAGACCTTAGTAGGATGTATAACAGTTTTTACAAAACTAACCATTAGTCATGTATGGTTCAAATAAGCTCTGGTGGTGTATACCTATGTATGTTTAAAAGGTATATAATATGTGGTTTGTTTTTGGTTTTTTTTTTTTTTTTTGTTCCACCACCTTCTGCAATAAGCTCTACATAAGGCCTTCAGTAAGTATATTTTATATAAACAAAAAGGAGAAGAAGACATTAGTAGAACCTCATTTGTTAGATTGTCCATATCAAATGATGGAAGAAAACATGAAGAGTTCAAGACGCACACAGAAGGAAAAGGTTGTAAACTCTTTTCTTTCCAGATCTATGTGACAATCTAAGATCTGGAAAGAATAGGAAACAGAACAAAACAACCAACAAATGTCAGTACAGTAAAAATGCAAGGATCTCTTGTAACAGATTTGAAATGAAAAGTAAATGAAAAATCTCTAAAGCTTTCAAAAAGCCACCAAATTAAAATAAGTGGTAATGTTGTTAGTAGTAAAAAGTTTCTATTACCTAATGTATACTTTCATTTTAAAAGCTCAAGAAAACTTCATTCTCATTTTAAGTGTTTGCTTATTGCAGATTTTTAGTTAGCAAAATTGTGTGTGGACATGGAAAATATAGATAAAGGACTTGTGTTTCCTGAAAAATATTAACACACAATGTGGAGTTAACAAAACAGAAGGGTTTTTTTCATTCCTACTTGCACAGAAAGTGAATAGTATAGAAAGAGATGATCTTTCAACATGCTCTCCTGACTTGCAATTTTCTTTCCACTATTCCTGATAATTGTCCCATTTAAGGACAATTTAGGGAAAAGATGCAGCAGAAGCTCAACGCTTCTGTTCAGTGTGGCCTTGTAGCTAGTCAGTCAGCACACTTCTAGGTCTGAACAAACCACACGATTTATGGTTAGGTGACATAAGAGGAATTTTATTGCAAAATTGCACCATTGTAGGGTAAGTTTAAATATCATTATTTCATTTATCAATGAAGTCTCTAACACTATCATAATATCAGAATACAGTAAGTCTCATATGCTAGAGACCTATTGTACAAACTGATTTTTTAAGTGGAGATGCTAGCATTACTCAAATACTTTCTCTTGACATTCACCTTCAACAGAATACCATCAATCCAGTATTTAATCCTAGAGTAGCTAGTTATAAACTATGAAATTTTCTAGTAAACTGAAACATATGAATTAATACACACAATGCAACTGAACAAGCATTTAAATTCACAGTAAAGCAGGTCAGTAAACCCTGGGACAATGATTGTTATACAGGCATCTTTAACAGTCCATCTTACTAACAAATGAGACTAGAATAACTAGAGAGAACGTGGTTGCTCTGCTGCCCAAATTTGGTACTCCTTTATTGTTCACTAGCTTTTTCTAATAAACTGAGCTTTTGTACTGGAATATGACAATAAAGCAGTCTTCTAGCACTTATTAAGGCACTGAAGAAGGAGGTTAAGGTCCTTCTTTTTCTCCCAGCCTTTGGTATGTTGAGCTATAGATTAGTAGCTTCGCGGCATATGAGTTTTATCTGACAGATATGCAAAATATATTTTCTTCAGCATAAATCACATTTCCAGAAGAGAAAAATGTGTACTATTTTAAAAAACTCTTTTCAGCCTTGTTTGTGTCTAACAGAGTTTTTTTTCTACTCCACTCTGATGGACTTCCTCATGAAATGAATTATTTCACTGTTCTGTAGCTTATAAATTGTCCCTAAATGGGACAATTAGCTTTGTTCTTTATCAACTTGTGAATTCAAAGGAATTATGTTACCTTCTTTTATTTTGGTTGAAACTGGCAGAAGATTAATGTGTTATTGTGAAGAGAAAGCAGGAAGGCGAGATAGGCAATATGGGCACTGTGACTGTGCAAGTCATTTCCCATAGGAAACAAGCAAGTCACATTGACCTATGGACATAGCATAAATGTCATACTTTCTTTAGCCTAGGTCTCTGAAAACATAAGACAAATTAGGAAGTACTTTTCTATAATAGAAACTACATAGAACACTTTGCTGATAAAGTCAGGAAGCAATGTGATAATACATTAAACCTAGTGAAGAGCAATGCATGCTATAAATAATAATGACACCAATCAAGTACGAATTGTAGCCACTGAAAAAAAAGAACTGAGACAAGTACAGACAGATGAGGGAAAGCTTATGGCCAGTTTGACGCTGCCCCAAAACCCAAACAATAGATTAAGAAATTATATGACTCAGTAACATATGATCCAGTATGTTATGCTTGGCTCTGATTGTCCTCTGTCAAAAAATTCTACAGTAGAAGAAGAGGCATTTTGGAGATGAGGAAAAAAAAAAAAGTTTGAATCTCAGAAAAAAAAAAAATTGATTTTGCAATAGTTTAGAACAGTGGGGACCATAATTGCGTATCCTTGGTCTGCCACACATTTCATGTCTGACCACAAGAACATTCTTTAAGCTTTCTCCACTTTAATTTCCAGTCTGCAAAATGAGAATAATTATGTAGAAAATAATATAAACAAATACTTATATTAGATGTACTCCTACTTTCGATGCTGATGTGAAATTTGAAGAGACTATTTCACGGCACTACTGTCAAACCATAAGATTAAATAATTGTATCATATTCTAAAGATAGCTAAAGTGGAAGAAGTCTAGAACAAGATAAATATACTAAAGATTTTATGTCACCATAGAAAGATACAAAAATACATGAGATAAATGGATAGGTACAATGGACTTGTAGTGAGGAACTTGTAGGCTTGAATATTTCGGCTAATACACACATACATTGAGTCACTACAGGTCTCATATTACTTGGAATTACTAGTTCTGTAGTTTTCATGGGCATCTTCTCAGGTCTGCAGAGACTTACTTACCTGCCTTCTGTGCCATGTGATAACACCAACTGCTTCTGAAATGGAGCCAACTTTGAAAGTAGAGCAATTGCATTCATGCAGGATTGCAATCTGAATCAGTCCTGGTTTGGGCTAGCTCAGGTGTCTCCAGTCACTCCAGCTTTCTACAAATAGTGTAGCTGAGAACATGGACCAAGTGAATGGGCCATGTTATTTATTCTCTCATAAGATAAGATGGAAGGCGATGGAACTGGAAGGCAATACGCTTAAAATTGTAGAAGTAAATGTTTGAAAACAACTCATAAAGTAAGGAAATAGAATCTCTGAGATGGTTTAATAAAATCTAAAATAATTTGCTTGTATGGTTAATGAGAATCTATTGAACTGCCTTGGGCATGGTGTGAAAATTACTACACAAACAGTCATGTTTCAGGGCTTAAGCCAATTATTAAGACCACCATCTGATAAATCGCTAAAGCATGTTAAGAACATGTGTGGTCTCATTCACAGAATCACAGAATTATCATGATTGGAAAAGACCTAAAAGATCATCCAGTCCAACCATCACCAATACTTCTCAGCTAAATCATATCCATTCAAGGCAATGGATCTACTCATGCGTAAAGATAGTGTGCAATTAAGTGCTTTACTGGCTCAGGAGCTAATAGACCATTGTTAGAAAGATAATACAACTACGGGCAGGTTCTTTTGAAGGTGTCTATTATGTCTTTCTTTTACTTTTCCCTAAAGCAAATAGTATAAGTTACTGTCAAAGGCAGGATATTACAATAGATAGACCACTGGTCTAAGCCAATAGATAGTTCATGTTCTTATATTTTCATGTAACTAGCAATTTTTAAATGCTAGTTTTGTTTTTCCTCTTTCTGTGATGCATAGAGGAAGAAAGAATTATGAGCCCTGTCTTCTGCATGACCTGTTTGACCTCTCTAAAAATAGAAAAGCTGTATCCACTAGGAAACGTAAATTATTAGAAATGTACATATAAGGAACAGACAATGGAGATTACCTTTTTTAAACATTATATAGCATCCAGGTTTTTTAAAATAGATGGGAAAATCATTTCATTCTTCAGCAATGATGTCACTAAGCTTGTAGCCCAAGTGGTGTTCTCATTCTTGGCAAGTAATATTAAACAAAGAATGTATAGTTTTCAAATGCTGCTCAGATTCAGTAAAAAGCATTTATGCAAACAAAAGCTGTTGTTGTGTCTAGAAACTGTTGTTTATATATAGAATGGAGCCATGTTAATAGTTTTAATACGCTAAAATGTGAGATCCTAGATGCACAGAATAATCAGATTCTGATCATCTGACTAAACAGCACTGTCATACTGTGATCTGAATTAAGACTATGGGCAAGAGAAAGATTTAAAGGCTGAAGCTTTAGGCCCTGAGTAAATTGTGCACAAATTAGGTACCATAGAAATATTTTTATTCTTACTTTCCATGGAAAGTATAGTTGTGTTTATAAGGTTTAGGTGTATTTTCTTGAATGTCCAGAGAAAATATATGTATAATACATATAATAATCTTTATGCTGCATCAACATACACGTTTACTGATCTGATTAAACTGATGTCTTTCTTTTCTGGAATCTTGAAGGAGATGTACATTGAAGAGGCATTGTGAATTTTGGTTCAAAGTGGTTGATGTCCACATCCAAAATCATTAAAGTCAACAGTGGGATCTTGGTGCTTTTGGTGTCCTCTAGTTTCTGATGAGTGCTTATAATTTTATGAAAGGATGTGATGGTATTGAGTGCGAATATTTAGAGTTACTTTTGTATTCATTTTACAGAGAGTAAACAAGGGCTGAAACTTTTTAGTTGAAAATAGTATCCCTAATAGTAGATATGAATATACAAATAGATATGAACTAGAATAGGCAGCATATTCTAGTCATGATTTACTTGACTCCCAACATGAATTTTCAGTTTTAGCTTTTCTGGTTTTACCTGAATGTTTACATATAATTAAAAAACCGACGTATAGTGCCACTTTTGCATGGGGTTGCCCTTTTGTACTTGGGATGGAAGTCATTCCCATGAGGATGACAGACCACTGGAACAGGTTGCCCAGAGGTGTTGTTGAGTCTCCATCCTTTGATATATTCAAAAGCCATCTGGATATAGTCCTGGGCATCCAGCTCTAGGTGGCCCTGCTTTGATTAGGCAGTCTCCAGATGATCTCCAGAGGTGCCTTCCAACCATAACCATTCTGTAATTCTGTAATTTCATTTCTTGCCTCTAAAAAAAGAAGGGAGTGTATGTGTTGATGTTTAGATGAAAAATTCTGTTTATAGTAGCATTCAGAGCTATCTTTGAGAAGGTACTCAGCATGTACTCATGCAGGAAAGTTAACATGGTTCCCAATTTTCTTTGTCCTTCAGTTTTTCTCTACCTATTAGTTGTCAGGGGGCGAGGAGGCAAATTACTTTAGTGTACTGAATGTGTCTCTAGTTGGGACCCGATAAGGACTGAGAAAAAGAACAGGAGGACAGCCTTACTCCTTCTAATTGGTGAGTGCAACCAAACAGACACTATGATATTCTAGCCAGGCAAAGATTCAGCAAGTGAGAATAAGAATACAGAAAATAATTTACAGGTCTCTTTTTGCAGAAAAGTGTATACGACTATTTTGTATGTTATTTTATCTTGATGGCTTCCCTAATAAGTTTGCACTCCTTAGCCAATTTCAGTCGCATTTGACTGAATGGCAAAGGTCTCAACGAGAAGTTTCTGTAAGTCTGAATATAGATAATGGAGAAGGATTCATTAAAGGCCTAGTTGAAGAAAAGCCTACAGCTCTATTCATCGCCAAGAAAAACCACATGGGAGGAAAAAGCCTCTTCATTTCTTAAGCCACAGGAAACACTTCAAATGGAGTTTGTATCTTTTTAAACATCTGCTTCAAATAATAACAGGAAAAAAATGTCTGGAACCAAGTGTTAGTATTGATGTTTTAGTGTGACTTTTCTTAATATTTACCTAGTGTCCAGGAAAAATGATAAGAAGAAAACAAGAGAGGAAGTGGAAGATTGGTGGAGAAAAGAAAAGAAGTGGCAGCGATATGAAGTAGGTTTTTTTCATTTAAAATGTTCATCTATTCATCTAAACGTCTTTTCATCTCAATATCACCGTGACATTCCGTGGAATAAAGAAGTATGTCAGCTATGCACCATGAGGTTGTAAAGCACAACCTCCAGACTATTTGCATAACTGTATAACTATCAAGGCAAGTAAGACATTATAAGCTGTTTGTGAAGTAACATACAAGCAAAATAGATTTTTAGTTTCCATAGGTTGGTTTCTCATTGCTTTCATTTGTTCTTCCATGTTATTAAATTAGTCTCAAAAGTCTTGCCCAGAGGAAAGAGAAAGGAAAAACATAACATAACAAAAAAGGAGGAGGAAAAAAATGAAGTAAAATGAAAGAAAAAAGCAAGGGAAAAAATGTTAAATTAATACTGAAATAAAAGTAACAGCTATCCATTGAGAACAAAAAACTCCGATGGAGTAAGATTCTTCTATGCAAAACCAGGAATTTTTCATCCCTTCTGGGAATAGTTTAGGGTTCCAAAACTTACTCAATACTGTTTTCAAAATTTATTTCGTAGTGTTAATTATTCTACCTTCCTAATGAACCCACCCATACACATATAAGAACTGTAGGTTTTCCAGAGACTCAGAAATTAGACATTCCTTGTAGTTGCAAGGAAGCAGAACCAATATTTTCCTATCATTTAAATAAAAAGCACTCCAAGCTGCATAAATAGTACCAATAGACTGCAATTGAAGCAGTCCTATGGGACAGAGAAGGAAAGATACCATTGTATGGGAGATGGGGAAGGTGATTCTTTGTCTTTTGCTGCTATGAGACATTGCTTTCTCTGAGTTGAGGAAAAATATTCCAGGTTATTTTGAAATATGGAGAGCAAATGTATGACGCAGTGGATTCTTACCTTCTCAAGACAACGGAAACCATATCACTTACAATTTGAGGCAGCCAGTGTAGATGCCACTCAACTTCCCATTTAAAATTGTGAGAAAAAAAAAATCCATCTTTCTCCTATCTTTTCAAATGGTATGTTTTTTCTTACTTAATGATAGAATCCAAGATCTAGTTGCTTATTTTTAGTTCTTACAGTAGGCCAATGTATATTTGCCAATGTCACATTCTACTTCAAAGACCCACTCCAGTGATTAGGAATTAATAAATTTTCCTACAGCATGATACAAAAATCTCTTAATCATCTATAATGCAATCTTCCTTATATAAAACTGAAATTAAGCAATCTGTGTGGATTATATCTTCTGTTTCTGAGAATCTCTGAGGCAACTGCGTATGATCATTTTGCAGTTTGCTATGCCAGTTACTAATTTATCACTAATATTTTTTGTAAAATTATGTGCAAGATAACAACTAATGAGTCTTGCTTCATATATATTTCTGTCTCAAATTCAGAGTCTAAGAAGTTCTAGCTGCTAATTTAGCTTTGCCCATGGTTGAAAAATTTTTACGTTCTTTCTCTCACCTGCTACTTCTCATGTAATAATTCTCTGGCATCTACTTAAGTAGTGAGCTGGGATCAGATAAGGTCATTCTTTAACCATGCACCTATTGTCACAAGCCTTAATGGAAGTTAATCTTTCACACATTTATGTGTCTATTAAATTTGGCTCAGGCTGTGAAAATAATGTATGATGAGATAGAAGTGTGAACGCATAAGGAAAAAAAAGAATAAAAGTTGAATGGATGTTGGGGTTTGCTACTATTTTAGACAAAAATTGTATTTATGCAAAAGATGTTTTTTGTTTGAGGTGCTCTGCAAACAAATCAAACCTACAACTCATCACAATTTCCAATAATTACAGTATATTGTAAGGTGAAAAAAAAAAAACCAACCAAACCCACACTCTTTTTCTGTGCAATACTGTTTAATTGTAACTATTATTATTATTATAACCACTAAAGGCACCAAAGTTCTTCTTTAGCAATTGCCCCTAAAATATTCTGATTTTCATCTTGTTGCTATTGCTGCCTCTTTCATCCATGCTGATGAAAGTTATGGTAAGAATGCTGTAATTGTAACACACTCCTTGCTGTCTTAAGTAGTTTTCATAGCAGTATTTTCAGAGTGTTTGTGAAGCTTACCATATGGTTTCCACACTTCAGTGCTGACCAGAGTCTGGCTATTTCCAACAGACATGAACAACACATCTTCAGAAACTCACGTTCTTTACATCTTCTTTTATGTCTTGCTTCAGTTCATTTTTGCAAAAGATCTGTAATAAACTAGTCTTCGTTAAAACAGGAGAAACGGAAACCAATTGTACTATATAGGTAAAGTTGCTGCTCTACTGTGGCTGCTCTACTAGCCTGTTTGTCCTTGTACACCTCTTGAATTTATTTTACAGTTACTTTGATGAATGACTTATTATTGATAAAAGAAAAAAAAATTGAAAATACTCAATAAGAGGATGCTAAGCAGCTCAACTACTATGACAAACAGGACAAGCAATTTATGTGAACAGTGCCACCTTTCTATTAGCCTGTCCTCCATTTGTGTGTTCACCTCTCACTGTAGTTTTCTGTCCTAAATTTTAATAGGCAATATTTTGGAACACTTGTGCTTTTATTTGGCCTCTAAAAATAATTCTGTTTCCCATTTTGTCCTACATGGTGGAGTTGTAAATATATTTAGGTGCTAATTCATATTGAATTCAGAGAGAATTAAATGCCTTAACAAATATCTTTACAACTGTAGCCACCCTTAATAGAAATACTAACTAGAAATGTATCTACTAAACTGGGAATGCTATGATCCAGACAATATTTTTTCACTCATCTTTGATTTTGCACCATAGGGAGCTTTCATGGATGGGCCTAGGAAACTAGTCTTCCTCCAGACAGTAGAAGAAGAAAATATTTCTGTTTAGATTGAGCTTTCTAGTGATTGTGAGCCAATATGGTACATAGAGGATAGAACATAGTACAGCTGGCCGGGAAACACTGGCTATGAGTATCACTTTAAAAAAGTAACTTCAGTTAATGCAGTTATTTTTGAATCAAATTATTTCATAGCGAAGGAAAGTATTCACAGTTAAATGCTATTTTTTTAAAAGATTTTTCTAGGTACTTTAAGTAATCTTTCATCTGGCTAGAAAGGGTTCAAATAATAACTATATGAGTTTACTTCCCCGACAACTTTAGTTTTCCAGGTTTCTAGGTTTTCACAGTTGTTTAGTTCTGTTCCATCTCATGAATTAAAGAAAAAGAATGAATCATCTGACTTTACATTTTTGGTAAAACCTGTGATTTTGGCTTACAGAATGGTACATTCCAGTGAAAGTAGAAGCCAAGAAATCCAGTTTATCATTGATGTAAATCAATACAGCTGCATCAGCTGCTGCTTTTCACGCTAGCAAATCTTGTATTTTAGCAGCTTAAAGACTAGAAATAGCATGGCTATGTCCACTGCTAAGGCTACAGTAGAATAGACTGAAGATAGCAGAGCCACTTCTCCATCCTGAAAGATGTTAGTGTCTTCTGTTTGAGCTGACTCTGCACGTTTCAGAAGCACAGAACAGCAGATTCTGCTTTGTGAAGCCCGCTCACTGAGTAACAAGGTCCCCTGGTTATGTTCTCAGATCTGAACAGAAGTTTAGAAGATAGAAATTTAGCTGCACGTCTGTGCAAAGAAGTTAAGAGCAGTAGGACTATTTTATATCTTTCTCAACTTTGGGATCTGACATGCAAAAGTAAAAGGTGCAACGTACTCATTTGCTCCCTCTCCAGACCAGGCAGCCTGAACATAAATGAGGAGGACTAAACGTAGCTTTGGTGAGCTACCATTCGCTACTATTAGCACATGACTGACGATTTACAGCTAGCACAGCCCATAAGTCAGTTTGTATTCCTCAGAAGTGTCAAGATAGAAAGAAGGAATTTATGATTTTCTAAACCATACTTATTTCCCCAGCAATCTAGCAGGGCAATAAGGCATTTCCCCATCCTTTATACCTCGGTCCACTGGAACTGTGGCAAGGATGCATCATTTAACTCTCCTTAAGTCACTGCCTGCCTGCCTTTCTTTGCCTTATTGCCCCTATATTTGTAAAAACATGTGTTTGGGTTTGGAAATACCCATTTGTT
>WHYT01016758.1:160858-180073 GCA_009806455.1 Tetrax tetrax | reverse complement strand
ATATCTTTCTCAACTTTGGGATCTGACATGCAAAAGTAAAAGGTGCAACGTACTCATTTGCTCCCTCTCCAGACCAGGCAGCCTGAACATAAATGAGGAGGACTAAACGTAGCTTTGGTGAGCTACCATTCGCTACTATTAGCACATGACTGACGATTTACAGCTAGCACAGCCCATAAGTCAGTTTGTATTCCTCAGAAGTGTCAAGATAGAAAGAAGGAATTTATGATTTTCTAAACCATACTTACTTCCCCAGCAATCTAGCAGGGCAATAAGGCATTTCCCCATCCTTTATACCTCGGACCACTGGAACTGTGGCAAGGATGCATCATTTAACTCTCCTTAAGTCACTGCCTGCCTGCCTTTCTTTGCCTTATTGCCCCTATATTTGTAAAAACATGTGTTTGGGTTTGGAAATACCCATTTGTTAATGTTTAAAATGTTCAGTCATCTATTCCATGCAGAATTCTGTTATAAATTCATAAAAAAAAAAGATTAAAATGAATGGAAACCTAACTAAATATGATCTACATAAGAGACTCAATATGGCTTCTATAAAAGAAAGTTCTGCCTTACAGACCTCTGGGTGATCTTTCAGAGCATCAACACATTTGTGGACGATGTTGTTCTAGCCATTATGTGTAGATACATAATGTATTTAATGAAGTCCTTCACTGAAAGCTTTTAAGAAAATTAATCAGCCATAGAACAAAAAGGAAGGTCCTTGCGTAGCTAAAGAGTCGACTAAAATATCAACTAAGGAGGGTCAGTGTAAAAAGTCAGTTTTACAATGGACCGGTCATTTGCAAAGTTCAGCAGCGATCTGTGCTAGGATCTACTCTATTCAACGTACTCATAAATAACCTGGAAGCAGAAGTGAACACTGAGATTAAAAGTTTGTGGAAGACACTAGGTTATTCAGAGTAGAAAGGAGAAGAGAGAACTGTGAAGAAGAACTTTTAGAACTGAGTGACTGGGCAATAAAATGGCAGTTGATATTCAGTGTAGATAGATGTGAAGTGATACACATGGTGAAAACAACCCTAGAGTCCTATGTAAAATTGAGCCAGCTGTTACCACTCAAGAGCAAGATTCTGAGGTTATGATCTTTAGTTTCATAAAACATTGATTCATTGCTCAGTGACTGTAAAAAAGCCAAATAAACTGTTAGGCATTTTCAGGATTGAAAACAAAACAGAGAACACCATTATGCCACCATGTACATTTATAGTTCAACCAAGTTCTGATACCTTGATCTCAGAAAGGAGTACACTAAATCTGGAAATGTTCAGAGAAGGCAAAAAAGGTGATGAAGGTATGGAGTTTCTATTAGCAGGCTAGGCATTTTTTAACTCAGAAAGGGATGATTTAGAGGGCTGATGACAGAATCCTGGCTTTGATGGGGACAATTGATGTGGATCAGCTGTTCACTGTCTCTCCTCACAGAAAAACTAAGGAGCAGCAAATGAAGCTGGCTAAGCCAACTTCAAAACAAATATAATTTGATAGTTTTTTATACAAAGCATGGTGGACCCATGGAATTACTCGCCAAGAGGCACTGTAGAGGCTCATATTTATGTGTATTTTAGAGGAGAGTGGACAAGCACTTAGAAAAGAAATCCACTGAGGATTAATAAATAGAAAAACTCCATTAAGCTCAGGAAATTGCGTTACCTGAGTGCAATTGGAGACTGAGGGACTATTGAAGGGAAAGTCAAGTCTGTTTTTTCTCTGTTGCTCTTCGCTGAGCATCCACATATGACTGCTGTTAGAAAAAAAGATACTAGGCTAAATGGACCCCTGGTTTGAATCCATAGATGCATTTGTGTTCTTATATGAACCTTATTTCTGCTGCGCAGCTGCAGATGCTGAGCACTCATCCTGAGAATATAAGAAGTGCAAATAACGTGGGTTTTTTTTTAAAACAATAAAGACCAAAGTCACGCAGTTAGAGATTGTTGGGCATGTGGTGTTCTGTGTTATTAGGCTATTTAGATATCTATTAAGAATTTTAAGCTGATATTTTCATAAAACATTAAGGGAGCCTGGCTTCCAAATCTGACTGAATTGCAGTCAGGTTTAGATATTTCATTGTATTTATTGTCCTTGAAAACTGGGGCATAAAATAACACACAGGCAATATTAAAGAATGATGATTCCAGTTAAAATTGTGTTTACTTTTGCACTTTAATTAGGGATTCATCTTATTCTTTAAGATTATTAAGCTGCTGTACATACTTTCAGTACAGAGTGAGTAGAAACTCATGATTCTGTTTTAAATTTTCATCCCCAAAGCCTACAAAGAGAAAAAACCAAAGAGTTCAAAACCAAGCTGATGTTAATAATGATTTTCCAGGAAACATAACTGTTCCATAAATGTGTTCTGTTGTTCATTCAAGCAGAATAGTGCTCTCTGCACTTGCTGATTCACTGAGGCTCCTGTAACACTCCAGAATGTGTAACCCTTTAGAATGTCTTTTTCTGAAGAATCAACTAGACAGCTTTTTCAACGAAGACTCAACAAAAAATTATGTGGTTCCTTAATGCATATATTTCTTAAAACCTCAAACTAAACAGTTTAAGATCTAGAAGAATATTGCTGTCCAAGATTATATTAATGCTCTCAAATATTTCATCTGAGAATTTATGTATGAATGGACATTCCCAAAGCATGTGCATTAGATTAACATTCAGTCCACCACAGCTACAATGCATAACATTCTCTTTAATGAATTCCAGGGATTTAAGAAGAGTGTATTTTACATTATTAACTTCAGCTTAATGCAATTAACGGCAACTAATCCTCTTTTTTGTCCCACTTCATGGGATTTATGCAGGTTTAGGATTTTGAAAATAATATTGTTATATTAGCATAAAACTAGTAATGAAGCGATAAACAGTGAACTAGCTATTTATTTGCTGAAAATTTACTGTCTATCCAGATGCTACCACACTGTCCATCATTAACATTCCTACTCAGTTCATAGTTAAGTAAGTCTTCCAGCTAGCACACTAGGACTCTGAATTCCTCCTAAAGACTCCTGCTGATTGAGTAGAAAATTAATATATTTTTATATATATAGAGTATATCTAGCAATCTAGTACAAGATTTCTGATAAAATGAGGAATTTTCTTACTACATTAAGGCTTTTGCTTACATTATTTGTTGCTTGCAGTATATATTAACCCCCAATAATCATAATCTTCTGTAAGGTTAGCACATAACTTTAGTTCTTAATGTCAGATTAATGTGCAATAAAACAATATCAGGTAGTAGATAACAGCCTGTTTGTTGGTCTGCACATCTAGTAAATAATAAAGTGCAAAAAATCAGAATTTCTGAGTTGGAATAAGAGTGTTTTTTAAGCTTTGCATGAAGAAGGGAAAACTCACGAACATCAGTGCATCCAAGACTGCCGTCTAAAAATACGAGCAGTGTAGATAATAATCTTGGTTTGGTTTTTTTTTTCCTCCTCCTCTAGCTCTGATAAATAATGCTATTAAACAGTTTGCTTGATGACATTTAGAATTTTTAATATTTTAGCATATTACTTAAATCATAAGACAGTGCATCAGTTCCTGTATATTGGGCCTTCATTTGGGAAGATGCTTAATGTAGTTTGGCACTTAGAAGAAGAGTCTCTTGTTGGATTAAGAGCATTGTTCAGGTACTTAAAAGTTACGCTTGTGTTTAAATTCCTGGCTGCATAGGAGATTTGTTTCTTAAAGTAATGTATGCCACTTTTGACATAACCAAACAATTTCTGTCTTGCCAACAGATGATACGTGTTTGGATTCAGGCAAATTGCCAAAAAAGGCTCCACTATGTTATCTTTATCATATTGTTAAAAAATTGCCCTTAGTACATAAGAGGGCCTAGTATAGGCAAATCTGTTTGAAATTCAGATTCTAAAGCAGTTGCAAATGGCTACTTTAGGAGCAATGAAAATTTTAGCCTACAGCAGAAATTGCATTGCCTTGTTTTCTTTAACTCTGTAGAACAGATTTGAAACTTGTGTCTGCATGGATATCTTTTAATATGAATTGAATGTAGTCTGAAAATTATACTTCTGATCAGCACAGTAGATTTCTTTTTTTCTGTTCCTCACTGGGAAGCCAAACTGGCTGTTTGAAAGGAGACACAACAGGTACAAACAAAACCATTTGCTTTTAAATTACTTTGGGATGTTACAGTCTTTCTTTTAGTATCTCTAGAAGATTTAGAGAATTGTAAAAATTCTATAATGTTGCTTTTCATTCTCATAGTAATCTCAGAGTTTGTATTTAATTTCCATAATGAATTTAATGTACAACTTGTAACTAACCAGTAACTACCAGTAACTACCAGCAAGGCATTGAACACACTATGGATGTCATAAAAGCAGAAATATAATTTGTACCTTTTGTCTCCAACTAACATTTTTCATTCTGACTGCTCTAAATGATACTAAAATCATGTTCTGCTGCTAGCACCTCAAGTGGGGACCTGCTAGACCCTTACAGACATGATACAAACAGTTGGAAGGGAAGGCCCCAAATTCCAGTGCAGCATACCAAATGCATCAATGAGTTGCTCCTATATCCCTTTGTATATCTGCATTACTAGTTACAAGATATCAGCCTGTGGTTATGCTGCATATGTCTGGCTGTCACTTCACACACCTGTACTTCATATATTTCCAGTGTTTGGTCACACTGCAAGTATATATTTGCAATCTGATGGGAGCTGAGTAGCATATGTGGGTGTTTGCCTGCTGCAGTTCATGGGGGAAAAAATATTACTGCACTCTGTAGTGATGTTGCCACCTCATTGTTTTGTGTCATGAGGATCTGCTTTCATCCTTCATAAGAGCTTGCTGCACGCACTGAAAATGTCTAAGGCTGTGCCTGCTTCTGTGCCAGTCTGGTGTGGAGGAGTAGGGCTGCATAACATAATGTAGGGTAGATGCGGCGATTCCCGTCATCTTCCTTTTCTTCCCTTCACAAGCCAAAGTTGCCACTCCTGCCATTGTTCAGGGTGGATACCATTTTGTTTCCTCACTAACTGTTGAAGATAAGACATTCTGAGCTTGAAAGGGTACTTTGGACACTTCTTTCGAGATCTTGAAATATCCTGTAAGACAAATTGGTGAAAACTTACTAGTGGCCTTACTTGCCTGTTTCATACAATTGTTGTAAGAAGATGGTTGTTTGCTTTTCTCCATTTCACCTACATTGTTAAGCCCTCTGAGCTCTTCTGTTTGGAGACTTTATACAAACCCATTAAAGAAAGCAGGGATTAAACAAAAAGAAAAATTACAGAATCTTTTTAAACCAACAGGAAGATAACTCCATGACAGAACTCAGGTGCAGCTGTCAGTTGCACTAAGTGAAAAATTTACATTGATTTTCTTTTAAATGAAAACCTCAATTTTAAGTTCCATCTCCCTTTCTCCGGAGTGCAGGTTTCCAAAGGGGATACACCTTCCACAATGTCCAGTGGCTGACTGGCTCCCACAGTACATGGCAGTATGTCAGCAAGAGCAAAGACTACTATAACAGGAAAGGGAGTCAGACTCTCCAGTACTGCATATCGGAACAATTATAATGAGCTACAGATGCAGCAATAAAAAGTGATCTTGAAAAAAAAAAAGGGATCTCAATATACAAAACCTTTCTTTTCAGAACCAGTGTATCTTCTCTGCAATATTAAAATACAGATCTTAATATTCAGAGGACAATGAAATTAAGAGTAAAAAGAACTTACACATTAATAAATTACTTCCTAGAATAATAAATGTATGATTGATTAGTATATGTGTACATACCAACTCTGTCTTTGAAGGACAGAGTATGGCTAAAGTCATCTCTGCAACATAAAATGTTTCACATAACTTGGATTGGATCCTATTTCCTATGAAGTCAAGGAGAGTTTTGCTATAGACTTCAATGGATCTAACTCTTGCCCAGATGCTTATATATTCATTTGAGACATAGCAAAGAAAACGAAAGAAAAATCCTGCTGTTATTCTGTCTTACTCACAATTAGTTGCAGTGTTAATGACTAACATGAGGACAATGGATAAGGCGGCTCACAAAATAGTGTAATTTGGAGCATGCCAGAATTTATATGTGCAATTACATTGTTACATTGTATTGTAGGAAAAAAGCCTTATAAATAAATACTAAGTCAACATTTTTAATTGAGCACAAGTGCTAGTATCTTACTCAATGAAATAATTAGCAGATAGTAAGCTGTATCAGGCAATTTCAACTGTTTGAAATATGTTAAGAATTGTTAGTTGACTTCTATGGTCTTTGGACCAAGCTTTCATGTAAATGTACAAAACCGTCTTGATTATTTGTAATTGGGTGGTTTTATTTTTTTTAAGACTAGATTTCAAACTAACTATGGCCTATTTTAACCCTGTGGGCAGTAAATATTTCCGTTGACTTGTTTAGTACAACTGTAATGTAGTTAGCTTGATCCTTCTACCCTTGAAATTAATGGCAAAATTCCTGCTTATTCCAGCAGCAAAACCAAGTCTACATCATAACTAACCACAATTCCCTCTACTCCTCCTTCCCTCTCCAAATATCTTGTTTTTTACAGAAAATTAATTTGAAAATGTTCTTTAACTAATGATCTCCTGAAAGACACTTAACTCTTTCAATTTAAATTTACTTTTTAAATGTCGTAAGTTAAGAAACGTGCTGCTTGATATCAGAAACAAAATACTTTGATTAATGGATTTCTTTTTCGATCTGTGCATATGCCAAACCTATGGCTAGAAAGGAGATGTTTACGTGGTATACTGTGTATTGCAAACACTAATAGCATTTAGAAAGACCTGTATTAATGCAATTTTCCCACTTAAATGTATCCTCTATGTTTTGCGTGGTACTAGTTAAAGCTTATTATCATACAAACTAAATGAAAGAACCTAGTGAAATAGGCTGTTGTCAGATCCCACATGATGAATTGTAACTTCAGGCATCTCTGTTTAAATCTCTCTGCTAACCTGTTCCCAATTAGTGACATCTGGAACCAGATTTTCTTTCATTTGAAGCAGAGGCTTTAAAAAGTTTTGACTCTGGAAAAAAAACCAACATAAAAAAAGGAGACAGGAAATGTAATAACAGAAAGAACTTTAAATCCAAGTCCTATATATGCTTTTACAAGCAATGTCAGAATATTTTAAAGTATTTTTAAGCTAAGTGTAGTGCTTTATACCATGATGTGTTAAAGGTCTGAATTTACAGTGGTTGGTATTATTCCAAGTCTAAGTTTCAAAACTTTAGCTAGGATTTCTTAAAACGCCTTTCTTTTTCTTTTCTTTTTTTTTTTTTTGATAAAGAGATGAACTAGAATATCTTTGAAGAAACACTAGTAAACTATGCTACATATAGAAATACAAAAATACGTAGGCTACTACACCTCCTTTTTTTCCCAAGATTTGGAAATCCTCTTCTGTTGTAAATTGGCACAGTTTTGTTGAAATGAGTGGAGCCATGAGTATTTACACAGTTGAGAATCTTGACATATATATATTTATACTTCCCTTGCATTTTTGGTTATGATATCACTTCTGTTTTTCTTCATGCCATGGATGACTTTTTAGCTTATGTATCTGTTCAGTCTTTCCCTGAAATTACAGCTGGAGTGCAGGAGTCCTGAGGCAAAAACATCTAATTTGCTGAAATGTACAAATGGTCTTTTAAACAAGAATTCTTCATTTTGAGAGACAGTGAACATTAACCTCCCATGCATTTCAGCTGGAACTGGGGATGTGTTGATCCAAAAGCCAGGCCAGCATAAAAATGCATGTATATATACATAAATACACAAACAAGCAAAGAAATATATGCTCAAACTTAGCAATTTTGTGATGTTTCACAAATAATTATAAGTGCTTTTCCAATGTATTAATGTCAAAAGAGAAGGTGGTAATTTAAGTAAATTTAACTATTTTTTTTAATGTGTCCCAGAAAATAGCCTGTTCTTGTGATAACTAAAAGTCCTTAAACAATTCATTGTATAAATGTAATTATATGTGCTGTAGTGACAGTTCCAGTCCCACATTGCAAAGGAAATGTCAGTCCACTGTCCTATGTACCATGGAAAGCAGCTATTCCTTTTACTTTTATTTGAGTTCTCTGAAGTAGAGAGGAGCACCATGAAAATGCCTCCAAATAAAATACAGCCTGGGTGGTAAACGGGAATGCCAAAGCCAAAAGTAGTACAAACTGAGTAAGATGTGAGCCAGACAAACTCACATTGGCTGAGCATTTTCTCATATTCTAAAAAAAAAATACAGTGTCACATGGGACAGACATAGACAGACAGAAATCATTATGTGTGTATTCTGGTTCTCAAGCAGTATAAGGCCTTTGCAGTCATAATGTATGACTTAAAATTGCTGCAGACTGCTGTATATATTGCTCAACTCTGTTAATAAGAAAGAGGTTGTAAACAAACCCGTTTTGCATTAGTCTGAACAGAACAAAGGAACTTTAAAGTGACTTTACTAATCAGTGTGTCACAAAAGCAGAGAGTAACCGTGGCATACAATGGTTCCATGACAGCCAAAGCAATCCTCAAAATGAGAGTAAAAAAAAAAAACAATTGCAAAAAACTCAAAGAATACCAGGTATGAAATAAACCACAGCCTGAGATGGAGGAAAAGTACAAATGACTTGTAATTCTTTGTCTGTATTCTTATATTAAAGCTTTGCAGATGTTGTCCATAGATATGAGAGAAGCTTTCTCTAGGACCTATATTAATTAAAAAAAAATACTAGGAAGACGTATTTGAGGTTCCTCTGTCATCATGTCTGGATTTAAGGGCCATGTGGGACATAAGATCGTAGGAAAACATTTAGAAAATACTGTGAATATTCACAATAAGCTTGAAAAAGCCCATGCTGAAAGCAGTAGGCTCTATCAGTAGGCTGATAAAGTCTTTCTGATAAGTACTTTTTTGACCTTGCTATCTTGCTGTATGCAGTCAAATACACAATTAAGTCTCGTGCCCATCCTGGCTGTGCTCTTAAGAGCAGACTTGTCCTTACAGCAAGAAAGATCTCTAGTTAATCTTCCATCTCAAAAGCCCTCTATCTGATGAGAAGCTGTGAGCAACTTTGATGGTTTAAAGCTCAAGTATTTTAACTGGTGTCTTAGGCAAATACTAAGTATATTTTATAGGGAGGAACCATGGAATGTAGGAAGAGAGAACAGATGAAAGGAATTCTTTAGGCTATAATCAAAAAGATTTTCCCCTTGTTTTTTATTGAAAGTACATCTACCATTATTACTATTGTTAGTTACTGTTTATATCAAGGCAATATCTAACGGTCTGTCTTTACAAATGGGATGCCACAATGCCAGATACTCTAGCAGTATACAGCTGATGTCTGTGTAATCAAATAAAGGAGTGTTTCTACCATGTATAACCATGCCTGAAACTGCTTACATTTAGCTAACACAATGAGCAATACTTCTGGGGATGTGGCAGTATATTTGCCTTTAGCCTACTGAAAGTCCCTACTACTGCGTCTTCACTCCTGACTAAAGTGAATGTGGGATACACTTTCCTGAGATACAAACACAATCTTGTGTCTGTTCTCCAAGAAAGTAAAGTTCAAAGACTAGCTAGCTAGCTCTTGAAAAAGAACAGTCATTACCTCCTTCACAGAAGAAAGAAACTCAGAATGTCAGAGAAACAGACTATTCCACCTTTTCAAAATCTAAGGTCAGTTTTAGACATGTAAAAGCAATGCTGATGTTATTATTCATGTCCTCTTCCCCCATACCGAGTTGACTAAAAACCTAGCAGTGAACACTTTAGGAGCTCCAGCATGGATTTTGTTAGTAGAAACAGAACAGCAAAACAGGAGAGAATTTTCAGGCATTTCTAGGAAGGCTGGCTTTTCTAAAAAAGGAAATAGATCACTGTAACAACAAATGAAGTCAAAAGGACCTCAAATTGTGTGAGCTGTCAGAAAATACAGAAGGCAGTATGAGGAGCGAGTATGTGAAAAAGATTCTTTTGACTCATGATGGAGTCTGGCAAATGCTAGAAATAGCACTTAAGAAATAGTAGTGAAAGACTACAGTTCCCAACATGTACTTTGGAAAATGAAAAGCATGAGCAAGCTTTTCTGTTTAGGACACTTTATATAACTCAGTTCAGTAAAGAATTTAAGGGCATATATAAATTAAGGTGTGTGAGTAATCCTGCTGAAGTTAATAAGATTATTAAAAAATGATGAAGTGTTTTGCTATATTGAAATCAGACTACATACTATCTCATGGGAAGGAGTCTTGCAGCACTCCAATAGAAATATTAACATTTACTTCAGTGGCAGTTACTTGCAAAGTTAAAGCTATTCTTAGCTTTGCGGGTTCAGAGCAACCAATCACATTTCTTCCACCTAGGAACAGAACAACAGTACTTTAAGATCTCTTGCAAAAGTTCACAAAGTTCTGAAGAAAAATGCATCTAAGCAGCTAGAAAGACTTATCAAGGGGACACAGAGATTTATTCAATGACCACTAACATTCAGTATGTTTAGCAAAGCATTTTGAATATGAAAATCCTCGGTGTATCATTACAGAGAACTCTTTGGATTCTTTAGGGGGTTTGTTGCACTACGACAATGTTGCTGAATTTTCTGTTCCATCTTGAATGCGGAGTTTCTTGTTATCTGGTGACAATTCAGGACCTGGCTTTCAATCCTTTTGTAGTGGTCAGGGAACGGGCAGAATTAAGTTGCACTCGATACGTGATGTATAAAACATACTGAGACCAAACCAGTCATGTTTGTAATGTATAGCTCAGTAGTAGAATAGGCAGCATAAGGTAAAGTTATGATTGATACTAATGCCCTGGCTTCAGTAAATGAAGCAAAACAGTGTCACCTTTTGGTATTGCTGCTGCTAGGTGGAAAAGATCTGAGCAGCAAGGCACTTCATAACTAAATGACTGTAGAAATTTCAGTAGATTACTGAAGTAGATTGCTAAGTGTTTGATGGAAGGTGTGGAAGTGTTATCTGTGCATCTCCATACTTTGTGCATATATGTCCTTTAAGTGCTTTTTTTTTTCTATTCACAAAGTCATCTTTCTATTTTGATGGGAACAAGCAAGCTGAAATGTACCAAGCATAGTTATGAATGGTCTGGTGTAAACATATGTTTAAATCATTCTTTATTCTGATAGCTTCAGGAGATACAACAAATTTTGTGTATCTTTAGTGTATTTATAGTGAAATGTCAGACCTGAGGGCAAAACATTTCATCAGTGTTCATTTAAGAAACATGAGTTTCTGAAACTGAGAATGAATTTTTTAATTTCTATGAAAGCAAAACTGCCAGTGAAACCGTTGGAAGATGTAAGTCTGCATAGGTGCTTTGACATCTAAAGCAAGAAGGTTTGTTTTACTCCAGGGTAGAAGTTTGGGGATAATTTATGATGCTAGTTTTGTCTTAAGGATTTGGCAAATTCTCAAGAATAACAGCCTTAGTAATTCTACGAGGTCAGTTCAACTTGTAAGCAGTCTGGATTGTGGTCTTAACAGAGGCAGGTCAGTTTCTTAGGCAATCTGGATTTTCCTTGTAGGGAAGAGTTAACTTCAGTATTGGCCTCACTGAAGTCAGTATTTTGCCAATGATTTCTGTACAGCCAAAATTTCACTCGTCTTTAGCAGAGCTATTAAATACAGTATATTGCATCAACTGAGGGAAAAACTGAGAGCTACAAAGAAGGGAAATTCTTTTTTGGATTCATGTTAATGATTCTGTAAATGCTTTTTTTACTAGCTATCTGCTTTATAAAAGTTAAGAAACAATTTATATTACTCCCAAATATACCTATTTGATAGGAAATCTAAAATCTTGAAAATCCTGTTTTCTGACTTGCAATTAAGCTATTACTTACCTTCACAAGCTAGATCTTCATAATGACTGGCCTGTTTGTGGAACATTTCAGAAGTAAAGTACAAATTATGGAATAACTATCAAAGCAAATGTATATATCTGCCATTCAGCTGGGAATTTGGCTGTCTGTACAGTTCTAAGTTTAGAGAAAACAATATGAGAGCTATTTTGAACACTAACATTATTCTAATATGGCTGACTATATAGGATGCTGCTTTTAAACACAGGAAATAGAAGTTAAGCTGAAATTGGCCTAAATTACTTCATACCACATTAATGCGAAGTTAATGGCTCAAGGTTGCTAGTTTATAACAGCTAACTCTTGTTTAATTTCATGGGCCTCAAAATATTTTACAAATCAGGTTATTTTTACAGATAAAATGAGGCACAGAGAGGTAAAATATCTTGCCAAAAGACAACTCATAAGCCAAAGAGAGAGCTGGAAACAGAACCTCTGTTAAAGTCTGCTCAAACTTGCTGTTTAGCAGGCCACATTTCTCACAGATAATTAATTCCTGAATAGTCAGGACTTGTGGGGAGTGAAGGATCATTTTTGAGAGGTGATTGAGTATGTTTTTTTCTGCCTCCCTTTGGTGTAATTTGCTGTTGTCTGTATGTCACATACTCTTTTTTAATATATTGCACTGGGGACTGGTCTCTCTCGTAGGAATATCACATTGACCCAATCTATGGTCTATGATGAGAACTAAGAAGACTCTATGACTAGACCTAAGAACAGTTGTGAGATCACAGCTGAAAGAAGTAAGAGTGGGAGGAAAGGGTTTTCTGGAATAAGATGGGTAGTACAGGGCTGGTTGGTTCAAGTTTTTTTTAGATAGCACCTAAATTCTGTTGCTAGCTCTGCTTCCAGAGCTCAACCAGGAGGTAAGAAAGGAGTGTCACAGTAGTCCCTAACAGACAGAAAACTCAATTTTTATACAAAACTTAAATTACACTACAGCCTTTCTCCAAAGTCTCTGAGCCAGTCTCCTCATCTACATGGGCTGTGACTAATGATGTAGTATATACAAATGAAAATGTCTGCCCAGAGCCACAGGGTACATGCAGCATGGAACAGCTTAACCCATTAGGTTCATTTAATAGTGCTAATCTGTTTATTTTGCCTTTTGCACCTGTCCAAAAATATTCTGATCCACCCACCCTTTCAATTAAGAGCCAGCATCCAGCAACCTCACATATCGCAGATGTCTGCTAGTTTCTGTAGAATCATGCCAGAAAATATGGTGATTTATAACATTTTTCTTCCAAACAGTTTGCTACACTACAATAACTTTTAAATTAATTTGTAATAAGTTGCCCTCCCATAGCCACCACTCAGAACTGTGTAAGCATTGTGTAAATGCAAGCCCCACTCCCTGTGTGTAATATTAACATGTGTTTGTAGAATCAGGCCACCAAGGATGATTTGGGGTTCCTGGGACAAAGATATTACAGCCCAAGGCTGTAAAGTCTCAAAGATGTGGTACATGAGTAAATAAAGTTTGGGAACCTCTTTTAAAGAAACGGAGACTGAGGGAAAGAAACAGAGGCTGTCTATGAGGCTGAGGGAAAAGGAGCAAACCCAGTATGCATGAATTTATTCTAGGGCTTTATCAGTGTCCGTACTTTTTCTACTGACTGTCTGCTTACATTATACTGAGTTTAAAGCACAATTTCTACTGGTAAGATAAAAGTTTTATGGCAGGCTGGGACTGTTTGTTGATGGATAGGATGGCTTCTTTATTAGACTTAGGCAAAAACTTTTGTAAATAATACAGCAAATCATAAAACAATAATGAAACAGCACTGAATGAAGCACATTTTAAGTGACAATGAGGAAACACAGAAAACTATGTGCTCCAGATTTTAAGCTAATTAGAAACAACAGACTCTGGATTTTTATTTATGCAAACCTGAACTGTCTTGTATTCACTTGTATATTTTCTCTTTCCCAGAGATTATTTGGTCACATACTTGGATATTACTTTGTTTGACAGGGACAGAGCTCAGATTTATCAGGGACGTCAGGAAGGGAAATGGCCTTTTGCCATTTCTGGCTGTTTTGCCAGAACAGCCATTTACTTTAGTGATGGCTTCTCGCCACCCTTTCTAATGAGATTTTATTTTTGTTTGAACAGTGAAAATAACCATTGGTATGGATGCTGATCGACAAATTTAAGAGTCACCCTCTGAGAGATTGCAGCTAAAATAACGACTGATCCCTGCTGCTGTTAGATTTGTGCAGGCCCCAAGCAGAGTCTAAGGCAGATGCCATTGTCCCCTCCAAATCCATGTGTGCGTGGCTCACACTGCTCTCCAGCCCTTCCAAAGAGAGCCCAGCCTTCCTAGGCCTCAGGCCCTGGAAGATGTCTTGCTGGCTCATACAGAGCTCACTAACTCTGCCTGCAGTGACATGAGAGAGTCTAGAAGGGGAAAGGAAATTTATGGGAAGGGGGAGATCTGAGACACTGGGAGGATGCATCTTTAGAAGGAGAGGCAGGAAATACCCCATGAGTGTCAGATTGAGTTATTCTTGAATTCTACAAGCGATGCCACAAGGGAAATGACATGGATCATCAAAGCATTCCTTTATACCCCAATAAACTCCTCCTTGTCTTAGAAGCAGACCCTATACATATGAATAGAAAACCAGTGTGTGTTTTGAGCGTCCAAGATAGTCAAACACATTTTTTCCTTAATCAGACAGGAAAGAAAATAAAAGTATGGAATAATTACAAAATGGATACAAACTCCAAAATGGGTAAAAATTTAAAATGCTTAGAAGCAATGATGGTGAAAAGTACTCATGGCTACGAGTCCCAGTTTGTAATATTTAACAAAAAAAATTGTTAAGTTCTGCCTTGGTATTCACAGCCTGATTCAGACAAAGAGAAAAAAAAATGTTCAGAGATTAATCTAGCAGTGAAAGGGTTTGTCTGTGCAAGGAAAGCTCTATAAAGTCAGCTGAGCCTCTTCTAACAGTCTTTAGGTATCTGACACATAAAGCCCAGGTAGATAGCCTGGTTTGGATGGTAGCAGCATCTGTGCTGCTACCCATTTGGTATAAGCGGCTTGGGCTATCGGCATCCACATGATTACGTATATGCATATATGTAATATTACTTCTATATGTACTTATACATATATATGTAATATTATTTATATAAAGAGCAGTCCAAATTTAGGATGGTTATAAATTTCATCTGACATTAGAATTATTCTGGAAGGAGTCCTGAGCCAGCTTCTCTGCTTGACTTTAGCTACAGAATGCCATCATAAGCCAGATGGTGGTGGCTAGCTCAGCCTTCTTGACTAGACTTGGAGGCACAGTTTCGTACACACTAGGGAAGAGAAGAGGTCCTCAGTCCTCCCACCTTCCTTTGCTAATCTAGGGCCCGGCATGACTCAGGCTGGTATAAATTTGATGTGGACAGTCAGTAGTTTGGGATTTGAGAATGAAGATGAGCCTGGGGAAGGGGGGGGGGCAAACGGACTTATCTGAGGGGAGGTTTTATTCCAAAGTAATCTCTAAAAAGGACATGCTAGGTGTGTATGAAGTGTCCACAAGCTACACTACCTAAAGGTGCTTTGATGGTTACTGATGATGCACAATGCACTGAATACATAGTGACAGTAGCTTCAACATGAATACAAACCCAGAGATCTATTAAAAACTAAACTAGATTGATTTAGACTCAAAATAAGCAACAAGTTGTTACCTGTAATGTCATTAACAGTTTCAAAAAAAATAAGCAGGGATTATGGTACATCCATCTCTGAAAACTCTGACAAGTTTTTTTTTGTAAAACGTGTGTTCTAGTTCAATCAGAAAACCTGATGATAGTATCCAGAAGGACAGGCAAGATAGTCAGAATGGTGCCCATAAACCTTAAAAATCAATTTCCAATATTAAGACACTAAAACCTAAAAATTTTCAAACCTTCCAGTATTAAAATGATTATGTGACACAGTTGTTGACACATGTCTTTTGGACAGAGATCTTCCTTATTATTCTAATTTTTATTTTTTTTTTAAATTCAGAAAAGATTCAGGTAGTGTTTTCTCCAGGAAAGGAACCAAATGCTAACTGTACTTTGAACATACTTATGTTTTGAGGTAAGCTGAAGTGAATAGCCATGAATTTGCCTAGTGTAGAGTTTGGGGTCTTATATTTATGGTGGGAGATGGTAAAATCCACACAGGCTTTTCTTAATCCTGTGTGTCCATAGCAGTCACTGAAGTAGTCTTTCTAGTAAGAAGGAAAGAGGCTTTTTAATGCATCTTTACTGTGGCACATTACTTTAAAGGGAGTGAAAAGTAACTTATTTTTTCGCCATAGGGGCCAAGGAGTTTCCCTTCAGTAACTACAGGTAGATTCCATTTCTAGGGGAATCAATTTTCTTCCTTGTGACATCCTTCCTGAAAACAGGGAAGATATAGCAATTTATTTTCCTTCTCTTTTGCTCAACTTCTGGGACAGATGCGTAGAGGGAAAAAAAATAATAATCAGTATTTGACAGCTGCAGTAAAACAGAGGAGCTGGGAGGCACAACAGCTGGGACTATGGGCAGCTTTGTTCACGAGGCAGAGGTTGATGTCCTTACATAGGCTTATTCAGGCCATCGCAAGAATTCCTGTTCCTATGAAAACTAAGTAGCCAAATGACAACTGTGAACTTGCTTCCATAGATGGGAATGGATTTGTTAGAGTAATTCTAAGCTCTTTGTCAGTCTACTTGCATGTATCTACTCTCAACAAGATCCTTGGAAATGACTTGCGCAATGATTTGTTACGTTGTCATTACTCATTAATCTGAGCTTCTGCAAATGATTTTTATTCCTCTGAAGTAAAAATAAAATCCTCATTAAAGAATTTGTTTGTTTTAAAAGCTACACAAAGGATTACGGGGCCTTTGCAAACAGATGGAAGAAAAAATGTGGTTATGCAAAATGTTCCCTCTCATAAGCCTTTACTTTCCACTGACTTCCAGGAGCTTTGAATTGAGCCCAAAGTGCATGGCTTAGCTCACTACAAAGCCTGGGGTCAGTAATTAGAATCACATGTACTCGAGGCCACTGAATCTGATTGTAGGCAAGAGTGCCAATTTATTCTGGAAATGTGTACTAATATTATGCGAAAAAAACCCACCTCAAACCAAGGAAAAACCTATTATCAAATCTGCAGATGACCATAGCCGTGATAGTTTCTAGAAGTATTTCTTAAACGGTTACTTGAATTTGCCTCATTTCTGGTAAACAGCTTGTGGTGGCATACTAAACAGGAACAAGGAATTCTTACTCTGGAGTAAGAATGTCCACACATGGTGTTAATCAGGGTAACTCCATGTGTGGACAGGCTATTATGTATGACTTTGCAGTGTTTTAGTCAAACTGGTGAACTTCTTTCTACCCACCTTTAATCAATTAGGGGAGGGTTTGAAGTGAAATCAGCCAATATTGAACTGAATCCAGGGTTTCTATAGAGGGGATTCCACCAGTTCAGTTAAGCTGGCAGAAACTTCAGACAAGGTGTGATCTTTGTTAGTTGCCTCTTGCAGCTGTCTGATACATGAAAAACAGCAGCTTGGAGGTTGCGATGAAACACTGCTGAGGTCCCACTGTAAGTGATGTAAGATCCTTGTAAACTGAGTTAGAGCATTTAAAGAAGAGACACAAATAAACCTGCACCTGTTGAAAAAGGAAGCAAAACCCACCCCTAAATAAAGTCAGCCCTCCATCCTTCTTCCCCGTTTCTAGCTGCCCCTTCCCAATAAAATAGAAAAAAACCAAACAAACAAAAAAGAAAGAGCCATCGAAAAAAAGATGACCTGGGCAGGATACAATAATGGCACTAAGAGTGTAGACAGGGGTCAGTTCTTTGATGTCTCTTCCTGCAGCAGAGTTAGGAGGCACCATGAGAAGGTTGGTAGAGCCAGGTTGGAAAGGAACAAAAGGAAGAGGCCCTTCATAAGGTCAGTGGTAGATCCATGAAACCTGTTGCCAACTGATATTTTTAATGATAAAGGTTTACAAGAACTCATGGGGAGACAGGATAAATAAATACCTGGAATAGAAATTCACTGGGGGCTACTAAGTGCACAGAAACCACATTCCACGGAGGAAATGCTCCAAACTCAAAGCAGGGGGAGGCTGGGAGAATTATCATGTGTGTTTTCCTTGGTTCTGCGCTTCCTTTGGTGACCACTTTCGATCCCTGCTGAAGACAGGCTATTGGACTGGTTGGACCCTTTGCCATATGGCTGTTTTTATGTTCTTGTGTCAGAAGATAAAAGAGCAAGTAACCTGGTGCAGGAGAAAACATGCACGCTTTCCATTTTTACTGCCTTAAATGCTTTTTCCAGTTGGACGTCTTGAGGAGATTCAAAAAGCTGAGTTATCGAGTAGTTACAAGAGGAATAGTCCAATCAGAGTCCATGTGGCACAACTACCAAGTAAACACAAACTAACTTCCAGCTGTTTTTCTGAGTAAAACTGAGGGCAAAGTATAGAGGGGTGATGAACTCTCCATCTGTTTCCGTGCATGTCTGCCTGCAAATATTATCCCCCACATTATCTTAAAGATCTTTGCAATAGCATAGCCAACTGGGTGCTTTCAACTCTAGCTCTTCTTTTGACCACTATCAGTGTTTGTATTCTTGTTTAAGTAAGATAAGGAGGTTTAAAGAAAAAGGGTGGGAGGGGACAGAGGGAGCCTCATTTGGGTTGAAATTCTCATCTTGACTTTTTAAGAGGAGGGGGAGGAAAGAAGGGAATGTTTTTTTCCAGTGAATTTTGTTGAAAGATTCTAGAATCTCTCTCCTTTTAAAAATCCTTTTTATTGAGAAAAGTTGTGTTGGAGTAAAACCCGCAAAAAGACCAAGAACGGGGGTTGGAAAGTTTCCCCTCCAGAGGTTAAACCTTTCCTTCCCTGCTAGGTGGTTTCTTTTGGTTTTGGGGTTTGGTTGTTGGTTTGTTTTGTTTTGGTTTTTTTTTTTTCTTTTTCCCTTTTTGCTTTGCGTTGCCTTTGTTTGTGGCTTTCTCCTCCCTGGCACCGAGAGAAGTCGCTGCATTTCTTCTTCACAGATTCAGTCACGCCGGCCCTAGGTTCACGCTGAGCATCTGCGAAGTTTTCCGAGCGACGGGGGAGCCGCTTTCACAGTCTCGCGTGGGGGTGGCGGGGAGAGAGAGAGGCAGGGGGTATCGGAAGCAGCAACGGGGTCTCTGTCTGCGAGCTGCCGTGCTAAGCACTTGCAGGCTGTGTCATTAACCGAGTAGGCAGTGAATTAAATCTTTGTAAAGCC
>WHYT01016758.1:68583-160308 GCA_009806455.1 Tetrax tetrax | reverse complement strand
TTTTTTTTAAAAAAAAAAACTTTTTTTTTTTTTTTTGCTTGTGATGTAAACTACCATCTACTGAAGAAGATGAATTACTCACATCATGATGTCCAGTTAGCGTATGAATAGTTGATCCTCTAGCTGCGTCTTTGGCATGTCTTGGTACTACAGGCAGAGACAGTTTAACTGACTAAACATCTGGAAACATGTCTTTTCAGGGTGAGCTTATAGTCTGTAATAAAAAAAATGTTCCACTGACTTGGTGGAATGAGTTTTATTTTAAGATTATGATTTTTACATGTGCTTTTACAGCATTAAATTTGTAAGAAGTATATGGGTGGAAGGAGGACTTCTAAAAGGCTAAATCTGTGCTTTCTTGCCTGCTATCATAGATAAAATCTCCCCCCCAAATCACATACTACCAAAAAATACAGTTCTAAAATACGAGTGCTATCTCTAAATTAGTTTTCGGTTCAGTTTATTTTTAAGGCATTGGTCCGTTTCAGGCATGACATTTTATTGCAATCAGGGAAGAGCAAGACGTTAAATTCTTGTTTTTCATCTATGTAATTGAAAGCAGACGTGTTAGTGAAATCCAAGATGAAAATCCATAAACTAGCTTATCAAGTTACTGCAGTACATTTATACTATTCTGTCAGATTTCAGGCATTATCTGATAGCAAGTCAATGCATTTTCATTTTTATTGTTGCACTTCAGGCCATGCTGCAAGTTTCATATCAATTTTACATGTGTTTTTAATAAATAGTAGTGTTAAGATCAACTTGTGCTACGATGCTTTTATTAACACTTTCTAAAATGAAAGATGAGTCTTAGACCTGAGTCTTGACAGAAATGGAATAACCTGGGATGATAAAATAGTTCAAGTTTGGTTTCGTGATTTATGGATAGATCTAAAGATGTAGGTGGCAGAATCAATTTGGTAAGCAGAGAATATAGGTTTACTAGATGTAGTAAAATCTCAGTAGAGAATGAAAGAGGATGATACAGAGAAGATCAAGAAAGAGAGAGCTGAAATCCAAATTAAAAAAAAATATTGGGGCATGGGCAAGAATTTTAATGGGTAGCATAGAGTGGTTTCATGTGAAAGAGATAAAGGAACAAAAGCTTTGTGAAGCTAGCTAGGAAACAAAAGCTAGGAACAAAAGGTAGGAAAGCTGATGGTTGGCAGGGAATAAGGAGAATTAGTCAAGTTAAGAAAGAATGAAATAAGCAGATCATTTTAGCCAGAATAGGCAAAAGTTTTTGTGAAGCGCTCAGGAAATGTCAGGCACGTGTATTTACATGTAGATTTGATGGAAGGAAGTAGGCCAGGTGTTAAGATTTTAATAATTAAGTCACCACATAGAATTAAACTGGGAGAGTGGATAACATTGTTCCAAGATAAAATGCAGAAATAGAGGCAGAAGATTGTGAAGACTGGAGGATGAGAAAGAATAGAAAAATTGTCCACAAATAAGTCAATGAAGGAGCTGTTAGGAGGAAGCGGGAAAACAGTGGAAGAGGACACAAGAAGCAAAAAGACCGAATATGAAGGAGGGGAAGTTTTACTACAGATGAGTGAAGAGCCTTAGAAGAGTGTAAAGAATGACTGGCCGTAATATTTTGTGAGTAAAAACCAGTTTAGAAGTTCTCAGAGTAATGTCAGGTAAGTGGAGAAGTAATAGTCAAAGTAGTACCTACGAAGGTGATGTCCTGGGTAATTTGCAGTGTCAGGGAGAGTGTGTGCAGTAAGGGAAAAACTGTGACAGTAACCTACCTGTTTATCAGACCAGGTGATGATTCTTGTCCTGCTGAAATCATCTCTGGAAAGACACTGGGACAGTCCAGTAGAAGTTGTCTTGAAAGTCTTCTCTGATCAGCAGGGTGCAACAGTTCTAGAGAAGGATCGCCAGTGCTAAGGCTTTCCTGAATACACTGGCACGTTTTTGGCAAACACAGTTAATGAAGCTTCTTGCCTTCACTTTTTTAAACAAGTAACACCTTTTTTCCCCAGCTCTTACGAGTACTTTGTCTGTGCTTTGTGCTTAGTGTAATCTACTTTAGACTTCTCAAAAATTTTGAGAAATTGTCCTTTGGGTTTCAAGTACGTGTTGTTGGATCTTAAATGGAATTTCTAGATTCTCAGGAATTCTTATTCAAATTATTTTCAGTTTAAATTAATTTAAAATTTTCCTTCAAAGAAATCTGAATGACATCTCTGATTAAGTTTTGGGTACTTACCACACAAGTATGGCAAGTACATTATTTTCTGTATTATGGTGGCACCCACAAATGACCCATGCTGCACAAGCATGTAAGATGTTCTCTGCTAAAGGGTTCACTTCTGAGACTAGTATTGTCAAAAGCTGGATTGAGACCTTAAGCATAGTGATAAGGAAAGCAATGACTAAAAAAATCTTTTGTGTGAATACTAAAGTAAGTGTATGGATATAGAAATGCTTTGTCTGGTATATTCCAGCTTTTTAGGATGTTTGCTAGGATTTACTGAGCACTACAAATGCTGCCAGTAGTACATTAGCTCAAAATACTACATTTTTTTTCCAGCTTTGAAGCTCTTATCACTTACTAAGTTCCAAGCTGAGAGTACTGAATACTCCTAAGATCAATACTTCGGCAGAAAATCTGGAAGAGCTAGATATCAATTTGCAACTCAACATACATAATTTTAGTAATGAGGAGAATCTCATGGAAGAGTTCTAGTAACATTTTCTCTGAAAGAAAACCTTTCATAAACCATTGCTAAATAAATATATACAAAAAATGGATCTTTATTTTTTCCCTGCTCTGTAAAGTCTGCAGTTCCTTCAGTGTTCATTAGTTACTTGAACCTTGTCCCATTGTGCTATAGATTTAATCCCATCTACATAGTGTTTCCAGACCATTCTTTAAATATGACAGTAGTAGAATGTCAGAATCTTTCATCATTGTCCGTATTTTTAAAATTCAGCAATAAATAGAAATAAATAAATACACATTAGATATGCCACTTAAACTGTATATAAAAGCATATCTATTCTTGTTAATTTTCTGGTTAGGTGAAAATAGAGAAATCCCAGTGTAAAAATGTTTTTCCTGTAACCATTTCACATGAGAAAATACAGAAATGCTTGAGAAGGTACATGTTTGATAGTCTGAGACATGTCATATTCTCATATACTTTCTACTTCAGTTGCTTTAATTTAAATACATATTTTTAGACTTGATTAAAAGCTCTTTAAGATATCTATAAAGACTGTCATTTACTACAGTACATTTTGGATCATGGCCTTTGTACAAATGAACCAGACTAACAAGAGATTAATTGTAACACCTCATATAAAACTTTCTAATCACATATTTTTTTAAGATTTTAAATTAGAAGTCAAGAGAAGACAAAAATTTGTTCTTAAATAAAAGAGGAAAAGTGCCACTTCAGGATATCAACACCCTGTGAAGCAATTTCATCATTTGCATGATTTTTTCACACAGGGAGGAGTGAAGGACAAAATTAAGCACATGCTTGTCTGTTCTTCTTCCAATTATGAGTCTTTTTTGTAGGTCCACCTCTGTCATCTTGATAGAACTGGGTTCTTTAGGCCACCTGTGTCCATTAGAGGTGTGAATGTACCCTGTTTTATCATGTTCCTGTGAGTACGTAAAGTCTAGAACAGCCCTTACTTACACTGAGCTGTTTATATGGTGCTGGCTCAGTGGACACCAATATTAAATTTCTCTCAATTTCTTCATGTCTTCTAGAAATCGTCAGAACAGCCTTCAGTCTTCTAGACTAAGTATCTTTCAAACTCTAGTCTCATAGAAGTCCAAAAAAATAACCTATCCAGAAAGGTGAAAAAATTCCAGTAAATTTGAAAAGACAGAAAATACGTCGACGTGAAGTAGCAATGTTCAGATACGGGTTGTTGAAATAAGAGCCTGTGTGTAACAGATAGCAACAAAGGAATGGGTTTAAATGGGCTTTTGGAGCAGACAGTGAGGTAATATAGTATTGAAAATTTTCTGTCTTTAGGGACATTGAAGTACATGATCACATTGCCTAGAGAGGTTGTGGAATCAGCCTCGCTTGATCTTATTATGAACAATTAAATAGAAACCTGCCTAGAACTGACTACATTTTGTCAGTTGTGCCTGAGAGTAGTGGGTAGGATAAGATAACCTCTTGAGGGCTCCTACATCCCTATCTTCAGTGGTATTTTGATTTGTATGTAGGTTGCCTCATAGTCTTCCTGCCATAGGTGGACTCATCTTTTCTAATTTTTTAGTAGTCAGTTGCCTTTTCTGAAAGATTTTTTTTAGTTAGAACTTGGACAAAATTAAAAAAAAAAACCTCACAGTAAAGCACTTACTTTCCCCACTAGGGAAAATAAGGCATGTTGCAACAGACCATTGCCTCTCTTAATTCAGCAGCTACCTCATCACCAGCTATTGCTATGAACAATTCTAAGAGCTACTTTTATTAACTGCAAATAGACACCTCATAAAATGAGGTTTGGCCATATCTGAAAAATCCCCCTAATATTGTGATGGCCACTGCTGGTGCTACCAGAGCCACATTCCCCATAAATGAGTGTTCTCCAGACCTAAGAAAATTTCCAGTAAAATGTTGGCCGTTTTAAAACCAACCACAAAACACACTAACAAACCAGGCATTTCCTTTAGGGTGCTGCTACTTTAGTCAGTGTGCTAACTGGGTTTCTTCAGTGATTTCAGCTGTCCTGAAATAATCACTCAGCTGAGAATTCATTTGAAGGTAAAGGTTGAAAACCTTTGAGCCTGTTTGGGGAGAATATTGTATTTCTCAGCAGTGCATGAACTGTGATTGTCTGTCAGTCCGTAAAGAGGCGATATGACCTCCATGCTTGGGAGAGAGGAGCACCTTTGTTATAGGCCCTCTTTGAGAGCACTGGAGAGGGACAGCTGGTGATGAACACAACCTTGCAGGCCGCAGAAGGTGCCTTGAAGACTCTGCCTCCTGGCTTGTACCATTGTAGGGATTACAAGAGAGGGCATCCTGGCTCCAGGTTTCATGCATTTGTTACGAAGCTCAAGCTGGTATATTCTTTAAGGGAACCTGTAAGAACAACATAGTGGAAGGACTAAGGATAGCTTACTGTCCAAAGATGGCTAATGCCATGGCTCATCTGTCTATTCATCTTACCCCATCAGTGTATTGGCATATTTGATGTATGGTCTTGAGGTAAACAACAATGTCTCTGCAGAAAAAGAGAAGCTCCTATTTACTTTACTTCTTTCTCTGCAAATAAAACGGAGGAGGGGCATCTTCATTCCAACTCTAGACTGAAGAGATCCAGCGAATAATCACATCATCTTGGATGGAGGATGGTAATGCTTTCCTGCACCGCTCCGTTACTCCCAATTCAAAGCATTTGTTTCAGAGAATCATGACACCAGATTTTCTGTTGTACGTCTGTCTTTTTCATAGTTTCAGGTCTCCTTTGCCCTTTCCTTTACTCTGTGTGCCTAATCCCTAGGCTTATGCACAAGATAAGATGCAGCAAGGCTGTGCTTACCACGTCAGTCTATTACCAGTTGGACCTTTGAAGTCAGCTGGCTTCCCTCTTGCCTAAACACATCTCTGTGTCTATTTCATGCCTTAAGTGGCCGGCCAGAGTGTATTTGCATTGCCAGAAACAGCGTTTCCACAGTTTGTTGTAAGGACAGCCGAAAAGTCAAGGCTACAAATCCAAGCTGCCAGCACTTGACTGCCTTCCCCGCTGCAAAGGCAGCTGACTTGTCCACCTAACACTAGCCAGGTGTCATTGTTTCCAGAACAATTGGTTTGGCATAGCAGATCAGGCCAAGGATGCTTTGTCTGTCCTGAACCTATAGCACAGTGGAGCCTTGGCCAAAGGGATATAGCAACTGCATGTCTTCTGGTTTTGTGTCAGAACAGTACAGATGGAAAGAGAGACTGGAAGACAAAGAATGTGACTCTGAATAATACAGGTGGCCAATCTGTCATTTTGAGGATCTAATTCTGTATGTAGACTTGTTGTTTTTTTTTTCAGCTGACAGTTAAATGGATGAGCATCACTAGTAAGACAGTTTTCATGACAGGACTAGAAAGGTTTTGTCAGAAAGGTACGTTGTGAAAATTGGAAGTGTTTTTCTTACTGGAAACCTAACCCAATGCATGTCTATTGTAAGCACGAGTTCCAAAAATTGTGGATGACATACTGTTACTGAAACGTGTTGGACTAGTGCTGAGCTTTCACAGAGCCCATCTGCTGCCTGTATCTGCATCTGCTGAGAAGTGATAATCGTGTTCTGTTTTCTCACATTCCATAGTGCTGAGTCTCTTGCAAAGTAACTTGAGTGAAGGGCAAGACCTGCACCACATTTTACAAACTTGATTAATGAGCTTAAAAGATTGAAAACATCTTAATAAGGAGGTGTGACTTTGACCCCTGTGACCCGGACTCACTTCCAAATCCATACCCAACTAGAGCTGGTTACATGGGCTGGGAAGTCAATGAATTTGACTGTCACATCACTTACTGCACTGATGAACTGGAAATCTTCACTAGCACTAGCTTGATGAGCCCACCTAGGCTCAGGTGTAGCTCTGGTTTGATATTATCATCAGCTTTATAACTGGTCCATAGATCAGCACTGAGTAATGAACAGCTATCTAATCCTGGCTTGTACATGGGCTTTGCCATCAGCAGCAGCTGTACAGAATAGGTGCTATTGTAGAGTGTTACTTAAAAAAAAAAATCTATCCCTTTTTGATCTAGCTGGAATGCTAGTGCCGTGAAAATTATCCAGTCCTTTTTACTTCTGCTTATTTTTTGCACAATTCCCAGAAACAGTTCAGGGTTTCTCATTCCAGGAATCATGCTTTTGGGTAACGTTCTTAAGCTTATCTTTCTTTTGCAGAAAATATTTGCTGTAGCAGCTGAATAAGCAATTATTACATCATAGAAGTCTAAAGTTATACAGATTTTAACCACATTTCTTGCTTTGAACTCCCACACAGTATGGCAGTCCTGTTAAGATTAGCAAACTACCTTTTTTTAAAACAACCATATGCTCATACACATTTTGTCTATGTAAGCGTAGTTCATAGCTAGCACATGAACACATCATGTGCACAAAATGCTTTAATTTGTGTGACCTTTAATAGCTTCTTATCTGATAGGCCTTCTTCATGAAAGATTTTGTAAAATTAGAGATCTGAGTTCCAGCTGTGTTTCTACTGTCCTCTTCCTGAGGCTCCTGAAACCTCTGTCACAATACTACATACACCACCTTAGCATCCAGACAGGCACCCTCGCTGTTATCATACTAACATGACTCAAGTTCTTTTGGATACCCTACCACACGTATTTTTTTACAGGGACAAAGTAGTGATGAAGCTGCGGTTGATTTTATCCAAAATAGACTTGGATTTTCTCAATTAGTCAATTAGTATGCAAAATAACTATCTCTGAGCAAAGAGGATGTAATCATGCTACTATCTTAACAGATCTCAGGTTTATCTTCCTATTTTTCTGTCTCATGATATGAAAAAGCTGAACCATTGCTTCACAAAATCACGCAATGGACCACATGATGTATTCCTGCATATTACAACTTTCCTGTAGGGTTTCTCCCTCCTATAAAAGGGCACATTTCAGCTGAACACAGACAATTATCATCAGCCTTTCCCAGAAGTCTTCTGTTTCTCAGATACCTGAGATTTCTCCTGTTGATGTGCATGGAACATTATGCACTTGGCAAAACAGTTGAAGGGGCACCAGGTTGAGAAGCGCAGTCCTGTAATTCCTGTTCAATCATCTTTGGCACTCCAGCACTGAGGGATGCCACGAGCCCATGGGCACATGGCCAGGTGGCCACATTCAAAGAAAAAACAACCATCACTTTCTGCACAGTAAGTGAGGTGCTTCGAGATGTCGTAATTAGAGTGATTTCTACCATTTGCTTTCCACTGTCCCTTCCTTTCAGATGCCCTGCATTACGGATTTCTAGTTAGGTGAAGTGAGGAGAGGCCGTGGCCACCCCATGCTGTTGGTCCACTGAAGAGGGTGTAAAGCAGCACACATGGCCTCGGTATGATCTCCTTGCCCAAAGATTTCCAGCCAGGAGCCACAGGAATATGCACATGTACGGTTCAATACACAACACTGGAAAAATACAGTTATGAGACAATAAGTCTGTCCTGTTTTTAAATACTCATTAACAACTCAAAATATGAGAATCGATTCTGGTGCAATCAGGAGTTGACACCCAAAGTGTGAGACACATACTTTCTGAGCTTTTTGAAAGAGGAGAGATTTGTCCACAAATGACCAGTTTTAAAATCAAACTGCGAAGCCAAGCTAGAGAAAATGTTTTTCACTGTTGCATTGTTATGTTTTAGAAGAATGGCCTTGAGGGTGGAGTCTTTTTTTACTGCTTGTTTTTCACTTCCCTCTATTCTCAAGAGATTTTTGGCAGGATCTTTGGAGGATATGAATTATGATGTCACCAAAAAAATGAGCCTGGACCACAGTTCTCCCTCAACAAACTGTCCGAAATCCTTTTTTGTCTGGATGCACTTCTGCAGACGAGCTTGCTTAGCTTGGCCTGCTTTGAGTTCTTGAGTTATTTGGTTGGAGTAGAGGTGTGTTGCCAGAGCTGGGAGGGAAGAACTGCTGTCCAGAGCCAGGGATTGTCCTTCTGGGGAGGAACTTGGCTGAATAGTCATTTGTATAAAGCCCTGCAAAAACCTGCAGCCAGCTCTGCACTTCAGTTAAATGTGTATCATTTTTCAACACTATTAAGATTAATTGCAGACAACAGCACTAAAAATATGGTTATTTATAACACATTGTGTGAAATTTGATGCATATAATGTTTGTTAGCAGTACACTGGCAGACAGAGAGCATCAGACAGAGTCCCTATTCCCAAAGAAGAGATCAGACACAAATTCATGTCTTTCACCACAGGCAGATATTTATTTACAATACAGATTTTCTCTGTAGCGTAATAAAGTACAATTAGCTTTCAGACACTGGCATGAATTCTGGACACACTGAGGAATTCAAGAGAAATATTGCCTTGACTTCATAGTGACAGAATTTTGACCATTATTTTGAGTATGTAAGTAAGACTAGAAGGATGACCTGGGTCATAGAGTACAGAGCTCTGTTATAAACTAACATTTAATGTCATTCCATTTATAAGTATAATGATTTTCTTATTAAAAATGTTTGGTTTACTTGATCCTATAATTCTGATTATTGTTTATCGCTGTAATATTTGTTGACAGGAACCACATCCTTTCACAAGCTTTACTTGTTTAGGCTTAAAATGGTCTATTTCTTCCAGTTTCTCCTTATATAGAATCATAGAATAGTTAGGGTTGGAAGGGACCTTTAAAGGTCATCTCGTCCAACCCCCCTACAAGAAACAGGGACATCTTCAAGCAGATCAGGTTGCTCAGAGCCCCATCCAACCTGGCCTTGAATATATAAAAGGGCTTTGATTCCCCTGACCCTCCTTCTGGCCTTTCTTTACACTTTTTCTGTTTTGATGTAATCTTTCCTAAAGAGGAATAACCAGAATTACGCTCAGTACTCCAGAGCTTTGCACTGTAGAATTTATAACTACCTTAAGAGTACCTACCTTAAGGTGGCTGATGCATCCTAAAAATCTCATTTAACTTTTTCGTTTCTGCTTTGAATTGTTGGATTATAATCACTAGTTGGGAATATGGGTTGTTTGCTGCAAACAAGTGAGTTACTGGAGGGGGTTACCTCCTCTACTTGCTTTCATCTGCTTTTTACTTTCCCACGTGTGAAGATCTGCCAGTTCAGGTACTCGCGTAAACTCTGTATGATGTGTGTCAAAGTAAGTGTAATCATGAACAGGTTAAATAATAACTCCACTAATTTTTATAACTGCAACAGGTTAGGAGGTGGATTCGTGGACAGATGGAAGGAGGCTTTAACCCCCTGCATCAGGGGCACGTGGAGAACCACAGCTTTGTAACTGGCATAGGGAGAGCCAGAGGAGACAGATACGTGTCCTCATTAGACCCTGCAGGAAGTCATTTGTGAAGATGAACAGTCTTGAATGTAATGCTGCTGCTGCTTGTTGGATTTTGGTCCCTTTAGATGTACTTGGAGCAAAACTAAGAATGGGACAATCATGTGAGGCTTTTTATCATCCAGCGGAGAGAGATGGTCTGCGAATGAGCTGGTGTGCACTTCCTGTTCTGCCACCAGCTTACTGTGTAGTTTGGGCAAGTCATTTCGTCCTTCTGTACTTCATCTTCTCCATCAAAAAGAAGTACATGAGATTGGCCATTCTCTGTGCAGCACAGTGACCTACAGATGAAAGGATCTTATTTATTTTTCATTAAGTAATTGGTCACAGAATCATTTAGGTTGGAAGGGACCTCTTGAGATCATCCAGTGTTTGAACACTCTCACAGTAAAGAAATGCTTTCTTCTGTTCAAGTGGAACTTCTTGTGGTATAATTTGTGCCAGTTGCCTCTTGTTCTGTCAGTGGACACTATTGAGAGGAGTCTGGCTCCCTCTTATTCATCCCCTCCCATCAGGTATTTATAAACATCAATCAGATCTCCCCTGAGCCGCCTTTTCTTCAGGCTAAACAGTCCCAGCTCTCAGTCTCTCCTCATACGCAACATACTCCAGTAAAGAAGTTATCTCAGTGGCCCTGCACTGGACTCACTCCAGTGAGTCCATATCTTTCTTGAACTGGGGAGCCCAGGACTGGAAACAGCACTCCAGGTGTGGCTTCATCAGTGCTGAGCAGACAGGAAGGTTCACCTCCCTCAACCTGCTGCCACATGCTCTGTCTAATGCAGCCCAAGATGATGTTGGCTGTCTTTGCTGTGAGGGTGCATTGCTGGATTAGCTTGGTGTCCACCAGGATGCTCGGGTAATTCTCTGCAGAGCTGCCTTCCAGCTGGTGAACCCCAAATAGGTACTGGTGCATAGGGCTTATTCCTCCCCAAATGCAGGACACTGAATTTCCCTTCGCTGATTTTCCTCACTGCCCTTTTATCCAGGCTGTTGAGATCTTCCTGGATGACAGCACAACCATCTGGTGCATCAGCCACTCCTCCTCCTCATCTGTGAACTTGTTGAGGATGCTCTCTTTCCCAGTGCGCAGGTATTGACCCCTGAGGTACACCACTAGTGACTTTACTCCAACTGGACTTTGTGCCACTGATCACACCCCTGTAGGCCTGGCTGTTCAGTCCCCCTCACTGTCCACTTACCTAACCTGTATGCTGTCAGCTTGTCTATGAGGGTGTTATGGGAGACAGTGTCAAAAGCCTTACTGATGTCAAGGTAAAGAACATATGCTGCTCTCCCCTCATCTACCAGGCTGACCACCTCACTGTAGAAGGCTATGAGGTTGGTTAAGCATGATACCCCCTTCATAAATCCAATCTGACTTCTCCTGATCATCTTATACTTCATGTGTTTGGATTTTGTTTCCAGGAGGATTTTTGCCATCACCTTCCCAGACAGTGAGAAGAGGTTGACCAGTCTGTAGTTTCCCAGATCTTTTCTCTTGTCCTTCTTGAAGACAGGGGGGCATTTGTTGTCTTCCATGCTTTAGGAACTTCCCTCATTTGCCATGACCTCTCAAAGAGAATCGTGAGTAGCCAGCTGCCTCAACGCTCATGGGTGCAGCCTATCAGGGCCATCAAAAACTTAGGAAACAAAGAGAAAACATTAGAAGGCTGTCTCTCTTGAGAATCAGATGGGGTTTTTTTACACAGATTGTGTATTTGTTCTACAAGGAGCTGTTCAGTGTCAGGACCACAAGATAATTAATAGGAAAATGTGACTCATATTGTATTCCAAGTTCTGATACACCTGCTGTGCAGTGAACTTTTGCACTTGGAGTATGAAGCAGACCTGTAGTGCTTGTGAGTTCATTAACAGTATTTAGTTTTATTAAATTAGAGACTTTTGCAAAAATCATACTCTGCATGAATAATTATCTTCAGTATGCTTTTCCCTTTAGCTTCAGGGCTGGTATCAGTTGGTATCTATATTAATTTTTCTTTTGTATGTTGAATGATCAAAATACCATCTACCTTTCTGTCTCTCTGTACAAGATTTTTGCATTTACAGACTTTGAGTACTTTTGAATAAAACAGATTAATTGGATAATAACCTCAGGAAAAAGTAGTTCTGCAAATTAACTTGTAATGAGATTCACCTGACTTTCATATTCAACAGTTATTTGATTTATCTTATATTCTTTATGATTTTAAAAGGTTGCTTATTGCTGCTGCCACTTTTTCTAATAAGGGAACGCAATCTGACAGATCCTTTTATTGTGCAGAACTCTCTCTGAGCTGTTTTCTGCTGGAATATCAGTCCCACGGCTGTGTCTTTGTGTGGAAGGTTAAGGTAAACTGCAGTTTGCTTCACCGAGGAAAGAATCCCTCCAGTACTTGGGCTGATGGCAAGGTGCTAACAAATGCTTCATTTGGCTATGGCAGCCTTTTGGAGGAATGCCCTGTTCTGTATGTAGATTAGGGAGGGGAAAACAAACTGACTTTTATTTTTTTTTAGCTGGCAGATGCAATTTAATTTACTAAGGTTGTATTAAATATATTGTTGTATTCTTCTTTCTTCCCTGATTTCTGCAGATCTTTCAGTGGAAGAATGCTGTGACAAGGGTATTGAATGGGCAAATAAGAACAGAATATGTACTTCTCTACCGTTAATAGCTGATTCCAGAGAATGCAGGTATACAGTTATGTATTATATATTAAACTACTGTTTATATTTTAATGTAAAACTATGGGAATAGCAGGTATGAAAGCCAATTATAAGATGAAGCACCCAGCTCTTAAATCTGAGTGTTACAAATCCATGTCTAGCCTTGGGAAAACCTCAGTATCTGCTTTTCTTCCATTAAGTCTCTTTAATTTTTGCTGTTGGTCTAGTGTAGAGTCACCCAGCTCTAATCTGTTTGATGTGTGCTGTCTCTTAGTCAGAAGTTTATCCACTGTATGCTGCTGACAGGGCTTGGACTCTGCCTGTAGTCAGTATATCTCAGTATGGCTCCACCGATGTCAGCAAAGCTGCTTCAGTTTATACTGACTGTGAACCTGGCCCAGCGATGGTCCAAATTCTTGGCCAAGTTTTTCATGAAATGCAGCAGATCCTGTACATAAATATTCTATAGATTGCATAGATACATATGTATGTGTATAAGACAGCCTTTAAAAACCTTTTCTCCTGTGTGGTGCCACACTGATAATTGTCTTGCAGCTCTTAGTTGTATGCATCGATGGGAAAACATGAAGCTTAGGTTGATGAGAATCCAAGTTACACAGCGTGTCTGACTTCTGTCAAATGTGTTTGACTGCAGAAAATAGTAACCTTCAGTTAGTAAATAGATTTCTTAATGATACTAACGTTTCATAGGATACTAATTTCTATTATGTAATCTAGCAAATAAAATAATGAAGGTAATTGTTGAAATTTTTTGCACGGTAATGTTTTGGTTAAACTGAATCTCCTATGTGATTGCGGCAGTCATATTTTTTTCTGTTGATGATATTTTGTGTTATTTTTGCTCTTAAATACACTTGTTACATTTCATTTGTGGAGCTAACAATTTATGGTTGGTAGTTTGGGGGGGCAGTTTCACAGAGGACTTCAAAATATGTTACATTGCTCCCCTCTATCTTTTCAAATGGACTGTGAAGTGATTTGACCTTGGTAATTGTAGAAGTGTTGGATTGATCTTTATTATGGAAAGAATGTTTCTTGCAGGCAAGACTGTCCATGTTTTCTGAATTTTGCATTTATATTGACGTTGGAAGGAGTCTCTTATGCAGAAGAATTGACAGATAGGACTTAAATCCTAATTTAGGAAATTCTTGAAGAGTCAGAAGAGTTGCAGACAACACAGAGGCAGGAAAAACAGGAAACCAAGTTTATTGAACAATCTGGGAGCGAGAATCTTGATGATTTAATGATCATTTGATTAATGTGAGTTGCAATTCTCCTGTAAATGGAATTTCTTCTTTTAAAGATGGCCATTTTAGAGAGTCTTTAGGACTAAAGTGACAAAGTGAAAAAAGCTTACTAGTACTTCATCTAGCTTTTGTGCATAACTTGATATGTAATTAAGAAAATTATAGTGATGTAAGATAAATTAGAAATTACTAAACTCACATATTCTAGGAGAGGCATGAGCACTTATTGACAAAAAAAAAGAAGTGGGTAAATTCATGCATCTATTAATGACTGTAGGATAAATAAACATAGCTCCCCGTGAAGCTTGGCTCCACTCTGAAAACAACTAAGTAAAATTGGCACCTTTGACTACTTTCTTCAATGGCAATATTATTTTACTGCAGTTATGATTGCAAACTGGCATATCTGTGAGAGGTAGAGCAAAGTCACTTTATGATGCCTTTTCAGACACAAAGGTAAGGGCCAAATTCTGCTTCTAATTGCTGGTGTAACTGGAGCCAGAATGAACAGTGAGGGAGCATGATTCCCTTTGCAGGCACATGAGGGTAATGGCACTGATTTTGTACATTAATCCCTACTGCACAGAGATGCCAGCAAAATCTTGGAATCCTCTACTTAGAACAGCAATAACATAACAACGCCTCAGATTCAGTCCTTCACTCAAAGCAAGAGTGCTGCTCAAATGTCTTTTGCTTTTCTAATTGCCCTTTCTTTTGTTCGTATGAGGAATAAGCTGCCTTACTGAATTAGAAGTGCACTCACTTGACCTTTTCCCAGCCATTTAAAGCACTTTCATAGTAATCAAGGAGGGTTTCCACGCAAGCACTGACATTCTCCTATCTGCTGTGCATCCTAGAAACAAGCTAACTGTTCTGGGTTTCAGCATCTTTTTAGGATCCTTCCCCCAAAGTCCTTTGTGGTTCTTGAGGGCCTTGCCACCTGTGTGAGCGTCACTTCCCGAATGCGGTACAGTTCAAACCGCAGATGTGCTCGCTTTCTTGTTCAATGCCACAGGTGGCCCAGCCCTCTGTCTGAAGTTCAGATGAATTCATAAGATCTATTTGGCTGCTATTACTCAGTTGCATTTGAGTTGAAACAGAGATCCTGGCTCAATGTCCAGTTGTGTCTGCAATCTCTTATTGTGGTTGCTTGTCCCACAAATGGGTATATCTCATTGTATTATCACTCTGGAAAATGATGGTATTTTTCTCTGTGTCTTCATGACTCAGTGGATATGAGTGTAGAGTTTTAATGAATTATATCTTTGGCTGTCATAACGGCAGCTTTTTGCCTATTCATCCATTTTCTTGTGGTTAAACTCACAGCAGCTGGAAACAGCTGCTATTGATTTTTGGAAGTCAACCTGCCCAAGAAATCTTCTTCCTTTCAGGATGAAGAGTTTCCCGTACCCAGAACTCTTAGCAAGTGAATTTGATTCCTGGGCCAGAAACAAAATATCTCCGTATGACAGTTGCATGCCTTTAGCGCTCTGTAAAGCCTTTTAGGAGTTACGTTGGGAATAACATTATTTATTATTAGTGTTGCAAATATGCATAAAAGAAGCAGCTACAGAACACTCTTCTAGGTGCTGTGCAAAAGCAGAAGAAAAAGGAGATTTGTGTTCCCAAGCGGAGACAAGTGGCAGCTCTCGGATACAGATTCAAACGGGAACACAAGGAATAGTAAGACAAGAGTGGAGCAATAGGCACCACATCCTTAACCTCTGATAGATGTTTATTGATTTCTGCCATTGTACATCTGGAAGAGCCTGAGATTTTGGACATCAAAGTTGTGAAAGTTTTATGTCTGAAAAAGCTGTTTAAAGTTATTTTTGGAGAAGTTATCTTTATTAATTATTATCTCTTCTCTGCAGCCTGCTAAGTGTGCCCCACAGTCACCAAGATTTTTGGCTTCCCAGTCAGAGGGATAGAAAAACAGTCTGTCATGTTTTCAGGGTTTTATTGCTGTTCTTTTAGGATAACTTGCTTGCTTCACTTTGTGTATAATATCAGAGTCAGTCCTTTCTCTGCCACAATGTTACTGGTATTGTTTCTCTACATAATATAAGATATTAATATAGTTGTACCCTTTACCTTCAAGAAAACTTTTATTCGGTAAGCTACAAAGTTGTTTATGGATTGCAGCTGATTTAGTTTGAGGTTTGTTGAATCAATTATTTTTACTTGAATCCCTTGCTAATTTGTAACATGTGTTCAAATATATGTATTTTCATTGTTGAGGCACTCTTTATTATTTTCATTTGTCAGTGTCACTCATAATACCAGATCTTGCTCTTCGTTTTGATTTTCCTAAGTTGATTTCTGTTGCATGTTAAATCGCAAACTGAAAGGACTAAGGGTGGAAGACCCAGCTTGTTTTTTCAAAAGAATTTTTAATTTCAATATTTTTTGTCTAAGACCTTCCACTGTGTACATGAATAGCACTGACATACTTTGGAGACAGACTAATAAGTAGAAGGAAAGAGGCAGAGGGTAATGAAATTAGGCTGACAACAAAGACATTGTTTTCAGAGCCAAGTTTAATTTTTATGCCTTTATGGAAAGAAAGGAAAAATAGGTGATTACGAAATCTGTGCTGCTTTAGGAGTGCATCTTCCGGGAAGGAGAATAATAAATGTGAAAGGATTGCAGAGATAAATGGACATGGAGCTTTTCAGCTGGAAATTTGTTCCATGAAAATCAGTAACATTGGTTAAATTTTGACAGAAAGTAAGACTGTAAAACATGATTTCTTAACTTGATTTATAATCAAATTACCTAGTAATTGTTCACCAGCTCACCAGCTACTCAGAGGAAAATTAACTCCATCCCCGCCAAACCCAGGACAGTAATGAAATGACTTTTAGATCAGCATCTGTAACAAAGAATAAGAATTTTTAAATGTCTAAATGATTTCTGCTCACTAGTGAGCCATAAATAAAACTCAGCTTTCAGATAAACCAGAAAATGCATGATTTTACCTGAAATATCCTGAGTGAATGACAGTTATGAGGCCTCATGCTCCTAGAGATTCTGTACTTAGTATTTTAAGATTTTAGGCATCCTGTAAATACCTATTTATTTCAATAAAGTTCTGTTGCACTGTTTTAACTGAAAATTAGAATATGGCAGATAAGGAACAAGTAGCTTTTGGGGTTTTTTTATGATTAGGAGTACAAAAAGAAAACTCCCACTGCACAGGAAAGTGCTCCTCTTTTTTTAGAGACCAATATTGTAAGCTGTCCATAGACATGAAGTTAATAAGAATGCTACACAGGGAGAGTTGAAGGGTTCTACGTGAAGAGACAAATTGAGATGTCCTATTAGCCATTAGTGATGGTTCCTTTCCTCTGCTATGAAGTTAGAAAGTGGGTGTTTATTATGTTAGGGTCTAAGGGAGATACACATAACTTAGCAAAGACAGGGAGAGATACTCTTCATCTCAAAAGTCTTGGAGTCTGAATGTGGTGCTATACTCTAGTGACCATCAGCACATGGGCTGGGGCACAAAGGGAAGAGGACGGTCAGCTGGACAGGTTAAGTTGCAGCCAGAAGACCAGTATTGTGTAGATTTTTCTAGTGTTTTTCTCTGCTATCTTTCAAGGATTTCTACCTCTGTTACAGCCACACAAGTGTTTACAGTCTCAAACAATATTTGCTACTAGTGCAACTTCACTGTAGCATTTGGGCAATGAAGTGTGATTTTATTGTTGTTGTTCTAAGAATGAACAAATGGTATTTTAATCTAGTATTCAACTGATGTTTAATTCCTTATTACAGTTGGGGTGGGCCACATGACTTATGAATACAGCTGTGGGAAACATTTTAATAAACTTTTTTTTTTTGTTTTGGTTGAAATTGCCAATTTGTCAGGGATTTCAAAGAGATTACTTGTGTTTGAAAAAAAAAAGCCACACTGGAAATCAAACAGATCTACTGAAAGACTGCTTTTGTTTGTTTTGTTTTTATTTGTCTGTGACTAACATATCTAGCTTCTCTGCAGGGCTTGGAGGGCTAAGGGAGCTGGAAAGTCTCAGCTCCCACACTCTTGGGCTTGAAGTTCAGGTTTTACAGGCTTGCAAAGTCCTCACATTCAGACCACCCTAGAACTGGGCAGGGAATGGAAATACTGCTTCGGAGGGAATTTCAGCAAGAAAAAAAAGCCACATATTCTTCCAAACTGGAGCTAATTCAAATGTCAAAAACTTTAAATATTCTGCCAAATCAAGTTACTGTCCTGGGCTTAACTTCTAGCTGTGGCTTTAGAGTCTGTTTTTGAATAATTTGTTCATTAACTTATCCTAGTTTTTGTTCCTATGCATTGAAATCTCATAGTTGTTTTTGTCCAAGTGAGAACTGCACAGTCAGAACATTACAAAATCCAGTAAATAAGATTTGGGAGTCTTCAGGAACGTAGCTTGACAGCCTTGTTTCATCAATATGCACAGAGATGGAGAATCTGAGCCCAGTACCAGATGTATAAGATTTCCCATGCTGATGGATATAAAAGTACATTTATAGGGCTTTTCTGTGCATTTCTTAGAGAGCTCTGACTTATCAGGCATGCCTTTTAGGTGCCCCTGTTGTACTATAAGTAGAATTTATCAGCTTGGATTGTCTTTGGGATAGTTTCCTTCCCCCCTGGCAACTCCAGTAACATCATTCTTGGTGAAATTGGGTTATCACAAAACACATGGGCATGTTTATATCTTTGTATATGTAATCTGGTTTGTTACTCTTTAACTTTTTTTCTCTGTTTCCCAGTGTCCGTTACAGGAGGTAGCACTGGAAGAGCTTTAAACTGCAAGCTCCACCTACAAAGCTACCCAACAAGGCACAGTGGCACGGAAAAACAGAGTGGAGGGAGGGGAGTTACCTCCTTGAGTGGGCTTTTCATGCAAGTGGCAGTAGCAACAGGAGTGGAGGAGTTTAAAGACTCCTGACAGATTATTTTTCACAGGAAGGAGTTTTCAATGTATTCACTGAAATGGAGATAAAATAGAATGACTTTATGAGCAGTGGAAGTAACAAAGCTGAGTTTCCTGTAGATTTCTATCCTGTCTCCTCGACGCATCTTCCTGCCCTGTTGTACTCTTCTTCTCTCCCTTGTCTTTCTTCACCTTTTGCTTGCAAGGTTTCTCACTACAACTTTCCTCAGTGCCTTCACTTCTCCCCCATTCTCCAGTTGTCCCATAGAGCAACACTATGAGCTTCCTTCAGCATGCCGTACCTGTTTGTTTGGGCGAGGGGCAGCAGGTGCCAGAATTGACTGGCCGTAGCATTGCAGACTCTCACAATGTCCAGGGCCTGACTTCTCCCTTCCGCCGGTCAGAGCACCGATTTGGTTCTCTCCATCCTCTCTTCAGCCACCAGCTGTCACAAAACATGCAAGAATGCAGTGTTCCAGAGACCTTGAGCCCAGTGGCAAATGTGGTTGAAGTTACCCATTTGCTTAAAACAATTGTTAGGACAGACTGCAAGGTAGACAGGCAATTAAACTGTATTGAACATATGACTTTCACTGCGTTAAACATATCACCTAGACGTTGGTATTTTCACTTTGTAACTAAAATGTGTGGCCACAGGAACCTCTTTCCATGAGACTAATACAAGTGCTAATTGTTAAAACTTGCATTATCTGTTCTTTAGCTATATGTGACATTCTTCTCCCATTGCTTCCATCCTTTTGTCAGCTTGACTCAGGTACAGTGCTGCCACAGCCAGTTGGAGAAGGAGTACTGTGCAGATGGGATTGACTTTGCCAACGTGCGTGACGAGTGTGACACACATATTGGTGAAAATTCAACCTGTGAAGCTGAATACTTTAAGGTGAGACATTAGAGCTACTCCTGTCCATCTTTAAGAAATTGTATTGACTGTCTAGGGTTGACCCTGAAGGTCACCATACTCAGTTTGATGCACATAAACTTTTTTTCCCACCTACACCTCATGTTAAGGCTGTTTGAGAGGAACAGTTCCTCCTGTCAAGTGAAGTAGATTGTCTTCTTACCTTTTAGCAAAGGCAGAGGGTTAAATGCAAAAGGGTGGAAAGTCTTGAACTGGTCATTGGCTAGGAGACAACTTTTGCATGAAGAGAAGACATGAAAACAGTAGGAGGGGATGGGAGAGAAACTCAGTTTTGTTTCAGACTGTAGCTTTCATTAGAGCTTCATGGCCTAAGGTCAAACTCAGTGGTTTTCAGTATTGGTGGTCCAAAGGGGTAGGGCTGAAGTTAATCCTCTCAGTGTACTTAAAATTCCAGCTTGTGTGCATGTCCCGAGTTAACGTGACTTTGATTTACAATTGAATGGAGACGTCTCTAAGCTTGTGATAATAGCATTTGATATTGGAATAAAAATGCCTGTCATTGGCATCTTTAGTTCATCTGTGCTCTGCCCTCCATCTTTATTTCTATCTTTGTGTCTCCTTTCTTGAAAGTGAGCATATTCGTTACTGTGAAGTAATCCAGATTCTCACTGTGAGTAGAGGAAAGGTAAGATGTGCTGATGAGGCTGGTGCTGGATTGTCACAAGCTTCTCTGCACATGCAACGTGATTTTGTCCCATGGTGAAGCATGTCCCATGGAGGGGACATATCTCACCTGTTGAGCATGTCCAGGGTATGCCCTGCTCCTGGCATGGAGATTGCTCTGTGCCGACTTTACTGTTAGGAAGCCCATCCACCCCAGTCTGGATGTGGCATGAAATAATGTTTAGCCCTCTGTCAGTACTTCGAAGGGCCACGAACTGGTAGACAAGGACTGCGATGGCGACTACTCTGCAGATTCAAGCGCTTGCTACCAGAGGCAGGTTTATAACAGCAGAACTATGTGAAACACATGCCATGGGACAACTCTAAAACAGAATGCAGCTATTTAAGGCAACCCACTTCCCCATCAATTAACTGGTGTTTCCCTATGTGGGCTTGTCAGCATGAGGAGGAAGAGTTAATGATGTTGTTCTTTAAAACAGCCAGACTTCTTTAAAGATGGCAGGTTTTCATGGTGACAGCTGTATTATTAAACAGAGAGGACTGGGCCTTGATCTCTGGCCCTGAGAATAAATGACTCGGCACAGCTCATGTCATGTAACTGACGTCTTTCCCCTGCAAAACACAGCGCATCAGGGCTGTTGGGAACACTGGCTGGCCTGTGCTAACCCCAAAATACACTTCAGTTTGTTTGAGAGGATGTTAGTTGCCATTAGAGCTTGCTAATATTTAAACATTACAGATGATTGCAAGATAATGCCTGAGCCCATATTCTGTCCCTGTTTAATTAACTGGTATAAACATAGTCAGTATTATTTAATCTTTCTGAGCCACGTTCTGCCCCCCTACTCCCTAATAGGAGTGTCCTACACTTAATAACTGCACTGAGGTAGCTGTAGGAGTACCTTTGTAGATAACATCTTTGATCCAAGATAGACGTGATATATTTATGATATAGTATCAGTGAACAATTCATCATTTCTTTTGTTGAATACATTTTGTATCTGATGACCTTGAGACATACCGTGTGTCTGGCAACTGTGCCCTGCTGTGGTAAACAAACTTACATTCACACCAAGCCCATCTCACATGGGCTTGACTCTCATTTTGCTCAAGTTGGTCTGGTTTTGTTTAGTTTAGGTGGCATAGGAAATCTTTTGGATCTTCTTTGTCTCCGTCAGGGAAGCAGAAAGAGGGATGTGGTAATTCAATTAGGAGGATTAATCATAGCACTCTGCAGCAAATGAGGCAGCTAATCTTTCTTTTGAATCCAAAACTTGCAATTGGAAAGAAGATAAAAAGACCATATTTTGAAAACACTTGCCTTAGCTTTTACACTTAAAGGCAGTAGGCATAGGTAATGACGGGCATAATTTGACTCCTCGGGGTTTCTTTGGAAGCATAGCTTGCCTTGAAAAAAAAGGATGCAAATTTAATCATTAGTCTTTAAAATCTTCATAAAAAGACAGTAATCAATTTCCAGAGTTGTTACTGATATAGGAGATGTAGAAATTATTTTGTGAAAGTTTCTACCACAACAGCCCTGCAGAAAGGAGAGAAGCTTGAAACTAACTTTCTTTAAGGTGCTCAGATATTTTCCCCAAAATTTGTTGTAGGTACTTTGTTTTTCCAAAGATCCAAGATATGGCCTTATCTCCCCAGTTTTGTCAAGAATACTTTGGTTGTGTATATTAGGTGAGCACAAAAGTTTTATTGCTTTGGACTGTTGAATGTGCTTTTTATTTTTGTTCAAATCTTCAAAAGTTGTGAAAAATTCTGCAGAGTTATTTGTATTTTTTTCTATCTGTTTTTCATAGCATCTACTAGTTAGTCTGTATTTCAGCAAGTGAGAGACATCTTGTGGACAGATACACAAAAGCAATGTTAATACATGGTTCATTCAAGATTTGGTAGCTTAAATGGGGATGTAAATAATAAAGAACTATTATAAAATTTAACTAATTAAGATAACTTCTTGATGAAAGTAATTTCAGGTGCTTCCTAATCATACCAAAAACCACACCAAATCTTCAAACTCCTCACATGTAATTATTTATTCCTTTATTCCTTCCATCTTTATTCCTTTCTGTGAGAAGGTATAAAAGCAGTCAAGGGATCATAGGACTCCAAGCAGGACACAGCCTTCTATCCAAACACAGAGATCAAGACATGGCTTTGAATTTGCATGAGCTTTTGCTAAATGTTTGGGAAAAATGTTTGAGGTTATTATTGGGATCACTTAAGAAGCAAAGGCTTCCAGGCAGTGAAAGTGTGTAATAACAGCTTGATAGTGTGGTAGTACCATCCATGAAGACAGCGATGATTCTAGGAGGTGAGTGAATGGCCATTGCGACATGACTTCAGGCAGCTGGCAGCCTTTGGAAAATGGCTGCAAACACATGAAGAGTCTAGACTGCACTCAGAATTGAAGGATGAAATTCTTTCAGAATAGGCTAACAACCCTGGAAAAAATAGCATGAAAAAGAAAATATTGAGATTAATCTGACCAGAACAGTGACACTTGTAATGGCATAGTGTTTTGTGTCTCAGAGTACCAGAGTGCTCTGTGAACATAAGTTCTACTCGCCTTACCACTTCTATGTTATTACCACTCCACAGTGGGAGAACTGAAATAAAAGGAGAATAAGTAACTTTACAGGTTCACAGGAGAGGATGTATGCAATCTACAGAGTCCTGAGTGTGCTCTGAGCACAAGGCCATTCATAATTTCTTCATATTTTTTCTTTAGTTGAACAGGAAATATTAGCCTTTAGGACTGCCAGTGCAGAATCTTTTAGGGTCAATATTAAAAGCCAGTTACCATAAACATCAATTAAGAAAACATTTGGCACTCTCCATCTCTGGATCGTTTTGGCTGTGCTATAACAACATAAATTATTATCATTATCAAGATGTTAAATCAAGATGCATCATGCACAGTTAGAATAAATACAGGTTGGAACAAATGGTTCAATGCATACAATTATGTTAAATGAAGATACAGTTTCTTACAGACATTACAAGACTAAGCAAGCTCTGTACTTGAAGATTCATGTTAGCTGGAGACAAAGGTCTTTCAAGTGGTGGCTCAACCTGGAGGAAATAAAGAACATAATGTTGTTCAACACTTCAAGAATGGCAAGATTAAAGATCACTCTTTACAAAAAAAAAAATCCAGAGAAACTCTGTAACTCCCAATTTAAGCACTGTGTGACAAGACAAAGAAAGAGATTGAGTCAATTCATATGCCTAACAGTAGAAGCCAGCGAGGATATCCAGAGCTATATAATGTCAAATTTTGGCAAGGCATAAGCTGTATTCAGTAACTTAAGTAAGATGTGGTTATCAAAAATACGCAAGCTTAAGTCAAATAATGAATCTTCAGCTCAGTTTTCATTTCTGTCTTCTAATTTATGGTTGTGAAAATTGGAAATCTAACAAAATTATAGACAGATGTTAAAAACTTCGAGAAGAATGCTTCAGGAAAATGTTAGATGTGTTAGACAAAAAATATTCAGAAATGTTGCAATTCTTGGAAGAGATCATCAAGTATTTATTTCTGAAGTCATCCAGAAAAGCCAAAGAAGATGGAAATATCCCAGACGTACTAGTGAATCCAGAGCATCTGCCACTGGGTGGACGTAGTTGGAGAACCAAGTAAAAAAAGTGGGTGGTGAGGAACTGTGCCACCAAACAGTAGTTAATAAAGGAAAGCATGTATCTTAATATTATGACGGGCATGAAAACAACACCCAGCACTGGCCAGGAGGGAAGAGTTCCTGCCGTACAGCATTCTGCAGCAGGGAAAGGATTCAGTTGTGTATTTGAAGATACAAAAGTACAAAATAGCATGCTTACATACTTCAAAGTGCTGTAAAGTGAAAAAGGATCGAGGAAACAAGGAAAAATGGTTTTCTTATTTTACTTTCACGTTGCTCTAGGTTTTAAAAGATCCTTTCACTGCCGTGCAGAGAGAGAAACTTACGTAATACCTTGTAAGGGAAAACTTACAGTATAGGCAGGGGTATAAATCTCAGTGAAATAAATGTAATAGTTGCCTTTTTTTTCAATAGGTGTGGTGCTTAAAGCACCAAATTACAGTTCAATTTTTAGTTATTTTGTATTTCATCTTCTCTGTTTAATGGCACAGGCTATTTTCTTCAAGCAAAAAGAGTCTGAAACAATAATAAAAATTATAAGAAAAGCTTAAATCTGCTTTGACATGACAGCAGCAGTTGGCTGCTTTCTAACAGCAAGGAAGAAAACTGAATAAATCAGCAATGTCCCTTCAATTTAAAATAAAAGGAAACCTCCACGGGATTAACTTGTCCTGTGTTCACATCTGTGGTGTATTCCGGGGCCGTAGTTCAGCAGGTCTGAAAGGCGGATCACATTTCGTTGCTGGAAGTCATGTTGGGCCTGTGATGCTTTCAAATAGCGTTTGACTATGTAGTTTGTTTTTCAGAGCAGAATAGCTTCTGTTTATGACTGTTAACACTAACAGTGGATGATTCATGTTTGTTCATGTTTTTGTCTGTTAGTTCAGAGAGGAGTATGGAAGTTGAGCAGGCGGTTTAACGATAAACTGAGTCATGCACTTCACTGATTGTGTCCCAGTTTAACTGAACTGGACACAGAAGGGAAGCAAAGGTGTTAAGAGTTCCCACTGTTCACTGGTGGTTGAAACTGGGCTATGCAGACAGGGAGCAATGAAATTGCGTTTTATATACAGATGTGGGCCGTTCTGGTCCTCCACATCAACCTGCACACACATTCACAGCATTTGTGAGAACTGGATCCAGGTTCTGTGCTTGGCTCTATGTAGGCCAAACATGAAGCTCCCTGAACTCAACTACAAATTAAAATGTCTGAGCCTAAGTATACCTAAGGAGTTCTTAAAGAGTTTGCAGAAAATTTGCCATCTGTTTGCCAAGGTGAGATAACACTATTGACACTACTGTGACATTACTGTCAAAACTTGCTTTGATTTGTTCAGGGCTAGGATTTTACTTTTTTTTTTTTTCTTTTTTTTTTTAACAGAGATGTTGTGACTGTTGTTTGCTGGGAAAGAGTGCCCAAGTTCAAGGACAGAGTTGTGAACCCAATCCGAAGATAGGACACCAGTGTGGAATTGTCTTCAGGGCTTGCTGTGTCAAGGATCAAGAAGGCATTGATGTGTCCGTCAGTGATGATGTTCCTAAAAAGGAGCAAGGTATTTTATATTGTGAATTATAAAAGTGTGAGAAACAGAACTATATAGGGTACAAGGAGTGCTTGTACTACAAACTATTTCTGTTGGGATTCCTCTAACTTAAGATTTCCTGTGGATAATTTAATGATGCATGTTTTGGAGCTCAGGTTTTTTTTTTGGCTAGTGATAGCTGAAACGTTGTATACCACAGGAAGCTAAAAGAGCTGGAAACTGGTCACTTGGTTCCTGGTATCAGAACTTGACTATAAGACAGATTATTTTGGCCACTAATGATCTTATCTTGGAAACTGAGTATAAGCTATTAGTAGCATTTTGCTCACTGATAAATTCTTAATTAAAAAGAAAGTCAATAACAGATTCTTTTAATTGGACTTTCAGATGTTGATACATTTCTTATGTTGTGCAGGTACACTGAGCCTGCAAAGCCAGATGGCCTTGGCAGAAATCAAATGTTGCCTTTTGTCTGAGAGACAAATGCCCGTAAACTGGGGCTATTTGAAATGTCTGGATTGTCTGGGAGAACTGAATGTTTCCAGGAAACGTGATATTGGCATTCCTTTTGACACTGGCAGAAGAGAGGGGCATCTAGACGGCAGCAGCTCCTGACACCCTTCTCCGCACCTAGTCCACAGAGCTGAAGAGAATGAGCGTGGACATAGGGACCCTTACAGACCTGGATTTGGGATTTTTTTTTTTTTTTCTCTTTTTTTCACTTGGCAAGCGGAACTGAAACTGCAGAAGAGTCATGCTGTATAGTGTTGCTTCCTTCATGTGCAGTTGCACACTGGCTTGCGGATCACCAGGCATTATCCTAATCAATCACTTAAACTCAACCCAAACCCAACCACAAAAGCTTGCGTTGGTCTGTTTGAGCTAGTGTGTTATCATTATCAAGTAACACTTTGAAATGCCCTGCCAGTTCCTTAGTGTACAACTGTCTCAGCAGGGGAGTCCCCCTTGTCCATTAGCACTGGGTGAAGTGACTGAGACTGGTAGATACCTTGTATTTAGACCACTCTGCTAATAACAAAAATTTGGAGACTCAGTGTACCTGCATGACATGAGAAATATATCAACACCTGAAAATCCAGAATTGTGAACACAGCATACAGTATTTCCCCACTTGCCCTGTAGGCAAGCAGCACACATAATAGCCATTATGCATATGGTTAGTATGGCTATTATGGCACACATAAGAACCAATATGTGTGGCAAAGATGGGTTGATGTTGACAAGCAGGGCTTGTTCTCATAGTTAAACTAAGAAACAAGCAGGTAGTTGAACATATATCAGATATCCCTATCGACAATAAAGACTGCCTGTATAAAGGCAGAGCAAGCAACATTAATAGACACCTTTGTTAGTCATAAAGGGGAGATCAGTCTCCATTTTGTAAGGCAGCTTCTTGGATTAGCACCTTGTGTTTGTGTTATGCAATAGCAAGGCATGCAAAGCATTGTGCTGTAGAGGGTAAGGCAAGCTGACTCCCTGTATGATGCTTTTTTAGTCATGTAAAGAGTAATCTCTGGTACTGTGTCCCCAGAGACCTCTACAAAATCAAACCATATTTGGGCAAACTGATTTCATTAACTTCTGTGTGACTAAACTGTACCCCTGTGGCTGGAGGACTCAATGTACCAACCCAGCCTTGTGCCACTGCACAAAAACTTGTTTTTGTATCCGTGATGTGTTAGTTGCTTGTAAATGACCACTGATTGTCTAGGCTTGTGGACAATCACTGAAATGAGACTAAGCTTCCTATTCAATAACCAGAGTATTTTGAGATTGTGTTTTTACACATCTCGCTATCGACCTACCCTTTCTTCTGCGTTCAAAGCGGCGGTTTGGAGGAAGTCCATTAGCTAGTCCTTTGGGCAAGCCATGGGTTCAGGCAGTGGATGTATTCAACCCTTTCATGTCCTCTGTATGGAAAGAAAGGACTGTCAGGACACGTGCATGTAGCAGAAGTACTGCTGATCAGAACTCTCCCAGTTAAGGTATATGAAGTACATTTGAAAGAATGCCATAAGTAGGTGCCCAAAAGTTGGGTGTGGAGTTCTTTTTGGAATGAAGTCTAAATAAATAACTGAGGTTAATCTGATTTTCATTAAAACTGTGAGTACCCCAAGCTACTATAAAGTCAGTGGAAGCCAAGCATGCCTCAACAACATGTCTTATGAAAATGAGGTTAAGCTCTGGTTAGAAGCCTAATGTTAAGAACCTGGATTTGAAAATCTCAGCCCATATGTAATCTATGATCACAGCATGACTTTCATATTGAATCAGTCAGATGGAAAATGCCCCATGGCCATGTGCATTTGAATGTCAAATTTAAGTATGAAATAGCTGTAAAATATGTAAATAATGCTCTTTAATTTTGTCCTGGTTCTTCCAAAACCCTGGTCTGAGTCCCGTCCCAAGGAGGCAGCTTTTTATTGAGAGAAGAAAAGTGCTTTCTCCTCTAATGCCTGTCTCTCCTCTTTTTAGTTGAAATTTCAAAGGAGGAACTAGACCAAGAAGATCCTTATCTGCATGATGGCTGCAGAGGTAAGTCAGGTGACTAGTCCTGTTAGCCAGCTCTTTTGTGATTGCCTCCAATAAAAGTGAAGCAAACTTAGATCTAGAGATTAGCCAAAACCTTTTGCCTAGGCTAGTTATGGGTAGAAATAACAGAATGAAGATCCTTTCGAAGAAATAGTAGGCCAGTATGTGATGCCTCAGTAGTTCTTAAATACAAGGGAGGCATTGTCTCCTATAGTGGGGATTGTCTTACCCAACTGAAGCTTAGACTATGCATTTAACTTTTGTTTAACTTCTAGTGGGTAATACCCACTAGAGGTGTTACCCATTGCACCGATGGAGTACTTCAGGTTCTTCAGAACGCGGGGATTCTACATTAAATACGTGTATTCTTTTGTTCTCCTCTTGGGATGATCAGGGTGACAGAATATGAAATGAAACTTGTTTCCTTTTGAGATGCATCACCTGAAAAAAGGGAAGAAAAGCAGCTATTGTCCTCATTAGTCAGGCTGTTCTGCCTTCTGGGAAGAATGTGTTATTGTGATATTGTTCTGCTAAGTATTCTGATTTATTGCTTGTCACATGTGATTTACATGTCTATAAACGTAAACCAGCAGTGATTTATTATTTTCTACAAACATTTCAGAACTAAGTAATTTATTTAGGATAAAATCAATTTAATAGACTTATGTTCCAGTTGAGAGATGATTTACTGTGCAGCATGTTGTATAGCTATTACACTCTAGAGAGGATGGAAATGTCTGCTAGGTCATTAGCTAGTCAAAGCCAACACTGGCTCTTCTCCTCGTCTCCAGCTGCTAATTACAAGAGATGACATAGAAAAATGTGTTATATATTTTCCTAGCATTATTTCCTTATGTAATCAGTTGTTGCATTTGTCAGTTAATCAGCTGCCTGCAAGAGATGGATTGGTATGACTAATTACAAGTTAGAGTTTCTATTTAGTGTATATTTTCTGATAAACTTGGGATGCCAAAATTACTTGTGATTTTCCGATCTTCACCGGGGAGAACTTAAATTTCCTAGGCAGTGGAACTTCCAGCAGTTTGTTTTGGGGCAACTTCATGGCATATGAGGAAATTAATTCTGTTCTTCCAACACCTCCACGATAGGTTTTACTGTGGCTGACAGGGGCTCACAGTATTGGCAGAGATTCAGAAGGCAGTAGCTGTCCATCTCAACCAGAGGACTGTGGTTCCTTCTAATGTCACTGCCTTTTCCAGTATTGTGTATAGACCTACTTTTCTGTGGTATATTAATCATCCTGTCCTCAGGCACTTTAAAAAAATATTTTAATTCACTCAAAAGTTTAAAATATTAAAGCTGTAATACTTTGTCAGTCAGTTTGCCCACATTGATTGTGCTTATCTCAAACCATTTGTTTAATGCTTATCCAGCCATTCTGAAAAATGGAAGAAGACAGATTCTATTTGTACTGAGAATATCAATACTCTTACAACAAATACTTGGAAATATATAAACCTTTCTCTAGTATGGCAATATTAGAAGTTTGTAATATTTATTTTTAACAAGATCAGAAGAAGTAAATTTTCTTAATGATGAGCCAGATTTTGTGTAAATTTCATATAGTATCCTCTCTTTCTTTCTGCCAGAATAGCCCCAACTCTCTTTTACATCCTTTGACTCCTGCACGCACCTCACTAGGTCCTTAGTATCCCAGTAGTAAGTCTTGATTCCTTTAGGTTTTCTGAAGCCTTTGTCAGCTACAGTATCCTCTTCTCCTAATGCAGCTAATAGTGAAAATGTTAAATTATATTATGCTCACCCATCTTGTCTTCCTTTCTGTACCGTAATCACCATACAAATTTTTAATTTCCCAGCCAAAACCTGAGGAGGTGTCCGAGCTCATCAGCATTTTCCCTTCAACTTCTAACAATGACTCCTTAATTTACTTCCTCCTTGTATTCATTTCTAGAGCTAAAAGAATCCAGTGATTACAAACACTTCTTTCATTGTTTAGCCCTTTCCTTCTTTTGTATATGCGTGTGTTCAGTTATCTGCTTTTCTAAATAAATCAGCAAGCATCCTGTAAATCAATGGTTTGTTTCAATTCCTGTGAAGAGCCTCTTAATTATATAAGACTTCTTAAAATATCCAATTAGGTGGTGGTCCTTGCTCTCAGCAGTGCAGAGACACAGGATCCAGCTATGTTTGCTCCTGCTTTGTTGGGTATCAGCTTCAACCAGATGGTGTCAACTGTGAAGGTAAAAGAAATAAAATCCTTTCCTCGATTATCAACATCCTTGTTTTAAAAGAGCAAGTGTAGATTAAAAAAATCCAGACAGGAGTGATCAGAATATACTTATGCCAGCTGAGAAAAGAGGTGAGATCAGAAAAAGTTGATGTAAATGGAGTATTGGAATGAGAGTTGTGGGGAAATGGAGTTAAAGAATCAGTAGAACAGATGAAGGATTTAGAGTGGAGAAGAGGCAGAAGATCTTGAATTTGTTGTGAAAAAAACACCCACTGTTCTATTTTATAGTAGTAGGTAGTAATTGATAAGGCAGATGAAATAAAGTAGGATTCTTCAGCTTAAGGACAAACTGACAGAAAGGGTGAAAGTCCTGGATATCATGAGTGGCATAGGAACAGTCAAGTGGGAAGAATTGTTAAGTTTCTCCCAGAAGAGCAACTAAAGCGACATCAAGTGAAATGGGGTGGGATAGAGCTTGTCGCACTTGACTTCAGATACATACAAATGTGGACATCTGCTTTTGCGCTGGTTAGCGTAGGCTTCTTCTGTTGCTGAGAGAAACAAGCACTTCCAGGGCAGTTTATCTTGCCTATTTTGCATAGCTATTGTAGGATGAGAAGCGTTCCTCATCAGGAGTGCCTTTTTCTCTCATTGGCTGAACAGGGAGTCTAAATAAGTAGCTCAGATACAAACCTCAGGATATAAAATAGATGTTGATGATTGGTCAAATTAACACTGATCTAGTGTGAAATATAAAAAGGAAGAACTTTTACATTTGGTACACGTGGATGCCAAATACTCTTATGCATTCAAAGAGAAAATGAAAAAAAAAATCACAAAAGAGATGTCTTATCATCAGTAGATAAGATATAACATAGAAAGTTGCAACTTGTGTCTCAGGAGCCATATGTGGGTGCGAGACAGAGGAAGGGAAGTATTTCTGAAAGCTTGCCTTATTCATACAGTGACTATAATCATCTGATGCTGGACTCGCTCAGATGATGTTGGCCTTTTGCTCTCACTCAGTACAACTTCCTCCTCTTCCTTACGTGCAGTGAAGCAGCAGTCATAAGTCCTGTTACCAATGGGGTCAAAATATCTTTACTGGCTCCCACTCTGAGAACAGACACGAGTAGCCACTTTGTGGGGGGCGTGAGTGTGAGGCCAAATCCACACCATTCTTTGTATCCTGATGCTCAAAGTAGTGATTGGTTGGAGGTGTGCCCACAGCTAGCCTTTGATCTCATATCTTCCCAGGGATTTCATGTTTCTTATTTATTCTTTTTTTAAAAAAATATTTTTTTTTCATATTCTAGATATTAATGAGTGTATAACTGGGACACACAGCTGTGGGATTGGACAAACTTGTGTCAATACATTAGGATCCTTTCGCTGTCAGCGGGACACGAGCTGTGGAACTGGTTATGAACTAACGGATGACAGTCGCTGCAAAGGTACGTCCTGTGCGGAGAAACTCAAATCTCCCATGTCATGCACTATTACTTTTGGTAAATACATTGTAAGCTGTAGTTACACAGGGACACACAGACAGTGCTAGTTTTTCTGGGACGGTAATTTTCCACCTGTCACCTTGCAGATACCAGATCAGGCTGTCTGTGGGCTACTACAAAGACTCCAGGAGAGATAACTACATTTATTTTACACTGGCAGTTTGTGTTGCACAATAGGAGCTGGTCCAGGGACTGAAACAGTTGATTTTGAAGGCCCACCACTCAGACTGTACGCATTTTTCTGGTGTTTAATTCTGACTGGCTCTAGTCAGGTCCTGTGAATTGGTTGCTCATTAGAGAGTGGAGTGCTTAAGTCCTGCTCCAGTTTCACCTGAAAGAATCAAGTTTGCATACTTCAGAGTGTGAAATGAAGTAAGACAAGTGGAGTGACCAGGTGATTCAACTTGAAAATGCTATGGTAGATTCATCTTTTTTAAAAATTAAGTCTTTAACCTCAGGAGGTTAAAATTTATTACGAAGGGATTAATTTCTTAATCACAGCATTCTTAAGGATTTAAAAATTAAGAAGGGTTAAAAGCACTGTTCTTGACTAGCTATGTTTGAACACAAGGGCAATAGTTGTTTTTCTTTTTACTGAAGAAATGACTGATTTCAGGTTACATCTAGCTCAAAGTATGCTGTTATGTGCCTCCATAACTTCACTTGACATGCTACCTTTGCAGAGATACAAATTTTCAGCAGACTTCATTTGATGTGGAATTGATTTCCACTATGAGAAAGTCCATTCCCTCAGAACTTAGAATTGTTTGTAAACAGACACATTTCATTCCACTGAGTAAATAATTAATTCAACCAAAATTCTGGGTAAGGTTTTATTGTAGGAACTGATCAGTGATGAATAACAGATTGAAGAAAAAACCCTGATGAACAAACTGTAACGCAAAACTGCAGAACATATAGACAATGTTTTTCAAAGTATCATGGTATAACTTTGATCCCTTTGAAGTAAAATTTCTACTGATTTGAAAGACATCAGATTTAGGGCAACAAATAGCTTACCAGCAAATATTAACAGTCTTTCTATGGTGGAAAAAAAGGAGTACAGACAGTAAATTATGCATTATATTAATGTTAATGATGTTAATGATCAATGTTATGTTAATAGTGATGAAAATAGAAAATGACTAATCTTCATGTGTGATTTTAAAATGCCAAGTAAAATGACTGAGTTGTGCAACGTATATAAGAGCACTGCTGTACCCACTTAACCCATCCGAAACCTAAAATGGGGTCCACAATCATTACTTAAGACTCACAAAGCTGTAGGGATAATCAATTGCATCTACTGTTGTGTCCACGCATAAATGTGAAAGCTGAGGCATCCTATTGCTAGAAAGCTTCTGTATTTAAATAGCTTTAGGACATTTCATCCCATTGCAAGGTCGCAAACATTAAATTTTACTTGCTTTTATGTGGACAGGGTTACATTCATGAATGAAGTCTTATTAGCCCTCGTCTTCTTTATCTGAACCATAATTTATTCACAAATATTATTGTCTATTCTGAACTGAAATGGAATATTAAAGTAAGGAGAAATCATACTTATGTGCATTTTAAGGCACGATAATGTAAGGATATTGCAAGCCTTAATATGGATGAGAATCAAGACCAGTTAATCCACTTGCAAAAGAAATGGGCAATATCTGCATTGGATCTATGGTTGAAATTAAAATTTCACTTGGACATATAATTAAATCTTAGTGACTTCAAAGCAGAGCCCTTGTATAAGCACACTGCTGAATCAAGGCTGAACACTGCTGAACACAATGCTTCAGGTGCTCTGTAATAATTTTGAATCATTTAGTTGTGAGAACTAAATTGTAAAGCATAATATACCCCCCCCCCATTTAATATTAATAATAAAATAATTTTAGAACTTTAAAACTTTAACTTATTCTACCGGGTTTTAGATTCTGTTTGAGGTAGTGTGCCAGATTGATCCTGGGTCACTGCATTGAATTGCATGAAGGTACGCTGAGGATTAATGTCTGACGTTTTGAACTATGTCGTATGTTTTAAATGTGATGAAAAAGCTTCTGTCAAACTCCTGCTAACAATTTTTTTTTGTGATGTACCAGATATTGACGAATGTGAGACTGGTACTCATAACTGCCCCCCCGATTTTATCTGTCAGAATACTCCAGGATCTTTCCGTTGCCGACCCAAGCTACAGTGCATGAATGGGTTTATACAAGATGCGCTAGGCAACTGTATTGGTAAGACTTATTCTTATCTCACTGAATACTTAAGTGTTGCCTATGAGATAAGTTGTAGTTTCACTGGGTGAGTTCTGAGCTTCTCAAGTCATTCTTTGTGCATGTATGCGTTGCTCTGCTGTGTGGTTTTTTTGTGCTCTTTTAAAGGCTTGGTCCCACAGGTAAGATTTACAGAGAAAAACTATTTAAATAAAAAACTTAAATACTAGATCTCTATTTTGAATTAGATTTGGTTATCTAAGGCACTTAGCTGCATTTGAACATTTCCTTTAAGTCTTTGGGGATTTTGAAACAAAATTTGTAAAAAAAATGTGATATGTTTTATCTCCCTCTATGCAAAAAGTTTTAGCTAAAGCTTGGTATAAAAAGCTGTAATTTATGACATCCTCTGTAACACACTTTGTTGATATTAGTATGCGTAGTTTTACAGATATGTAGGTCTTTCCAGACCTGTCCCCCGTTAGTTATAGCTGATGATGAATCTTACTATGTATGAGAACGATGGGCCAATTATGATACACTGTGGAGAAGTGAGGAGAGGAGTTTTATTTTAAAGAATGATTACAATCTGTTGAGTTAGTGCTTTGTCTCCAAGACTCCAACAAAACAGAATTATAACCTTTCTATAAATATGTTAGAATTACTGGTTTCCAGCAGACTCTAAATGGAATTGTCTAATGTGACCGACAAATCTATCAGTTATTCCCTCGAGTAGTATTTTCAAGTCTCAACTTAACTTTGAATTCCCCCAGCGGCGTAGTGTGTCTTGGACTTGTGGAACTGGCTGAGCGGCAGCAGCTGCCAAGTCTAGCTCATTGTTAACTCCTCCTTCTCCCAACCATATCATACCCTGTAGTGCCGAAATCTGACACTGGAAACAGTGAGACCAAGAAGAAAATTGCAGCCTTTAAAATGAAGGGGGCCAGTGGCTTGTGGACAACAAACCCTTTGAAGACGTATATCTGCCATAGCTAGCACCAGGTCCACGGCAGTTAGTAGTTAGCTTGCCTTCTCTGACAGTAGTAAATCGATTAAATTTACTACTAATTTAAATTTACTACTAATTAGTAGTAAACATCAATTTGCAGCAGCAATAGTTATGTCTCCTAAAGTGCATTTGCTCAAAATATTTACCAAAACAATTTCACAGGCTGATTTTACACACTGTGAATCAAATGCTGCCATATGTGGTCCTAAGGAGAAAAAGTATGAAAACTTTCCTGTCTTACTAGTGTCTTTGTAAGTTGAAAATTTTATACTTTTGTGAGCTAGGATAGGCCTAGCTGAAATGTTTCACAATGTACTACATCCCTTCCCCATATTCAGGCAGCCAACATTTTGCATCCTGGATGCTATATTTAATACCATACCATACCAGCTGTAAAGCAGTGGCTCTTCGACAGTTAACAGTACCACTGTGTAAAATGTTGATAATATCCCAGTGAAACAGCTGGGGAAATTTTAGGCAGAGAAATACTCATGTGAAGCTGGACTTCACTGAAGGTTATGGGATGCAAACTCATATGCTCACAAGCAGTGCTGCTCCTACAAACTGCCAGGTCTTAGTTACATTAACATTTCCAGGTAGCAAAGGCTGCCTCAGTACCTCCGGTAGCCACTGTTTCCCAACTCTGAAACTCCTTTCCCCTGAACTCATAGCACATGCTAAACTTGCGTAACAGTGAGTTCCTTACCTTCTTGGCTAGATACACGGCACCAGATCGTACTCCAATACAACTTAGTCTCATCTCATTACATTTTTTGAGATTTTAATTTATAGTGAGTTCTTACCAGGCAAAGGATATCTTTGGCATGAAGTGATATGAAGTCCAGTTGGTAAAAAAACAGACATATGTTTGATGGATGGTAGAGGGCTGCATAGTCGTGTGAAGACATAATTCACGTTCTTATGTATTTACATGGACAGCTTACCATAAGACAAGGTAAGGTATTCATGGTGAATACCTATAAGCAGCAATTTATCTCTCAGTAAAAATTGAGTCAGCTGCTACCTCTTTGAGAACGCACGACCAAATAGCTCATTCACAGGCTGCAGCATAGCTAGTTGAGCTGGTGAACTGAATTGTTGACCATCTCTTTGTAGGATTTGGAGCTTTTTTTTCAAAGGCTTTTGAACAAATGACAGTTCTACACCCAGTTTCCTCTGCTTTTCAGTGAGATCTGGGCCTGTCATACCTCTCCCCATCTTCACTCTGGAAGCATTGTATTGGTGAAGCTAAATGACATGAATAGTTGTATTCTCCTATGAGCAGAACTTTTCACACTCTGAAGGATTGCATCAGGGTATAAACCTCTGAAGGATTACATAAGGAAAGCATCTTACCTTAAACATCTTCAGATAGCAGATAGTTGCACTGACTTCTTGTGCTCTTGTAGATATCAATGAATGCCTGAGCACCAACATGCCATGCCCAGTTGGACAGATATGTATTAACACTGATGGCTCGTATACCTGCCAGCGAATCTCGCCCAGCTGTGGCCGAGGTTATCATCTCAATGAAGATGGAACAAGATGTGTAGGTAAGTAATAGTTTGGAAGAAAAAACATTTTGAAGAAAATAAATCACATCTCTCATTTACGTTTACCAGTTTCTTGCATTTCGGCCAAGTTTTTCCCATTCCCACAGTCAATTCTTGATCCTGTCCTTTCCCTCATGGCAGTCCCAACAAGTGAAGAATGACAAGGATCCAGGCTCTGTCCTTCATATAACTCAAGTAACCCTATATTCTGGATAGGATAAATCACCCTCCAAAAGTGGCATTGCCTATGTATTAGCATATTGGAACAATGTTGTGTGGTCTAAAATCTCCCCAATACAGAGGTATAATACAGGACCCACTTAATGCCCCACAGAAGCCATTCAAGTAATGCTGAAGGCATATATGCTTTTGGCTGGCTTTTAACTAAGGCGGCTTTTCAAAAAGAGGTATTTTTGCATGTGTTTTCAGTTTTTATAAATGGCTTATCAAAGCACTACTGACTGTGAGTCTCTGGCATCTTACAGTAGCTGCGGATCTGATCCATGAATATTGAGTATGCATAATAAAACAATTTGGCACTTGATTTCCTCCAAAGATTGTCTGATTTCCTGATTTGTTTTCCCTCCCAAGTCCATCAACATTAACAGGACATCTGAGAGATTACCTGTTTTAGTAAGAATAGTTTGGATTTGTGACTCTGGTCTTCTTGTGGAAGCTGAGAGCTAGATCAAAATCTTGCTTTCTCTTTCAAAACACTTTAAAACTACTAGAGGACAGAGAAATATGTCAGCATGTTGCTCTTCTCTCAATGTGGGTGCTCAGAAGTGTACTTTCAATCACTTCTCTCCTTTTTTTAGACGTGGATGAGTGCTCATCCTCTAGTCAGCCTTGTGGAGAAGGACATGGTTGTATAAATGCCCCAGGCAATTACCGTTGTGAGTGCAAATCTGGCTATTCTTTTGATGTCATCAGTAGAACTTGTGTTGGTAAGTTGCACCTATTGACTTAAATACATGCAGCCATGGTGTTTTAAAAAATGATCTCATGTAAAGAATGTTACTGCTCTCTGAATAACCTCTTTCATCTGAATGTAACGTTGACTGCTGTATTATTTGTATAAATTTAATATCATATTAAAGAGATGCTGATACTTCAAAGGAAGCTGTGTTAGTATTGTCAACATGTTATCTCTTATCTTGTTAAAAGGTAAGATTATGAGAGTGTGTGTAATTGTTTTCTGTGATACTTTTATAGGCACCTACAGCAAAACATTGCTTTGGAGATCAAAGCAACTTTCTTCTTTATAGATCTAATTCACTTATGCACTGGGATGCTTCTAAATGAGCATTTTGAGCAAGTCCTTCCCTCTCTAGTATGAAATTTAGATCTGGAAAATAAAAATCAAAGTTCTATGACCACATTCTTTTGCAGACTGCTATTGCAGTGAAGTCAGCCAACACACAGACCTCTGTATGTATTTATAATTGCAGATATCAATGAATGCAGACGCTATCCAGGCCGGCTTTGTGCTCACAAGTGTGAGAATACTCCTGGTTCCTATTACTGCACTTGTACCATGGGATTCAAACTTTCAACTGATGGCAGGTCATGTGAAGGTACGGCTGTCATATGCTTTAGCTTATAGTGTGAAATAAGGCTCATTGCCGTTCAGTGTATTTCTGCTTGATTTTAGCTTGTAAGACTGCACCAGAATGGTGTAAGGAATCAATGCAGTTATGATTAGTCAAGGCCACTGTAGCCCACGGTTCCAGTATATTGCGCTTTGGCTGGATCACAGAAAGGTGTATGCGACTACATTTACTGTATTTTGAAGGGTATTTCAGCTAGATCAGATTCAAGACTTTCAAAACCAGCCTTGCTGATATTCAGATATAAAAATGCAAGTGTGGTCCTAAAGACTTCCTCCAGGTCAGACACCTTGAAGGACAGTGGGAAATAACAGTACAGTGCAGATTAATCTACACTGCCAGACCCTGTTGAGAGCAATACACCCAAAGCCACTTATTTTCAGCTTACTCAGTGACATACATACCAGTCTTTTTTAATTTTAAAAAATGTCGCCCAATGTTTTGTCTTAATCCCGTAACACGAGTGATGAATGTAGCAAGAAATTTGACATTCAGGTATATAATTTTGCATTTCAGATTTAAATGAGTGTGAGAGCAGCCCTTGCAGTCAAGAGTGTGCCAATGTATATGGCTCTTACCAGTGTTACTGCCGCCGTGGCTTTCAACTTAGTGACATAGATGGGATTTCGTGTGAAGGTAAGCATTATCGTTTTGCAGGTAGAGGATGAGTGAGCATTTCTTATTCTCACTCATGAATAGTTCCATGTACTTGTGATTATTTCATTTTAACATTTGATTCTCTTTGGTATTTTCCTGTGAAACTATGAAACTTTGTTTAATTGAAGGTCTTTCACCCATGTCCTAGTCTAGAAATATCTCTGCTTGTGTGATGTCAGTTTTGCTGTTTACAGTGGCTTGTAGCTTGGCATACTTTTGTAACTTGCCAGAATTATTTTTTTTTTCCAGAGGAACTAACAGAATTATGTTGCATATGCAATACATAATATTACTAGGTAGTATATTCTATATCCTCTTTTTGTGACTGGTTCTGAACTAATGTCTAAGTATGTTTTCCTCAAATACAAGGAGGATGTGGGTGTGACCTCGTGGACAAGGTCATGAATTTGGACTTAGGTCTCCAAAACTTACTAGACAGTAAGACCTTGGGCAGAAGCCTCATCTCGATTTTGCTTTTTAAGAACAGGGATAAGACTATTCCTCTCCCTCCCTTTCGTAAAGTACATGCCCCTGTAAAGTGCTTGCTCTTATGCATTTACTTGGTCTCTTGGGCTCTTATATTGCATTTAATTTTCTTCACACCTCCAGTTACTCCTGACAGCCTTTATTGACTAGAGCCACCTCTACCTGATGATCTTTTTCCTTGCCCAGCAATTAGAATAATGAAAGTGTTTGAAGCTTGCAGCTGGAACATCATACGTGTATGCTTGGTTGAATGTAATGAACATATAGTAAATAGGTGGTGTTTTCTTCTTGCAGATATTGATGAATGTGCTTTACCGACTGGAGGGCATATCTGTTCCTTTCGATGTATTAATATTCCTGGGAGCTTTCAATGTACTTGTCCCTCCACTGGTTACAGGTTGGCATCCAATGCACGCAACTGCCAAGGTGAGTTCAATAACTGCAGGGAGACCTAACTGCATTGTGGACCTCTGAAAAGTTCTAGCAAGTTTTTATGTTTAAAAAATTACCTTCAATACAACATTATAGATAAAACAGTAAACATCAGCTCGACATCTGAAGAAACCAATATTTTATAAAAAATATGTGGGAAAATTTATCTTTTAAACTATAGGGTGTAGTAGAGATTACTTTTTATAACCTTAGTAAATAATTATAACAAATTCTGAAGATGAAGATTTCCACTGTGAAATGGTATGAGTTAGTTTAGCCATTAAAAGGAAATATCATGCTGTAAACATTTCAGCAAATATTTAAGTCTTGTCCACTTAGTGGCACTGCTGCTTTTCCTTTTCCTGTTCTTGCCTGGTTTTGTGTTAGTTTTCTTCTTTTTTTGTTCTCTTGCCCTCCCCTTCCAATCCTGTAATAATGTTTAATTGCACCATGTTCTGTATGTGGTACCTAATATGACACTTTCATCATCTGGCACCTGCAAGTAGAGGAAAGGCACGTGTTTAATCCATTCACCTTTTTCCATTTGGCAGATATCGATGAGTGTGTTGCAGAAAGCCACAACTGCTCCTTCAATGAGACCTGCTTTAATATCCAGGGGGGCTTTCGCTGTCTGTCTTTGGAATGCCCAGAAAATTACCGCAAGTCAGGAGAAACGTAAGTACTTCCTTTTGCAAGGTTGAACAGTTTTTCAGTGACATGATCTCCTTTATGTCATGCCACATCCAGCTGAATACGTAACAGATTCTGGCAAATATGTACTTTGTTGGTAGGCTTAGCCTATGTTTTGCACACGCAGGTCTGGTCCCTTTCTCATGCTCCTATTTCAGTCTAGGAAAAAGACTGTTCCCTCAAAAATGCCATGTGTCAGTGATTTGCATCATAATGATCTGTAGAGCCATAAGCTGATGTTCTCTCCCTGGCTGTCTTGCAGACAACCTGTTAGGAGAGTTAAGTCAGCTTCAAAATTTCCACTTTTATTTCCTTTTATGTGTTCCTTGCTATTACACTCCAATGAAAGAATTATTTTTAGCTCCCTCTCTGAAGTCTTACCAGTGTTGTTGCAAAGCACTGCAAAAATGTCTTATTTTTAGTACCATTTTACCTTTGTTGAAATAGCTGGGAACCCTAGCAAGGGTGGTATGTTAGCTGCTGCCCATATTTATGTCTCTTAACCTAGCTCAGAGAAAGTCTATGCATTCTGGTATTGAAAATAAGACATAGGTATGGGAGGAGGAGCAGCTGGCACCTCCTTTATACCGGTCAAATGGTGCTAGCGGTATGGAGAATTGTTGCAAAATTTCAGTCGCATAGCTAGAGTTTATGGCTGATGTGGATGGCTGCTCTTCCTCCTGCCTGGGGCTTTATGGCCACCCGGTACTCCAGCAGTTCCTATGAAGGCTGCTCCACAGTCCCTCCCATGTGCCCCATGCTCAGGTAAGTGAATACTCCACCAGCTAGGGAGGAAAGCTGATAAATCACATTTGTCATCAGCCTGCTATTACTTTTCACAATCAGGGTTCATCTGCCCACCATCTTTTAGGTAAAACTGAGTACTCCATGCTCCTCCGAAGAATGAAGCTAATGATGATCATCATAGGGACTTTGTGGGGGTTAGTTAGTTTCCATTTAAACCTTAATCTGCAAAGTGCCATTTAAGTGGCACAGCAGATGTATTTGATGAGAGTAAAGGGAGTTCATAGTATAAAACCAGGTATTTATAAAATGCTTGTATTCTGAGAAGTGCCAATAGTAATTAAATTTTAAGTTATATTTGTCACCTCAATAAACAAGCAGTGCTTTGTGATATAGATGTTCTCTTTGTTTGCAATATTGTGGGTTCATTTGTATCGTAATTCAAAAAAAATTTGCAATGGGCCACTAAGCAGAATTAGCAGATTTCTACTCTTACAGACAACTCTGAGTTGCAAAGTTCAGTATATAAAATACACATCATACACACGCATTCCATTTAATCTTCTTTCTTATCTATATTTTTATGCATGTGTTGAAATTAGTGTCTATTTGGGATGTAAGGGATCTTTTGGGGAAGCAGTAGAATGTCTGAATTGTTTTTCTGTGTCTGGACTGTTGGGGCCCTGTAATGGCTTACTCTGCCTAACTTACAGATTCATAGGGAGAGATTCTTCTGATGTGCTAGGGCTATAATTAGGCTATGAGTCAGACACAAATCCCGTAGCTGCTCAGTGAAGTTCTAATTATTTTAATTCCTTGAGTTATTATCTTGTTGGATTTATTAGGTTTTCCCTTCTCCACAGCTACAGACACAGTTACTAAATTTATTGTCAAAAATGTGTTTGCATCAACCGAGGAGAATATGAGTTCATTATATTTATCTCAAAAAGTCCAAGTTAGTTCAATGAGGAGACAGGTACTCCCATACTTAGTTAGTATATGAGTATTATACCAACATGCCAGAAGCAGGGTATTGGTTTACCTTGTGCCCACTGGGGAGCAGTTTTGTAAGACAGCTCTTTAGCACCCTTTTTACAGCCAAACTAATTTACATGTTCCTGAATCATTTATTTATATATATATAACCCAACATAGCTGATAGCTAGCATATCTTCATTAGCTTTTTCATGATGATGGCATTAGATCACTTTTTCACTCAACCTTGTGCCAGGAGTCTAAAATCAAAATGGTTGGCTTCTCATAACATCATTTCTATTACAGATACTATTTTCCTCTCCTTTTTATTCAAAACACATTCCAGTTTCACCAACTTCGCACATCATAAGAAAGACAACACATTTTCCATTCCCATCAAGTTGGCACCTCATGGGATTTTTTTACTCTTTTCTCAGATATTTTCTTTGGAACAGCTATCATTAAATTGTCCTCAGTCCTACAAATCCAAGTTTGTTCACTCTTATTTTTCCTTAAAATCCTTTTGTATGAGCAACAGCCATCAGTGATCCAGAAGCTTCCTTACCCAGTACCTTTAAAGCAGTGATTTTTGCATGCTGGCTGCTTGTCATCCAGCGAAGTAATTGCAGGATCATCCCCTGCTACAGGCTGAAAGCTCAGGATGCTGTATAGGTATTCTGAGCTTCAGGAGCAAACATCCTGTGTCACCTTCCCCAAATACCAGCAAAGTGCGTGGTTTGTTCCTTAATGGTAGCGATTTTATTGAAGGTCTTATCTCCTTTGCTTAAATTCTGCTTTTTTTTTTTTTTTCCCTGATCAGCCTATAGGCTTGATATTTTTCCAAGGATAATTAAGATCTACTGCCACTCACAATAGGACTTAACTTGCTGTACTGCCTTGCCAAACACTTTTTATTTTCAAATTGCATAACAATTAAATTCCCTTTATGTGACACTGAAGTCAAACATTTGTAATATTTAAGCCAAGAAAAATAGTAGAAAAGATAAGAAGTGATTATGGCGGCGTGTCAGAAATGTGTGCTGCATTGAGCCAGATTGGGAAATATTTTTATATTCTAGACATGTCTGCATATTATTAAGACTGCCTGTTTTGCTTCTCAATATTAGGACCTGTTTTTAACTGCTTAGAATTTTGCCAAAATGTAACCAACGGCTGAAATTCTACATGCCAGGTGTCTGACTCAGGCTCAAGTTTTGGCAAATTTCAACCAAAGCAGTTCATTCATTTCCAAGAACAAGGGTAGGGAGGAACACATTGTTTTTTTATGTTTAAGATATTTTGATGATTTTTTTTTTCTTTTAACTGTTTGCTGTCATGTTTTGGAGCAGAAATCTGAAATTTGTTAGGAGCTTACTTTTGTGCTTTTTCTCATCCTTACCAAAAACCTCTGAAACTTCTGAAATGATAAACTTTGTAAAATTGCATTTAGCCTTTTTTTCATAAACCTTAGGAGATGAGGATCTTGATGGGTAATCTTAATCCACCCCCCGTATGCCAAAACAGAATCAGGTCTACCTGGAGAATTTCTGAGAGTTGTTTAACTTTTACTTCAAGTCCTTGAATGATAAGGATTTTGTAGCCTCAGTGGGAATCTGTCTTTGTGCTTGACTGTCTTCCTCAGTGCCATTTAATTCTTCCGATCAGTAGAGAGGTTTTTCTTTTTTTTTTTTTGCAACAAACAATTCTCTTTTGATTTAGCAGACCTGAGCTTCTTGCAGCTCTTTAAAGCAGTCTAAAATGTGCAGGTACCGACTCCACAGGCTGTCTGAGCTTGTTCCCATGTATGGTCACAGGAAAGAAGCCCAATCTTCCCCATAATGTCAGCTCTTATCTGTCCTGGGCCAGGTGCCACTGGCCCTGACAACCTCAGAGCCTCTTTCTTTGGTGGTTTCAAAGACTACCCAGATGCTGTGGATAAGAAAGCTGTTTCTAATATGAGTGAGAGAAAAGCTGGCTTGGTAAGAAGGAAAGATCTACTTAGGGATAAGGAGGCAAAATGTAGGGAGAGAGGGATCTGAAGGTGTGATCAGGTGAGGAGAATGAATCTGGGAGATGCTTGAGGTATAGAAGGTAAAATTGGGTAAAACAATTTAGAGACAAGGGGAAAAACAACCACAGAAGTGAGGAGCTTATCATTTAAGGGTGATTGATGCAAGATTTGGATGAAGACCCATTAGAGCGAGGAATAATTTGAGATGGCTGCACAAAGATACTGAGGGAAGCGGTGTATGCTTTGGGCCTAGGGCTGTGAGGTAGAAATGGAGAGAACCAAGTGTCAGCCAGGAGAGGATGGAGCAAGAAGAAAAGAATTGGCACTGGCTGAGTAGAGAGTCCTGATACCAAATTTTTGTATGAGCATAAAGGATAGTAGACACGCAAAGGGGACAGGAAGGAGGCGCCAGGTTGGGAAAGACAGAAGAAAGAGGCAAGGATAGGACATAAAGGCTCAGTGCTGAGGGCAAAATGGAGATGGGTCTCTCTTTTCTATAGCATGAAAATTCCCTAAGACTTTCCAGCTCCACACAAGAGGAACATGCAGAGTATTTGTCCATCCTGTCTATTGTACTGCTGTATACTGTATTCCTCCCTGAGCCTGAAGTGGGACTCCAGATTCTCCTCTGGTTAAGAAATACCTGGGAAAACCAACCATCAGTTGGTTTCATTCCCTTTAACTTCTGGTCTGTTTAAGACAAAAATCACCTTCCCTACACACCTGCTGTATTAACATAAATGTAGAGATCCATGATGTGGTGGTACAGCCCAGCTGGAGCCTCATCTGGCCCTCCAGGTGTGGTGCAACCTGCCGAAAAGAAATACACACTGATGATAGCATGAGTAAGCACCTTGTAGTGGAGTATATTCTAGGAGGTCCAGAAGATTGTTACAGCTCTGGAAATCTACAGGGTTGAATTTCAGAGATGTGTAGTGTATAGTTTAGTGATAATACATGGTTGGTTGTCCAGCATGTTGAGATTATTTCCCTAGATGAAGTAAATTACAAAGCCATAAATCCTGCTAAAAAGTTCTTTTGGAATTCTTGTATACCATTCAATTCCTTTGGGCACAATTGAATAAACTGCCTCTGTACCATGTGAAAACCAGGCTCAGAAATTTAACAGGAGAGAAGGCAGAAAATATTTTTGCCTCATTTCTCCATTAGGAAATGTTGTATTCATTATCTAAAATGGAATCTCTCTGTTTTTGGTAGTTTTCTTTTCCTTTATGAGCAACCAATGTTTGGTACATGAAATTCAAGCTATGTGTAATTCATTGAAATTAGTATTTCAGCCACATAAATAAACCTAGGAGAACAGAGTAGTAAGTGAGCTAAAATAATCAGGAACAAATTCAAGAATAAGCCTTTTAACAGCAGTGCATGCTTATTTTTCTAGCCCATACACCTAATTGCAGACTTTGTAAAGCTGTATATAAAACTACCTCACTGCAAAGCAGTAATGTTTTACTTAGGCTCTGTGTTGGGTTTCTCTAGTAGCATCTCGCTGCATCCTCAGCAGCCCCCTTTCCCTGCTGGGTCCCTCCGTGCTCTCTCGCACAGCGACACGGCGTGGTGGCAGGGCGTGGGAGATGTACAGCCAGCTCCTCCATCCTGAGATGCCGAAGACCCGGGGTCTTGGGCTGCTCACTCACTAGCAGGTTGTTAGATTCCCTCACTGTATGATTTTCTTCTGCCCACTGAAAGGAAGCATTTAAACAAGGTCTAGGGAGTACACTGGGATTTAAATGCTTCTTGCTTATTGCCTTTGTGGTGCATGGCCCTAGAATGAACTCTGATTCTTGAAAGCAGTATTATTTGCTGTCTCTGCTTTGTGGTTATTTGATGGAACAATTAGTGCTCATTAAGTAAACCTATAGTGAATTGTGCAGTGTGTAGTGTGCACCACCAAAGAATAAGATAAAAGATGGTGAATTTTGAATAATTCTAATTCCTAGCTGCAGGCACATCTGTCTCTGCAAATAACTTTCTGAATCAGCAGAATGTCCTTTTTCAAATCTTAGGAAGGTAGGACCTTTGGGTTTTTGTTCTATTAAAATTCTGGCTGTTATTATAAAATGCATTTTACTTTCATAAAATAATAAATCGCGGCATCTTTATGAGCATGTAAGTGCTTCCAAAAAGAAGAAAACATATCCAACTAAGAAATTAACTGCCTTGACTTGCTTCATGATTTCAGCAAAACCAAGTAGCCTTGTGATTTCAATAAAACCAAGTAATTCTTTTTAGTGGAGTTATTGATGACATTCCAGAAAAGAATGCAGAACTCACTATACCTGAAAATATTCCCGAAGTATCCACACCTAATTAGCCAACCATCCTGTGAAGACTTGTAGAACTCAGGTCTTCAAAGAATGTGTGCTTTGTAATTTGGTTTGCAAGTGGTATTAAAAGAAAACATAGAACACAAACTGAAGAACTGAGGGTGCTTTTAACTCCTCTTTTTAAAAATGCTTATTTTGCATATAATGAGACGTTCCTGCAATTCAGGTCACCGTGCACTGGCAACAAAGTGGTGCTTGCTTAGGAGCTGCAGTTCTGTTGTTACCAGATACTCCTGATAGGAGCCCAATTTTAGATTTAAAAAGAAAATAAATGAAATGAGCACTCAGATTTCCTTAAGGTAGTAAGAAGCAAACTGTGGTTTCATGCTGGAGAGTTTCTTAGTAAAGAAGTGAGTTTAGGCTCCAAAACCTCAGCCTGTGGACTGAATATGAGGTTTGAATGGAAAGACTCTTCTACATAATTTAATTGATTTGTAGTTGTGCATGAGGCAAGTTTACACCCATATGCACAACCTGATCATCCTCAAATTTTGCAGTGCCAGCATCCAGCTGAGATCATCATGTCTACCTCTACTTTCATGCACCTGTTTGAGAGGATGTTTAGATACCAACTTGAATGTGGTGATTTGGGTATATCTTTAATCTGAAGTGCATGTAATCTTTCCTTGTATGCAATTCTCTTAAAGACTTCTCAGACCCACCAGGTAGCATGACATGTCAGATCTTCATCAATGTGCAACATTCTTTAGTAGCAATGACTTTAATGCCCAAAGTACGTCTGCGCCGTACTTTACAGGACAAACTTCACTTCTTTTAGTAACAGAAAGGGAGGAGATTTCTCCCTCCATGCAGATCACGATGCCTAGTGCTGACATTCATTGTTCACTTTCAGCCTGTGTGGATGATCTCTTCCTTAGTTCTCTGGATTTGACGCTGTAAGACCATGCCTGGTGATAAGGGACAAAAACAGCAGAGGGCAACTTTCTTACTCACCAGCATCTTTCCTGTGGCTCAAGGCTGCCTAAGAGTGGACTGAATGTGTAGGGCACGTGCTGCAGACATCAGGCCATTGGACTTTGTTTTCAGTGCTTGTGTAGGTGTGTGTTGACTGACTCAAGATGGTTCTCCTGGTAGCACAGAGAAATTCCATGCCGCATCAGGAAGAAGGTTTATCTTCAAAGCAAATAAACCTTAACATACAGGCAGTGTTGGAAATAAGTTTTACATTCCTCTGTATGCTGTTGGATGATGAACATACATAGTGCAGTATCCTGAGTGCCTCTTCTCTCTCAGAAAGACCAACTGCTTGTACATTTGTGGTTTTCAGAATACTTTGCTCAGTCTTAAAACCCAGCCAGACATCCCAAGTAGGACATGGCCATCTCACTAAGCACTTAGGATCTCTTCCTTTATTTAACATATGTCCAATCAACAAAATAATAAAACTTGGGGGGAGGAGAAAGGGAAGCCAGTGTTCTCCCTAGGAAGAGCTTAGCTGATCTAAATGCAGATAAACTCTCACCCACGTTGAGGTGCCAGACTCAATCCATCTGTACGTGCAAAGAAAGGGCAACACTTCTGAAAATGGCAACGCTTCTCCAAAAGCACCAACCACAAACAAGTTCATCCATATTTAATGAATGTACATTTAATGACTGAGGTGCCAGGCTGAAGAATGGATACAGTATGCAAGTCAACATACCTTAAGTCAACATACCTTTTCCCACCCCCACTGCCCTTGCTCTCCTATCACGCTTGCTAAATGTACGCTAATCTTCCTCTTGTCTTGTGTTCTCACTTTTCTTGCAGTCGCTGTGAGCGCTTGCCTTGTAATGAAAATAAGGAGTGCCAGAGCCTGCCTCTGAGAATAACCTACTATCACCTCTCTTTTCCTACCAACATTCAAGTACCCACCGACATTTTCCGCATGGGCCCTTCCAATGCTGTCCCTGGGGATAAAATTCTGCTGTCCATCATCAGCGGGAACCAGGAGGGTTTTTTCACCACAAAAAAAGTGAACAACCACAGTGGCATTGTGGTCATGCAGCGGCAAATCACAGAGCCCAGAGACCTTCTTCTGACAATTCAAATGCAACTTTCCCGCCATGGAACTGTCAACACATTTATTGCCAAACTTTTTATCTTTGTCTCTGCACAGCTTTGATCCCTAACTTACAAGCATCATTGGCTACTTTTTCTCTTCTAAGAGTAGCTTTTTTTTTTCACCAATTTTAATAAAGTTTTAGTTCATCTGTTGCATGCTGCACTTGCATTTTATTTTCCATCATCATTACAGTTCTCCACTTTCCCCTATCACTAAACATCTCAATTTGGGGAAATTCTAATGTGTACTCTGCATCATTATAATAAGCAGAAATTGGTATTTAAGTACTTATTATCTGAATATACTGAGGACTCAAAACTGTTAATTTACTTCACACAGTAGTGGACTTGGTCTCATCTGATGATACACAGCTGCATATGTTTAGGTCTAAATTTTCAACACAAAGTAGGTACATAATTTGAGCTGTCTCAACTGAGACATCTTTAGAGAGTTTCATCATTCAGGGGGCAAATACTGTGCATTTTCTGAAAATCTATTAAAAGAGTATAACTTAGGCCCTTAGGACCTCAGAAGTGCCCCAGCACACAAGTCACTTTGAAAGTGTGGAGCCAGGTTCTCAAGCTGCGCTAATTTATCATGGCTCTGTTGTAGCCAGTGAGCTTGCGCTGATTTCCACCAAGTACAGATCCCAGTTTGAACTTTTAAGGATGGTACAAAAGAGAATCTCCTCTAAAGAACAGTTATTTTAGGGATTTTTCATCTTCCTTTCTGTGGAATTTCCACTGAATTGAAAAACTAATGATGGGAAAACAGCAATGAGTTTCCTAACAGCATTCAGCTAGTAGCAGAGAGCTCCTTTCTGTTTCACAGGCTGTATCCTGAGATGTGTCTACAGGAACTTTTAAAAAAGATATTTAATTGGTCTCCTAACATTTTTTGTCTCTCCAGCTTCCATATTAAAGACAATAAATTTTTAACTATAAAGACTTTACCCAACTAAACCCTAGCAGCCCTGAAAGGTCAGCCATAATTCCAATATCCAAATCTTTCTTCCTTTACTTCTGCAACTTTATTCCTTTACTTCTTTGCAATCAAGAACAATGTAGGCAATACAACTGGAATTACTTTGGAATTTGTTTTGTGAGCTAGAAAGGATGTATTTTACTCTTCAGTGCACATATTGCTAAATATTAAAAGCTTAGTCCCAGAGGTATGATCTAAAAACTAATGTTCTTTCACACCATCCTCAGATGGTCTACTCTGGGCTCAGATATCTCTGCTGACCAGAACATTGGCAGAATAGCCAGTCCATAGGTGAATGAGGAATAATTAATGTGAATGCATCTATTAAAAAAAAAGCCTCACTATGTAAATACAAACTGCACAGGCAAGGCACAAGGTTAGAAGCTGGGAACCTTCTAAACCAAGATCACAAGCCTTAATCACCTGAACACAAGGAATTACTCTCAGGCTCATCATCAGCTAAGGACTAGATTGGGGCATGATTGCAGCACTCTGCCAGAGTATTACATGTTCCCTAAGGCAAAGTTTATCCCAGCTGGCTGACAGGAGTTCAAGTCTCATGAGGAATGCCAATGTTTAATAAGTCTGTTGACACATACTTATAAAGCTGCCAGAAGTTGCCAGTGGGGATAGAGTCCCAGCTTTAAATATTGAAAGCACAAGCCCATACTACTTGAGCTAATGGGGTTTCTTACCACCACAGAGGATGCTTGTATATAAATGCCCTCTGGCTACCAGTTCATTATGAGGCCATAATTAAGTAGGATAAAGATTCAAAAATAAACTTCATTTCAGCAAACATTAATATATATTTGTTTGGCAGGAAGAGAAAGGAGTGTGAGATTTTGGCCCTCAGTATTGTAAAATACTACCATGGTAATTGCATTCAGCAAGTAATTCAAGAAGACAGAGCTCAGATTCTCCTGCATTAAATGCTTTAATGCTGCAATGTAGCTGGAACTTTCAAGAACATGTGTGCAATTATGCAGTACTACTTTCCAAATGAAAATGAAATCACAAGTCTTGATCCAAATAACTTACTAATTGAGTCTAACAGAGAATATGAAAAGGAATGACACCAGGACCCAAGAAGAAAGAAAAAATTGTATCCAGGAAAGGATTATTTGCTAAATTATCAGAGCAACTTAGCTGTTTTTTAACTTTTTTCTCTTTAAATTAAAAAGATCTGGAGGAGGTACCTGCTCCAAAGCTGTAATTTTTGTTAGGGGAGGGGGAAACTTGAAAGAAAGATTTAGACAAAGAAACTCAGCACTAAGGAAAAAACTTTTGTCAGTCACAGCTCCACTGTAGGAGAACATGAGCAAAAAGGAAAACATCAACTAATCAGAAGATCAAATGCAAAGATGATGTGTAAGGATAAAATAAAAAAATATTTTGATATTAGGGCACATCATTAATAGCAAATATCAGAATTTGAAATAGACGCTCATTCTCAAAGAAATGGTTCCAGAAGATGTCTAAAGATGTGCCGTTGAAGCAATAAGAGAACAAAGCATTACCAACTGCACTCTGGATATGCTGAAGCAATTAGAAGGGATATCAAAAGAAAGGAGATCAGAGAATGAATATTTAGGCAGGGGAAAATGAAAGCACAAACTCAAGTTTAGCAGTGTGGACAGAGCATGCAGAAAAAGAGGGAGTGGCATTTGTAAGAGGAGAGAGAAACACTGCAAAGAAATAGAGCTGACACAAACTTTTCTCCATCACATGTATTGTTACAAACTGGATGGATCTAGAAACTAGTTTTAATTAGGAACTAACATAGATCACTTGTGATCATTGTGATCCTCAATTTCTGTATGCAGGGTAGCTAACTCATGTTAGAATGCTTTACTCCAGTGAATCAGAAGTGAGAATTATGAATATAAGTCTTAGGACTTAAACAAATTCATTTGTTTATTGAATGAGAATTTCAGAAATGTTTGTATTTGTTAAATGTTCCAGCTGAAGCTGTGAGTAAAGCTCCCTTTCCTTCCCAGGAAGGAGCAAAGGCAGACCAATACTGAATGCGTCAGACATTCCTACAACAATGTTTGTTGCATACAAATTCTATTATCTAAATACAGCTATGAAAAAAAAAAAAAGGTTGCTGTATGTATTGCACCAGTAGTTCCTTAGTAACTATGACAGTAATAGTGTCCCAAAATGAGTTATGTGAGCTACTGTTTATTGGTGTCCCTGAAACCTTTAGATGATGCCATAGTTATTATTTATAAGTTATATCATGCAAAGAGAAAAACTTTTAAATAGCTTTTTCAGAATATTTAAACACATAATTAGAAGTAAAACCAGTCTGACTTGGCTGGTGTGACCCCAGCATGGCAGGATCCGAGGGAAGATGCAGTGTTTGTTTCTGTGACTGTATAGATGTGAATATCTACTGAACTCATCTAAACACAGTAAAGAAAAAAAGAGGGAGAGAGGGAAGGAAACAGGAACAATGCACATTTTGCCTTAATTCTCTTTGTTATGTATTTTGGAATAGACTATTTTACCCTGGCAGTAGACCGTGTAATTTAGCTGATCCTTATTTCACAGATGCAAGGGTCAGGTAGCTGGAAGTCCTTCTTAATTTGGCAGATGAGGTTTAAAATAAGGGGATGGAATCTGTTATAGGTCAGACTATTATGTCCATATATCCAGAATTAATTTGTTCAAAAATGACCAGCATGAGGCATTTCAGCAGAAAGCCCTGTTCTGTTCCCTGTGAGATGTCCAGGAAATTATGAAATTTTGTACCCAGATAACAGTGGGAAGTAAAAGGTCTCTCTTGGTCTGTATCTCCTGGCCAGTCTCAAAACATCAACTACAGAGTGAGAATAACAAGCGCTCAGCTGGTGTAAATTAACCTAGCTTCATTGCCTTCCTGTGGACTAGGCCAGTTGACATCTGTTGAAGCATGATTTCCTTAATGTTGATTCATGTTTACTCTTTTATTTTTATTTTAGCTTCATACAATATCAGCATGTTTGGCTTTGTTTTCTTTGATGAGCAAATGTGGGTAGTGTATAATAAGAAGTTAACTGATGTATTTATAATTAATAGAGCCATAAAGTCCCTCTAAACATCTGAAAAAAGATGGCTTGTAGGTGTGGACTTGGGTAACACATTTTGAAAAGAGCAAGAACCATTTATTTCCAGAGGTATCTGACAAAGTAAAGCTTCCATTTTTGTTTCCCTTTTACTCGGTGAATTTTTCTTCCTTTTAATCTTTTAATTCCCCCTCCCTGACATTGCAGTCTTTTCTTTTTTTCCACTTAGAAATATGAAGAAATGGGCAGGTCAAAGTTGAGATCATTTGTGGGGCTTAGTCACATTGTAAGTCCCAGCAAGGCCCTTTCATCTCTCGTGAACACAGACCGGGTATTGTGTGAGGTTCTTGAACTGTAAGTGACTTTAAATTCACTCTAGTGGACAAGGGTGAGAAGAAGTCATTTAACTTTTAATAGACTTTCAAGGACGAATGAGCAGCTGGTTGAGATGGAATATGAAATGACCCTTACCATTTCCCCAAACTCAGAATTCAATCTTTGAGGTTTTAAATAACGTGGTTAACTTTTTTTCCTCCCCCAGTTTCCATTCCTCTCTGTGTTCTCAGTTTAGATGGAAAGGGGGTGGGTGTGAAAAAAAAAGACTTAAGAGAGGCTTTTCTGGCTCTTGCTGCACTGAAAATCGTGAAAGAAGAATGGCCCTTTCGGTATTTCCTGCCAGATTTCCAGAATTGAAACAATTGTTTCTGCTTTATGTGACTGATATCACATGGAGTACAAAAAGCCTTGTGCAAGTGAGTGTAGCTCCACTGAACTTGGTGAGACCACGCCAGTGCACTGCAGCTGAGGATCTGGGCCTAGTATCTGGGCCTAGTTGTTTAGTTCTCTTTGTACTTGGGCAGAGACTTTGCACAGCATTTTATGCGCTACAGTTTGCCCTGTTTTTACATGGCTGGCTTGGAGAACTGGGTTTGAGGGGGTTTGAACTGCAACTCCTAGCCAAGCCAGATTTTCCAGTGGCCCAGCATTTCTGATAGTCTGCATTTGTCTAAAGTTTTTGAGGTGAAGAATGAACACACACCAATTACAGTTTCTAGCTCCCCAGACTGCAAAACACAAAGTAATTAATTTTCAGGATATATATGCATCTCTCTGTTGTTTCTCTTAGTGTCAGACTTGAAAAGACAGATACTATCCGTTGCATTAAGTCTTGTCGACCAAATGATGTCAACTGTGTGTTGGATCCAGTCCACACAATTTCCCACACTGTCATTTCACTGCCCACGTTCAGAGAATTTACAAGACCTGAAGGTAAGTGGTTTGTTCCTTGTTCCATTCAAAAGATTGCAACATATAAAACCTCCACCAGAAATCCTTGCCTAAAGCCAGGTTAGCTACCGGTGCAGTAAAATGTTTGCACAGTTCCAAATTACAGTGTACTATTCATTTAATTAAAACCTTCGATATCCAGGAGTTTTAATTTTGGGGATAAAGAAAGTCATTCTGAGCTCTAACTCATACAGCTTCCCAGTCAAAGGAAATCCTGAGTCTGAATTCCCATTTGCCACATTTACTCACATAATAGCCATAAGCCCCATGACTTTTTTCTTCCCCTTTTTGCAGATTTTGCCATAGGAGGTAGGTGCTTGTTAAATTTCTCTCATCTGTTCGTGGTCTGTTGTTCACTACTGACAGGTGGCATGTTCCTAGAATATGGCCTTTATCTACATACAAACATAAATCACAAAATACATTATATTGAATATACTATCTAGTACTCTGATTTGCTGATTTTTGACCTAAGGGGGGAAAAAAAAAAAAAAAAGTGTTCTCTTTTAAAATACAGAACAAAGGAAGGGAAATTCCAAGGACTGGACAGAAAGTTTTTAAGCTAAGATTTTCAAAAAGCATCTAAGTGAGTGGCTGTTCAGTCATCCAAAGTGAGTTTTCCAGCCCCAGATGTGGGCACTCGTGTATTTCTTTAGTTCCTTTGGCATCTGCAGTACCTGTGAGTATTTAAGTCCTGCAGTTCCGTGAGGATTGCACTCACTTTGCTTAGTTCACATGTAAACTTACAGATCGAGAGCCAATTTTTCCTCCTTGGCATTTGTATTTATTTTCTGGCAGCTTCACTGGGGATTGCCTACGCATCCAGAGACAGGATGACTGCCTTCAGCCCTGCTTCTCTGTAGGATGAGCCACTCAGCAACTTACCGTGTGGCACAGTCACAGAGAGAGAAGGAGATGGAGGGAAGGAAGATTATTTTGGAGGGGTTTTTAAAGATCTTAAATTCCTGTTTCAGATGCACCCAGAATCTCAGCCTTGCTATCTCAGAAAGTTGTCCTAAATGGAAAGTCAAAGCTGATTCTTCACTTCTGTACCAGGCAGAAGGAGTAGGGCAAGAGATGTCACAATCCTTCATATAGGAACAAGTTAGCCACCAATAACTTAGCTGCGTAGAGCTGCTATAAGTTGCATCAGACCTGTTTCAGGCTTTGGCTGGCCCTACTTCACAGGTAACGGAGGAATGCCCCATGGCCACTTCTACTCCCATACACACCCCTTCAGCTTCACCAGGTGTACTGGCAGCTGAGCTGAGGATTTGGCCCAAGATGCTTCCCAAACTGTTCCCTCATTAGTCCATCCTCATGATTTAATAAGAGATGAGACCTAGCAATCTGAGAGTACTACCGAAGCCCAGAAGACGTTCCGAAACTGTAATTCAGCGCATGGCCTTGGGTGAATTTATATAGCCCTATGGTTTAGTTTAGTAGTGTGAGGATAGTAATAAGAATAATAGTATTTACCTCCCCCACAACAGGCTTGAAAAATAGTTTCACTGGTTTGTTTTTTTTTTTTTAAACCTAAACCTCTCTTCTAATACTCAAAAGGACTCAGTAATTTGTAATGGCAATAATCTCTGTAATTGCCTAAGGGAATCAGAGTTCAGGGGTTTATCTGTTTGGTCCCCCTCAGTGTTGTCCTCTTTCAGTACACACTGGAAGTCTGACTGGTTTCTAAGAGTGGTCTTTCTGGAGTCTCACAGTAATAGTGTTTTGGCTTCAGGGCTTCTTGGATGGTGCAGGAGGAGAAAATAAATCTATGCAAATCATCCCTTCCTTTAGATATTCTTTCTTTCTGTTTTAAGGGACAAACTGGGGGTGGGGGAGCGTCCTCCATCAGCTTTGAGGACAAGTCATTTTGGATTAAATTTTGTCAGGTTCTTCAGTGACATTTTCAAACACTTCTCAGTACATTCCGTGATACTCTTTATTTGCAGAGATTATTTTTCTTCGTGCCATCACACCTACACATCCGGCCAACCAGGCAGATATCATATTTGACATAACAGAAGGAAATTTAAGAGATTCCTTTGATATCATCAAGCGTTACATGGATGGTATGACAGTGGGTGAGTAGAGTGTTTTCTGCTTACTTTCTTCTCTCAATAATATTGTAGAACAACGTTGAAGAAATTAACTCAAGTAATTAATTACCACCTTGATTTTCTAGCCTGTCTTGATTTAATATTCTCCAGTCCAATATCTGTACTTTGAACTAATATCACAGATATTTTGAATTCAAAATACCAGAGGCCTAAACTTTAATTTGAGAAGTATTTTAACTTTTTTCAGAACAGGCTTTAATTACAAATGCAAATAGCTTAGCTTTAAAATTATTAGGTTTGCCCATTGTAATCAAACCAAATATAAAATATGTAGTATGTCTGCAAAGAGACTTCAAATTTAATTAACCGTTCTTTCTTGTTTAAACAGCATTGCACCAGGTTTTGGATAGTAGTGAAATTTTTAAAGCAGGACTGAATTTACTGAAACTGTTACCTGTTTTAATATTTATTGACAGGCTGGTTCAGTTTTAAATAAGTACCTCTGTTGAGGGGAAAAAGGGATCTGTCAAATGCTGTGGTTTGCAAAAACTTCAGAATTAATCACACACATTTGATTTACAGGCTAAATTTGGCAGGGAGGAGAGATGGGAGGAGGTGTACCTGTGTATATGGGTCATGTACTACACGTGCATCTCATCATATAGCAGGAAGGGGCTGCAACACAACCTGGAGTCGTACTTTCTGGTAGTTTCTTTCACAGCAGGACTCTTGGAGGATATAATCATACTGTATCCAGTATGTAATGTATATAGTGTATCTAGTATGTATACATACATGCATACAGATATATATTTCCAGTGTATACTGTAGCTTGGCTCTCACTCTGGGACCCTACCTACCCAGTAGTCGTTGGTAAATTATATGAAAGTTGCAGAGCAGGAGGAGGTCCCAGCTGATGTGCTGCTCTGCCCAATGTGAGTTGCTATGCGGGGACAAGGGACAAGGGAGTATGCTGTGATTCTCATGCTTAGAGAATGAATATGCCAGGTATTCATTAGTATTTGATTCCTTTTTATTAGCGTTTATGAAAGCGAAGGACCACTGTTCCCAGTGAACATTTGTGTTTCAGAATGTGAATGTGCAGGTTCTGCTCAGGTTTATACATGTGCTTCTGGGCTTTCTAGCAGGACTTGTCTGGATGACAAGAAAAATCACTGCTGTGCTTCTTCCATACGATTTGAGAAAAAGTCATATTTAGTATGGTCTGAAGGTGGCACTGTTGCATTTCAGAAGCATGCTGGTAAGCGTTAGCTGTGCAAAGGTTTTATGACCTGTAGATAAAAATCATAAGTCATTAGGTTTATATTTCTTTTTTTATCAAACAGAAGTATACGTGTGAATGCCGAGAAAGAGGGAGAGTCTGTTAAAGTAGTATGATAAGAGTACAGATTTCAGGTATTGGGTTGGTTCTTTGGAGGAGTATAAATGTTATCAGATCTCACAGTAGTTACAGTAGTTTGCTTTTCGTGCTGTGTTCTTCTTTCTGTCTGAAATGAGAAAGAAGGATGTATTTAGAATTTGACTGGCCAAGGTATTTGCCTGAGGGAAGCATTTCCACTTTGAATAACAAGACTGTGTGTCAATGGTATTTTACTTGGTAGACTGGATATCTGCCTCACAAGGTTAGGAGAGAAAGGATATTCTTTCACACCAGGTTGAGAGGATATGATATATGCCTAAGTACATTACCAGCTCTGCAAAAGAATTAGGAAACTCTTTCTTCACCTCAGTTCCCCCATATGCAACACGGAGATGATAAAACATGCCTACTACTGTCTAAATTAATTCTTGTATGCAAGAGTCTTAATTAATTCCTTTATGTAAAATTACTTTGAGATTAATGGATGGAAGCTGCAAAGTAAACTGCCTGCAGCAGAATTGGAAAAAGAAAAACAAAACAAAACCCCAGCTGATATTACCTGGAGGGGCAGAGGTTCAGGACAGCATGTTGTATGTGTGAAATTAGGATTGCAAATAATTCTGCCAGCAGCAGTTCTGCTGCTCTCATCATAATATCATTTTTATTGTTATTAATAATCAGAATGTTGGGTGTTCCCATAAAAGTGCTGGGAAGTTTTAAAGACTAATAAATAAGATAGGAGCCTAGTCCACAGGAGTTCACAAAGTGAGTCCCTTTTGCAAAGAAAAGGGAAGGGTTTATGTAAGGGTAGAAAAAGACAAAGGACATAGACAATATCAGAAACATTTATTGGTTTTCAGAAAGATTTATTAGTTATCCCATTCAATTACAGGAACATAATAACTGTGGGAATGTAGCATAGGGACTGTAGCAGGGCAAATGCCCAACTAGCCCAGTAACCAGTGTCCAACATATGGGCCAGTAACACACAGGAATACAGGAATCTTTCTCCAGATATAATGTTCCAACTTGCTGCAGTCATCAGTTTATACACTTCTGGGAAAGCACACTGGGTCCATCATACTTGATGACCACTGATGGGCATCAAGTATGTGTAGCCTGTTTTTTAGTCTTTTTTTTTTAATTTGCCTATATCAGAAATAATCCATTTACTCAGATAGTAAATCATAGATGCATGGGTAAAAGAAATAAGAAGCATGTGTCATTCTGTTGTAGTATTTCAGGAGAAATGACCAGATTATAAAAGCTAATCTGCTAATGGAAATTAGATCACCAAATATATTTTCTCTCCAAGAAGAATTTCCTCTACAAGAGGAAAAGATAGAAAACCTCTGCAGGATGTTTGTTTGGTTGGTTTTTTTTTAAGAATTAAAGACATGCAGTAGCTGCTCAGAATAAGATTAAATGCATAAGAGCATATGGAAAAAAAACAGGAAAATAGCTACTAGTGTTACTGAAAGAGCTTGACTTTATGTCAGAGCAGAGGAAGGACACCAATGAAGGGATTCAAAGAAAGGACTGAGCACTGGGAAAAGAGAGGGAGAAAGGACAGATCAATGAAGATGCTGTTGCAGGAAGTCCTTCATTAGTAAAACAGTTTCTTGCTGGATTCTCACCAACAAGAAGAGAGATTATGCCTTAAGAAGGACCTTCATCGGAACTGTGTTTGTGTTAATGGAAAGGAACAAGATGCTCTCAAAAGTGTAAAAAAAAAGTGTAGCTATTATACCTTTAAGTTGACACTGAGACATCAAGGAGAAGATGTTAGTGAAGCTGAGGAATATGTAGGATGGGATGGAGAGTGGCTGATCAGGCTGGTTTGTGATTTGTTTGTGGAGAGATAGCAGCTGAGGTCATAGGAGGAGATAAGAGTGTGTAGGAGCACGTTGTGTGAGGAAAAGAAGAAACTAGAAACAGAGGAAAGCGCTGCTCCAGGGAATGTGAGAAAAAGAAAGAATGCGTTCTCCCAAAGGAGATGTAGGGGCAGCAGGTAGAAAGGTAGGAGAAGAAAGAGGCAAGGATAGTATTGCAAAATCAAGGAAAGAAAATATATCAAATGGGAATCGATGATCAGCAGTATCAGACATGGAGAAGCCAAAAAAAGTAAAAACAGACTCCAAAACTGGCTATGCTGACCTACAGAAAGTATCTTCCAGTGGAAGAGAAGTAACGAAAGCCAGCCTGCTGGAATGGCAGTGCGCAGACTTCATGCTAGCTGAAGAACTGTGTGAAAAGTTACCTCCAATATTTCTACCCTCTTGTATTAAAAAGAGATGCGAAACCCCATTATTTCCTGGTTCAAGAAGTGCTGTAGGCTCTCTTGCTGCCTGGTGCGGTTACAGGCCAAGGTGGCACTGAATCCAAAAGATACTGTTAACAACTGCACATCACTTTATTAGCATAGGCGGGAGAAAAACAGAAGTGCAGACTGATCCAGGTTTTTGGGGTTTTTTTAAAGCTTTTATAGACTTTTCACTGCATTCCTCCTTTAACCAGCTGTCAGTGAAAAATGAAGAATGCCTTTTCAACCTGTACAAAAATGTCCTATCAGTGCCTAAGGTACTATAAAACATTTATAACATTTTCCCCCTCAGCTATGCATTCATTTCCTTAGGTGACTGTAATACCACCTTGTAGTCTGGTAAACTTCAGGAAGATTTTAACATTTCGTAATGCAGCTAAAAGTAGTTCAATAGACTGAATCTTCCATATCATGTTTGATACTAACCTAAGGTTATATATGTTCTTGCTTATTAAGCAGAATGGTACTCTTCTTATCAAAAGCATCCAGAGCCAATACAATTATGAAATTTCACTTGTACCTGTAGAGCTTCTCAGGGGTGTTGTGCTGGTGCTTGAATACCCTGATACCAACGGTTGCTTATAATTTTACAGATATACACCACTGCTCTCAATTGTTATTTGCAAGGATTTCACTGCTATCTCTGTCCTGACTTTCCAGCCTTTTTTACCTGTTTTCATGGTGTGACCTTTGAACCATTACAGAAAGTGTCTCAACTACTGATAGCACAACACTGGATTTATTAGTAGTCTAATTTCTATCATGGTACGTTATAGTATGTTCCAGAGGCTGAGGAGAGACTTTTAAAATATTATCAGTAAAATAAATACCAGATACCCTCAGAAAGGGTATCCTTGTGGGATCCCCTATTGGTTGGGGGCAGGAGAAGGAGACTGGAGGTTCTTTTGACTTTTTTGGAAACCTGTCCTTAGCACAGGGATGGTAATTCTGTATCTCATAAGTAGTTTGGCCATTCCCAGTGTGGCAAAGGCTTTTCACAGTCTGCCACGCAAATGTTTTTATGGCCTGACACTGAATTCAGAGTCACTGGATTGCAAAAGATTTGGTTCTGAACTTTGTCCCTGGACCCATTCTGCAGTGTTGGGCAAGTATCTTCATATTCCTCTCTGCTTCTCCCTTATCCTCTGTTGCTCCAGACTCTATCTTTGGGCTAGAGGCTGGCTGGCTTGTACAGTGCATTTGTTATGGTGTTTAGCATAATGAGATCCCCGGACTGATCTGGGCTTCCTGGCACCGCTGTGATGCTGAAAGTAGCAGTTCACCTACAATTGCTTTTCTGCAGGGGAGCAGAGTCTAGGTGTAGGCAAGCCAGGGAGTCCAGGAGAGCTCCGCAGTTCACAGGGCGAGGACATACGTTATCTCCCCTTGTGGATACTCTTACTAGAAACTAAACCACTGTAGCCACCTTTTGTCATGGCGATAATGTCATTAGCATGAAACGACAATGGTGTCTGGCAATACAAAACCCGTGCCGTCCAGTCATTCACAGTGAGCACATAGAGCAGGGACATAATTCAGCAGGTTTTTCGACAGGCCGTTGCAGCCTTACATTAAAAAAGACACAGTCCCTTTCAGTATCTTTGTTCTGGTTTCATCTAGGCTTGCCCCTTTCACAAGAGGAGCCCCTCAGCAAAGAGTATTTTGTGAGTTTTTTCTCTATGCCAGGTTGCCCTCTTGAAATTAGTAGCTACGCATTTGAGACAAGAGTGCCCAGAAGCCATTTGGTAAATGGGATCCTAGATTTATTGCCTGAACCTGCCCTTTTGGGATGCTGATGATTGCGCTGTTCGGTAGTCAAATCTCTCAACACCCTCCCTCCCCTCCAGAAAAAATGTCAGGCTGGAGAGCTCTTCTGGAGGCAAACAAGCAACTCTAGCAGGAGGTGAATTTTCATTTCGTATCTGAGAAATGCTGAAGGTGCTTTTCTGGTGAGAACGGCTTTCGTGCTCGAGTGGAACAATCCTTCTAATGCCAAATTTCACTCCAGCACATTGCAAGTACCTAGCTAATCAAATACTCCTCCTTGATCAATGTTCATCTCACCCCTCGGGTAGGAAGGTGTAACATATTGCAAAAACATTCATACAGACCACCTTCGGTTACCGTTTCCATAAAGCCAGCAGACAAATAAATCACATGGCAGCTCTGACAAAGTTTTGTGAACTGTGGTGTGAAGTGTAAACCTGCCAACTTGGGAAAGAAATGGACTGAGTCAGGGAACTGCTAAGGTGACCACCAAAGGTCCTTGGTACAGATTATGTAGCATGCATTTTTTTTGCATTAATTTTAAACAATGGGCTGAGATATTGCATAAATAAGCAAGTAAGCCAGATTTGGAATCCAGTACACCAAGAAACATACTGTACCAATTCCTCTGAAAGATGTCTGTGTGAATTCAGTCTTCTGAGGTGCTTTGCCCTGGTTTAGAGTAGCCAGAGAGCTGCTTTTCTGAGGATCTCCAAGTGTGAAATATTTGTACAACTCATTCAGCTGCTTCTGCTGCTGCTCCTGAGTTTCTGTGTTGATAGCAGACTTCTCGTTCCTGCAGTAGTGCCTACACACCCTATAAAACTGGAGACGGAAGACAAGAGGCTCGAGGCATATCGTAAATCTTTCCTAGCATGATGCACAGATGCATGATGCACTGAAAAAAACCCCACCCTAACTTTTATTTTTAAAGGGGTCAAATGTGGTGAAATGACCCCTTATTTTAAGAATTTGGTCAGGGATTAACGCACATTAAGATTCAGAAAGCTTCCCTCGTCAGAAGTTCTGCTAACAATACCAGCAGAGCTGTCGCCTCTAGGTGATGACTGAGCGGCTATATAAGAGCTTTCATGTTAAATCCTCAGGATTAGGTACTTTTTCTTCCATGGTAAATTGAATCACAGACCCGTATCGTGCTGTGTGCCATAATGTGACTCTTTGCCAAGAAATGCTTAGGGTTACAATAATTAATTGCCCAGGTGTCATGGATATGCTACTTGATCAAAGCTTGACTGAAACAGAATAATGTGGTTATGGGACAGGTAGGGTAAACTAAGCCACTCTCACTACATGAAGAAGTTGCATGTACATGCTGATGTACCATGATGGACACAAAACGCTCTGTAAATAAGATAGTGGGAATAAAGTATCAGGAGGCTGATCAATGTGATTTTGCACATTTTGGACATTCAAACTTGGAGTTTTCCCACCTGTTTTTGTAATACATAAGAGTCTTATACTACATAAAGCATGTCGTGTTCTCAAAGGTGAAACAGGAAGGATTAGAAAGTACATGGTGGAAACTATTTTTTAATGAGGCTACTTCAAGTGCAGTTACTGTATTTTAGGCATGAGTGATTTCGCAGCATTGTCAACATTAAAACTCATTGCGAGGTTTGGCTGGAAGGCAAACCAGAGACCTAAAAGCACTTCAAGTCTGCCAAACCAAGATAAGGACACATCTCTCTGAAGTTATTTGGTATCCTTAATAAAGATCATAGTATTTGTAAACTAGCCAAACCTCAGTAAAATCAAAGGTTGTTTTTAATTCTTTCATAATACCAAGGCTCCATATGATCCAACATGACAGATAATAGCTTTGAAAATATTTACCATTTGTTTCTGGCCAAAAAATGTATTAATACCATGAGGCCTCTTTATTGCCTCTTTATTTGATGCATTTCAGCAATCAAAGCTTTCTAGAGAAACCCAAGTGTTAATGAAATTAAACTTTGTTGAGTGGTTGAAGGATAGCATTTATAATAAATTGAATCCCAAATTTCTGATCTGTTGAATAAGGTAGAAAGATTCTTTTTCATGCTGAAATGTAATTCCTGTACTGTAATTTCCTTTTTTTCTTAAGAGGTGAAACGAAAGGCAAAAAGAGAAGCAGATTCAGTTTTAGCTAAGCTTAAACTAAGACTTGTATCTTAGGTAAGAACTTCAAAGGCTGTGAATACCTGGAGAGTTTTAGACACAATTGTTTGGACAGTCTTTAAAGGAGAGCTTTGCTTTTACGTGGCTTAGAAATGATTACTGTGGTCAATAGGTACTCTGAGCATGGGAGAGAGCTAAGCAATATGTGCTGCTTAGGTGCAGGCCCACCTTGATACACTACTTTTTTTTTTGAGAGGAGTCTTACCCAACCCCACTCCTCTTTTACACCTCTCCGAGAAGGATACAGTACAGCTTTGAGCTTCACTGTTGGGTAGCAGTTATTGAATTGCTCTAGGGACACAGGCATTTTTGCATGTTCCTGAGATAACATGCCATTGCGGTCAGCGCTGCACCAACGGGCCTAAGCCATTAGGAGTCCTGTTTATGCCCCTGATGCAATGCTCACTGTTACAGTACCGAAATCACTGCTGCCTTTCTGTTCCCTGATGAGGAACATTGGGGTTGTATTAACCCTCATCTGGAGCTCCGTTGGTCTCAAAAGGGAAATCTACCTCTCCTGGCTACCTCTGAACAAACACTCCAGCCCTTTCCCTGTTGTCTATATTAGTGCTTGTACACCAAGCTACATTCTTGGTTCTTTTATTTCAGGTGTTAATCCAAAGGAGGGGGTGGAGGATATAGCAGGACCACTATTTTTGATCAGCTTACACCAACAGTGAAATTTCCATGAGTGTCATGTAGTTTATGAAAGTGCAACTGTGTGTGTCCAAACTGACTTCTGAAGCATTTTGCAAGCACTTGGTTGCTCAGTAATTGAAAATCAGGCCATTTTCTTAGGAATTTGAATAAAGACCTGGGAGGCCCATGTTTGAAAAGTACATTTTTTTAAAAATCTTGTGCCCAGGTACTTCAGCAAAGATAGGTTAGCCAGCCACATTCCAGTTAAGCAGTTCTACATCCTCATGGAAACATTGCTAACATCCAACTCTAACTTGATTCTCCGAAATTGTTATTTCAGTAAGTGTTCACCATCAAACTTGAATGAAGGTCTAATTCACAATGTTATGAGTGTGATATATTTCAAAGCAAAAGGAAATCTATTTCAGTACTTGTATTTTGATTAATGAGTTTTCTGAATCCTTTAACCATATTTATGTTTGTCAGGTGTGGCAGCTCAAGGATTAATGATATCTTCAGAGCTATTTTCCTGTATATTACTTGATGCCTGCAGTGATGATTACCAAGAAATATTTCATTTTCCAAAGAGCAGCCACTTATTAATAAAACAGATTATATCAGAAACTGTAGAGCACCACAGAGCAGGAGCCTACATTGTTATTGTCACAAATAATTGAGAGAAATATAGATAGCTTTCACAAAAAAAAAAAAAAAAAAAAAAGGACTATTTAGCTTTTGAGAGATGAAGGGATCTAAGGTGTACATTAACTTTCTGAAGTCAGCAGACATCTGGTGGTCTGGGAAATGCCTGCAGTTTGACAGCTAGATTGTGCCTTTAGGCACAGTCATGAACTAGAGAGGGTTGGAGGAACATAATGCGTGTGAGACTGCCTATGGAGGCACACCCCACTGCTGTGAAGGGCAGCAAGAAGGGCTTCTACAAGTACATCAACAGCAAAAGGAAGACTAGGAACAATATAGGCCTGCTTCTGAATGGGGCAGGACACCTGGTGATAAAAGACATGGAGAAAGCTGAAGTATTCAATGCCTTTGCTGCCTCATTCTTTACTAATAAGACTGGCCTTTAGGAGTCCCAGGGGACTCAGAGCAATAGGAAGATCTAGAGCAAGAAACAGTCATCCGTGGTGGAGGAGGATCAGGTTAGGGAGCATTTAAACAAACTGGACATACCCAAGTGATGCTAGGGTGCCCCTGCAAGTGCTGAGGGAGCTAGCGGATGTCATTGCAAGGCCATTCTCAGTTTCCTTTGAAAGATTGTGGTGGTCAGAAGTTCCCATGGACTGGAGGAAGGCAAATGTCCCTGCAATCTTCAAGAAGGCCAAGAAGAAGGATCTAGGGAACTACAGCTGGTCAGCCTCACCTTAGTCCCTGGGAAGGTGGTGGAGCAAATCCACCTGGAAACCATTTCCAAACATACTAAGGACAAGAAGATGACTGGGAGTAGTCAGCAAGGATTTATGAAGGGAAAATCATGCCTGACGGATCTGACAGCCTTCTACAAAGAGTTGACTGGATTAGTGGATGGAAGAAGAGTGGGTGTTGCTTATCTTTACTTTAGTAAGGCTTTCAACACTGTCTCCTTTAATATCCTCATAGGCAACCTGAGGAAATGTAGACTAGATAAGTGGACAGTGAGGTAGATTGAGAAACAGCTGGACTGTCAGGCTCAAAGGGTCATGATCAGCAGCACAGCTGGCAGCCAGTCACCAGTGGTGTATCCAAAGGATCAATACTGGGGACAATTTCTTAATTAATGGCCTGAATGATAGGACAGAGTGCACCCTAAAACTTTTGAAGAGGAAACAAAACTGTGATGATACACCATAGAGTTGTGCTGTCATTCAGAGGGACCTCGACAGTATGCAACAATGGGCTAAGAGGAACCTCATGAGGTTCAGCAAAGAGAAATGCACAGTCCTGTCCCAGGGGAGCAATAACTCTATGTACCAGTACACACTGGGGGCTTACCAACAGGAAAGCGGCTCTGCAGAGAACGACCTGGGTGTCCTGGTGGACGTCAAATTGATCATGAGCTAATGGCGTATCCTTGTGCCAAAAGCAGCCAACAGGCTGCGTTAGCAGGAGCATTGCCAGCAGGCTGAAGGAGGTCATCCTTCCCCTCTACTCGGCACTAGCGAGGTCACCACTGGAGTGCTGTGTCCAGTTCTGGGCTTCCTGGTACAAGAAAGACACGGACATAGCGGATAGAGTCCAGAAGAGGATGATGAAGATGATTAAGGCACTGGAGCATCTGTCATATGAGGAGAGGCTGAGAGAGCTGGAACTGTGCACCCTGGAGAAGAAGAGGCTCAGGGGGGATCTGATCAATGTAACAGGAGGGAGTAGAGAAGACAGAGACAGACTCTTCTCAGTGGTGTGGAAAGGACAAGAGTCAAGGGGTACAAATTGAAATCCAGGACATTCAATTTAAACGTACAAAGAAACCTTATTTTGTTTACTGCAAAGGTGGTTGAACACTGGAACAGGTTGCCTAGAGCTGTGGAATCTCTGTCCTTAGAGATACTCAAAACTACACTGAACACAGCCCAGAGCAGTATGCTCTAGGTCAAACCCTTTGAGCAAGGGTTTGTACAGGTGGTCTTCAGAGGTGCTTCCTGCCTCAACTGTTCTGTGATTCTGATTCTGGATTGCAGTGATGCTGAAAACATGACAGGACTGGATTGCTACAAAAGGAAAAACTTTGCAGATTTCACTTTACCAAATGCAGTAAGACGTTGCAATAGGATAAGGGGTAATGGTTTTAAAATAGAGGGACGTAGATTCAGATTAGACATTAGCAAATTTTTTTTTTTTACATTGAGGGTGGTAGAACACTGGCACAGGCTGCCCAGAGAGGTGGTTGATGCCCCATCCCTGGAAGCATTCAAGGCCAGGTTGGATGAGGTTCTGAGCAGCCTGATCTGGTTGAAGATGTCCCTGCTTATGGCAGGGGTGGGTTGGACTAGATGACCTTTAAAGGTCCCTTCCAACCCAAACCATTCTATGCTTCTGTTCCCTAATGTGCAATTTTTGAAGCATTATATTTTCAAAGCTAGGATACATTGAGCAATTATCCAGCAGTTGATTTACTTCCCTTCTCCCCTGGCATGGTATAGGTCAGTAAATACTCTAGTAACTATGTTGGCAGAGCAATTTAAGCAACAAAAATCATTACTTTGGCATAACCTTTTGGAATAAAGAGCAGCCTTGAGGAAAGGAATTTAATTAAACCTTAATGTATGCAGAGCCCCAAAGCTTTTTACAGAAAAAAAAAGAGGATTAAATAGCCTAAAATATACGTTTTCTGTTTGTGACTAGGCTGAGAATTATTTTTCAACCTTATTGATGAACTTTGTATATTTGTAATGAATACTGAATAAGAAATAACTTTTTTTTCTTACAAATCTTTACATGACTTCTTTGAGTTGAGGTCTACAGAGCCAAAGAACAATTTGGCTATTTAGTTTTGGCTTCACACTATAGATATGTATTTACATGTTGTAGACTGGGATAGTCTGGTATTCAAGCCTAACCTGCAACTCATTGTCTATGGTTTGATCCAAGGAAGCGTTTCTTCATGGCTAGATTTTTTTTCCTCTTGCTCATTTCTGCAATGATCCTATCAACTCTGCCTTTTAAAACAGCCACTGCAATGGTCATTTCCGTAGTCCTAAATTTCCTAATTGCCTGAACATCTCTTTTGAAACTATGACTACACTTTTAAGTAACACTGATGCATCTGAGATGTTTACTCTTTAATTTTGAAAATCTTGGCCAGCAGTATAAAGCAAGAGGCCTTGAGGAGAAAAGCAAACTTGAAATTATAGTCCAGGATCTTGTATTAACATGAGGAGATTGGTCTTCTTGTATTGCTTAAGGGAAACTCATAAGCATGCTTTTCCTCTACAAAAAGTTGTTCACCACACATTACTGCTAGCACGCTGGTGTTTGGGCTACTTTTTTTTTAATAGCTGTGCAATGGCTTTAGGTTCCAGGAGGCTAAGATGATAACCTGCAATGTCCAGATGGGATTAAAGAAGTTCATTAACATTAGGGGAGAGTCTGTGTCCATCCTGTGTACATAATCATGCATACTCGTGGCCTGCCACCGACTAGCAGACTAAAGGCTAATTTTGTGATTCCCAAAGATCTATCGCTTAAAAAAGGGTGGTTACTCTTGTGTTGTGGCAGCTAGGACTATTCATCTCTAACAAGGCTGTAAAAAGGACCAGAGCTTTTTTTTTGTGGGGAAACAGAGATCCAGGAACCAGCAAATGTAGGACTGCAGAATGTAGGCTGAGATTATTTGGAAGTTAATATAAAGTCCAATAAATTATCTGAGTTTCAGTTGAGTTTGGGCTCCAGCTCCTCAGCTCTCACCACATACTCTGGTACTTGAATTTTTCCAAATTAATCATTTCATGTTCCAAGTATCCATTAAAAGCACAAGGAAAACAGCTAGAGGAAAAATTATAAGGTGTTCTTTGTGTCATTGAAATCTCTCTCTTGTAGCTGTCACTAGCAGTGCATCCCAAAAGTTCCATCTGAAAACAGAGAGCACTATCTCTCACTGTGTAATAGTACGTTCTCTTGACAAGCCTTCCTGGGTTTTTTTTTCAAATGGGGCACATTTTGTGATGGACTTTAGCTTTCGCTTACAATCAGACCTGTAGATTCATAGCCCGAGGATTAGGAAATTTAGGGGAAAAACTGATTTGCCTGGGCTCTTAGGCATCTTACATGGAATTTTCTTTATCTCATGAGGAAAAGAAATGAGTGTATTGCTACCAATATGTCATACATTTTGCATTTTCAGCCCTAGTATGTATTCCTGCCTCTCACCTGTTAAGCCTCATATCCTGCTCAACTTTTTCACCCTGCTGTCCTGCCTGCCTGGCTGGCTTGAACTTGATGAGAAGTTGCCTCGGGACCTCAGAGCTAGGCAGCCAGCGAAACAGCCTGTGTATCAGGGTTAAAGAAATGTAATAAAAAGTATGAATTACCAAGAAGATCCTAGGAGATTCTTTAGCTTTCCTTCAGCCCTTAGACCTTTTGCTGTCTATGACTGTATTTTACCATGGAGCTGATATTAACATTCCTATGGAGCCATATTCCACACAGTAATTCATATCGTATTTCGCATACCAACTTGCTGTTAATTCTAACTAATGCAAAATATTCTTTGTGTAATATATAGTCAGTATATAGTGTATGTGTGTGTATATATAGAGAGAGATTAAAAAGTAGTTCCAGTTGCAGTGGAGTGAATTAAGAGTAATTCTCAGTTGTCCTATTAGTTGCTGATTTGTGAAAGTTAATTTTAATAATGCATGGCCAGTATGCACACACACACAAAAAATTCAATAGCAGTGTGTGCTTATTTTGAAGAAAAAGCGAGCAATGAGCTATGCTCAGACTTGTCTGCCTTTGGTATTTCAAATATATATCCCATTCTTATTATTTTAGATACTTTTTACAGAGTCTTTAATTTAAAATAGGTCTCAGAATGAATAAAAAGATGTGTTTTGTTCTAGTTAGGCCTGAATTAATGTGTACACTGTAGATTAATGATTCAGAAAAGTGGATTGTTCTTTTCACCACTTCATGCTCTCTCAGTAACTCCTCCCCATCCATCCCATTTAGTCAGTTTGTGGTCAAGTTTTTGCTGTCCACAGATCATACAATTAAGCAATGAAAAAAAAAAAAAGGGAATTTTCCTAAATAAATAGTTTGTTCCCAGAAAAACTGGCTAAATTAGTACCTGGCTGTAATGTCAAGTGTGAAGCCTTGCACTAATGAAAAAGGGGCAATACTCTTGGACTCCGTTGATAGTACAAAGCCAAATGTCTCTTTGTTAACTTGCCACCAGAGAAGAATCACAGAAAGGAGACTGTGTGCTTGCTGTGAGCACAAAGGGGAAAAAAAGAGTAGTAGGTAGTTTTGCTATCATCCTTGGCGTGTGATGACCAGAAGAAAAACGTATAGCTGTAACCCATGTATGGGGGAAAAGATGGGAAAGTGGAAGAGGAGAAGAACTCTTGTTACTTAACACAAAGCTTGAAATGTGGTTCAGGGGATTGATCACATCTGATAACTGTGTTTATTGTATTTTCCTGAGCATAGCCCACAGGTTATTTGGAAGAACAACTTTTGATTTGGCAGTAGTCTGGATTTATATATATACAAATATAGATGCCTGCATATGCATAAGCAGGTAAGGCAAGAGGAGCTTTACTTCAGCACATCCCCTCTTCCAGCAGTCCTCCGAAACAGCTCCCCAGTAATCAGCAGTCCCTGTTGCCTCTCCGTTCAGCCGCTGGTTCCTTGCCTGCTCCACTAACACTTCTCAGCTTGATTTTGTGGGGCTCCTTAAAAGTTTAGGTTATCTGAGGCTCTCTTTTTGAGGAATGGGTGCAACTTACATCTGTACTGTGTTCTTACGATGATACAGATTTAAATACTTGACTAGACTCAAAAATCAATCCCTGTGGAAAATCCGGTGACCTTCAACTCTGGAAGAGAAAACGCAACATAGTGCATCCTCTCTAGCAACCCAAACCAGCCTTTTCTAGTGGCAGTGTGAAAATAAGCTGCTTTGGTTCTGCTTTTCTTTCTGGCAAACCGTGGAGATCCCTGTTAGAGGAGCTTGCTCTGGAGAAAGTGCAAATGCGGTGTTCAGCAAGAGGTGTAAGGAACATGGTGACCCAGATTCATTGCAAGTGTAATTGCTGCAGATTTTGTGGTTAGTGGAAAAAAAAGAAGAAAAGTATGGGTTTTTTAAAAAGTATTTTAAAGAGTTTTGCGAGTGCTCCTTCGGGCAGTGAGCTTAGCACAGAAGTCAGAATTAGGAGTCTGGATTTCTGGAGACAAAATGTTAATGCACGGTAACATGGAGACTTGTCATCCAGATTGGGTTAATGTGGTAACAAAACAGCAGTGTTTCTGCTAAGTTCAAAATGGAGCTTCTTAGCAAATCGGCTGCCTAATGCAAAAATACAAGCAAAAACCAGACACAGAGGTGAATTGCCTGAGGGTCTCACATATTTCAAAGCAGAGAAATGTAATGATATCTTAAAGAGGTATAGACAAGCCAAGGAATACCTGTGGCATCTGATTACAATAATAGAAATTCTGCTGAAAGGCTTAGGAAGATTAACAATATTAACCTTACTATCTTATTTATCCCATCTTCTTTGATAAGCAAAGCCTCAGTAATCCAATGACCATGGCTGGTCCAACCATGGTTGGTTCTTGTCATTATTCTCACTTTAAAATAAGTATTATGTATTATTTAGGTTAATGTCTTCACTGCACATGGTGACATACTTTTACCTGAGAGAAAATCGAAATATGAAACATGAAAGAAGAAAAAACAGGGCAAGGGAACAGCTCAGTGTCTTAATTACACAGCTTTAAAAGTTTTGGGCCACAATCAGGCTATCACTGCAGACATAACTGTGACAGCCAACAACTTACTGCTTGTCAAGCCAGGGCTGTTTGCTTACACAGATCAGCAGATGGAAAGGATTGGCATAGATCCTGTTTACAATAAGGGTAAAGTGTGCAAGAGGAAGAAGTCTTAGCATTGTTTTCTAAAAGGAGGTCAGCAAACCATGAAGATACCCAAGCAGATTTGAGACGTGCAATAGCACCTCTGCTCAGTTAACAAAAAAGCAAAACCAAACAAAGGTGAACTGATGGAAAGTCTTCTGCCTGGCCTGTGACACGTAGGGTTTTCTGTAGGTCGAGTCCGTCTTTGGGTCACAGATTATGAATCAAGGAGTATAAACAGCAACAGCAGCACATCAGACTGGAGGGTTTCGGCGCTTGCTTGCATAGATGTGCCTGTGGCAAGACAAGACGGATGCTGGAGATTGCCTGGCACATGGGATTCAGCAGCAGTGTGAACCTCCTTGTTCATTTATTATCAGTGATTCACCCTGCTTTAATACAGACAAATATCCTCCTGGCTTTTTTTGTTCTGGCATCCTCTGGAGGGTGACGCACAGCACAGTGTGTACTGCTGCAGTGATCCAGGACCCAGTCCCAGTCTGCAGTTATCCCCATGTCAAAGCTGAGTGGCTCCATCCAGCTACTTTGGATTTAGACTGGTGAAAAAGAGATCAGAAAGCAGCTGCTTAATTTCTACATTTCCTGACTTTTCAGTACATTTAGAAATTGTAACCTTCCTATTACTATAAAGTATGTTTTTATACTTAATATTCAGCTATAAGTGCTGAAGGATGCCAGACCACAAATCTGGACCCAGCATTAGTCTGCCAAAAGGCATAGTGGAACAACATGTTTGTCCAAATGTTGCAGTAACTGATAAATCCACATAGCTTTAAAACATCCAGAATTATTACACATGGCATCTTCAAATATGTCCTGTGCTAAATGTTCTCAAGATACAGACTGATGCATTGAGCCGTGTATGTGAATTACATGGACCAGCCCCGATTCTCAAGCTTTTTCTCTAGACATCTGTTTGTGAGAGGAGGCACAAGACACCGCTGGCCTTGTTTGGATCCAGAATAGCTGCGTCTCCCTTGGACTTGACGTGAAAGGCACAAGATATTAGAGAATCAGATACAGGTAGCATCAAAAGTCAGTTACACGTTATAGCAGGCAGCCTTTAATAGCATTTCTGAGAGAAGTCCTAGGACCACGGCAACAGGATCACTGGGACTTCGATACATGCGTAGCCACGTTTCAGGCTCTGAGCGGCTTTATTATTGCAAGGTTTCCATCCGCATTGGTCCTTGAGTTTGGTGGAGAAAAATGCTCAGGTTTTCCATTTTAGCACTTTTCATCAAAAAAATGGAGTGCTCTCATTGAGTAAATCTGCCAAGAGCTGAAAACCAGTCACATGCTTTCGTCCAGTAGAACATTTTAAGTTTTTTTCTTACTCTTTTTTCTTCTGCCTGTTTAGAATGACTGCATCCTTATGCACATGCTGTAGTGCAAATCCATCCAACTGCATCATCCTATTTATTTAATAGGAGAGGAAGGAAAATAGTTCTTTTGCACTGGTGGTCATTTCAGGACCATCTAGGACATTGGCACAACAAACTGGATAAATAAATATTGTGAGAGTATTGTGTTTCTTTGTACATTCCTTCAATTTCTTGCTTCAATATAGCTGTCTTAACATGTGCAGCATTCATCTCTCAGACTATTATTAGGCTTGATTTTAAAACTGCAGCAAGAGAACTGTGTGGAAACGTACTGCTACATGGATCACAGCGTGAAAAAAAAAAAAGTTCCGTATTTCCTGCCTATTAGCAGAATGCATCCAAACAAGAATGAGAAAGTTACTAATTGCTTTGAATGCTAATCAATAATGTACGGATAGGTGCCATACTGTGGCATAAACCATCTTGAGTGGAATTGCATCACAGCAGAAAAAAACACAATTTGCAGTCCTGCTTCTAGACTAGAGCTGAGTCTAGTAGAGCAGAGCAAGAAAGTGTAGAACACTATAAAAAACTTGCTAAATGGAAACAGCAACCTTTGCCATCTGAGGCTTGGTGATCACGGCATGAGCCGCTAAGAGGGTGGGTTAAACAGCTTGCCAGTACTGAGCGATTCCAACGCTGCGTGTTTCTGTGGTTGTCAGTTAAAGCACTGCCTGCAATAATGTGATGCGTTGTTAGCAAACTGCTTTAAATGCTACCCTAAAGGGAGGGCAATTTTAGCAAGGCTTTTCTTTTTCAATATATCATCTGCCAAGCCCAGTCATTTTTATAAGGTGTAGGAGAGTAGCCAAGAAAACTAAAAAAAAAAAAAAAAAAAAAAAAAAAAAAAAAGGCTATAAGTATATATATTCTATGATATATGTATGTATGTACATATAAATTGTAGGGGGAAGGATGCTTAAAAAGTGTATTCATCAAATATGGCAAGCAAGTGAATGTGGTGAAAAGTTTGCTATTTCACTACATGCTGAAGATATTAGTTGGTATTCAAACAGGACAAAACTGTAATGTCATCACTGCCTTAGAAAAAGGTGCTGACAGCCTGCATAAGCAAACGTTTATCTCTCCCATCAGATCTCAAGCCAACATGTTTGTAGGGGTCTGCTGTAGCAGTTCGGCTGGGGCTCTGGGAAGGCACTGGTGTGCTGCCTGCTTGTGAAACGTAACCCCCAGTATGCAGAAGGAATACATCTTAAATAGTCCTCTTAAACTCTCTGTTCCCTTCTGAATCAAATGCCCTGTCAGATAAGTCAGTTGTCAGAAGGAGGGGTCTGAGGAGAGGGTCCCCATCAGACTCCCTGTGCCTGTTGGCTGACCTTGAATTTACTTGATTTTGACCTTTTGGATACACCCTTTCAGATGTGAGCTGTTTGGTAGCTCCATGCTCTAACAACACCGGATAGAAAATAATTGTGAAGTGAGAACATGTTATGGTCTGATTCTGAGCCTTTGGACTCAATGGCAAAGCTCCCACTGACTTTCTTTTGTGTAGGTCAGAAGCTGTAACGCTATTCTGTTTAACCACATGATGTCCAGGCACCAGTAAGACCTTATGCCCCATAGGGGGCCTCCTCCCGGGTTCTCCCCCACACCCTGCCCGGAGGCCAGGAGCCTCATTTCAGCTTCAGTCCCTGCCTGAGCTGTGCTGGAAGAGAGCTGGTCTCCAGCTCCATCACAGCTGTGGGTCCTCTTGTTCTGGACCTGAACCATACGTTGCCTTCCTAGTTTGACTTTGGCCCTGCATCATCACCATTAACTTGCCCAGTGATCTGGGCCCTTGGTTGAACCTGAGTGGCCCCTGGCCTGCCCTGCTGCCTGGCTGGGGTGGTGGGACAAGCCCTGGCTGGAGAAACCATGCCCTGCCACCCCCATGAGGACTTCACCACTCAGCCCCCAGCAGTCCCCGTCCTGCTGCGCCCCAGCATTGGAACTCCTCTGTGTAAAACAAATGAGAAGAGTAGAGCCCTGAAAGACACAGCTCACGTCTCCTTTGCCACTTCCTTCCTCATTATCAGCCCTTGGTGCTGGTGGGGGAATGGCCACCATCTATGTGAGGCATGAGACAGGGACAGACACTGTGATAGTCCGTCTTTCCTCATTAAACTCCCCTGCTTTTATTCTCATTGCTTCCAGTGGGGCTATCCATCCATGATGCAACACACTGTCAATTTACAAATTGGTCTTATCAGATATTTATAGGGAAAGTGTTGATTTTATTGCTGCATTGTAATTGCCATTACAAATAATTCCTACTGTTCCAAATGAAATGTAGTTTTCAACGCGGTACCAGAAATTGCATGGCATTCCCAGGTGTGCATGCTTATGTACTCCTCAGGGCAACATTAGCAACATTTTAGTGCTCCTTCTAGATCTTCTGCAAGATATTTTGATTCAACAGTTATATTTTATTCTTATTTTGCAAACTTTCTTGCAAGCCATTTACAGATCCAAGAGATAAAATAACTTTCCATCAGCGATACTGAAAATGAAGGGGAGTTTTTCTCTTGTTGAAATGGAGCAGGGTGTAGCTCATCCAAACCCTTCTGATTCGCCTGTTAATCTCAGCAACCTATTTCTGTCCCAACAGGTGTAGTTCGCCAGGTGAGGCCCATTGTTGGACCTTTCCATGCCATCCTGAAACTGGAGATGAACTACGTCATGGGTGGAGTGGTATCTCATCGTAACATCGTCAACGTCCACATCTTTGTCTCCGAGTACTGGTTTTGAGAGAGCGTTTAAAATCCCAGACAAGCAAGGCGCTCCGACCTAAATCATTACCACAAATTATTATGTCATATATTTGTTTGTAAAACCCAATAGTGGTGGTTTTTTTGTTTTATTTTTAAATATTTGGTTTATAGTTTAAGACCAATAACAAGCTATTATGTTGATTAGACATAGAGTGGAGCAAATTAAGTGAGCCTGCTGTAGTAGTTGTCTGTATAAATAAGTAGTGTGTAAAAGTGCTCAGCTGCCGAGTGAAATTTAAAACTTTTCTAAATGTTTAGGCAGATCTTAACTATTGCTCCGTGGCCAGATAACCAGAGTGACTGAGGATGTGGAACGAAATAGATGTCAGAATTCACTGGGATGAATAGATGGTACCTTTGGATGGAAGAAGTTTGGTAAGGATTAGTAATTTCACCTCAATAGTAACTACCGTGAAGGGCTCAGATTGTCAGAAAGTGCCAGATATTCACTTTTGGGCCCCAGTGGGATAACTCTGAACAGCCACTCAGAATTGCTAATCATTTCTGAAAAGTTTAGCCTAGATATTTAAAAAGCACCGTTCAGCTATGGCTACAAGAGGAAGTTCAAAAGGAATTAGAAATAGTAAGAGAGTAACAAGCTATTGCACATATTAAAAAATACTCCTTTTTTGTACTTATTTGATTGTAATATTATGTTTGATTCTAATTAAACAAATACCTCTCATTGAAATTAACCTCTTACAAGGATAAGGCACATTGCTTGAATTCCAATCTCATCTGTACTCAACAATACATGGGAAACCCAGACCTATATCTCCCTCTATTATAAAGTAAAGCTCCATACCTTTTAAAAATTGGTAAGAAAATCAGCATGTTAAACTGTACGCTTCCTACGCACCGAACAAAGGCATACGTAATAATATAATGAAACTCTCACAAATAAATGAATGTTTAATGTATTTTCTAGGCATCAAAGCAACGTATCTTTTTTATTACAGAACAGAAAAGAAATAGCTCCATGTTTCAGTTTGTTATGTTTGTTAATGTATGAAGAAATAAAGAAAGTCAGATGGGAAATACTCAAACGTGTGCTATAGTTTCTTCTTACCAGAAAAATCATATTATACACAAACATGTACCTCCTGTAAGCAAATTAATTACATGTATATATTACACATTCCCCACTCAAACTAGTCCACTATTTCATTGGTCATTATTGGTGCTAGGCATTTGTCTCTTCCTGTTATACAAAATCCCCTGAAGCTTAAGGGAATCTTTCTATTGACTTGAATGATCTTTGAATAAGACTAATAAAGACCCTCCTCTCTGATCCATTACAAATAAAAGATCATAACAGCTTTGCTGTGTACATACAGAAGTCTTCATTATATTCCCTGTGGCAGGGAAGCTTCTCCGCCTGCGACATTCTCACTCTTTAAATGAAGATTTAATTATAACATGTTCTTATAAATAGAATTTGACTAAAGATATCCCCTTGATGGTATCTGTTCCTCCCACACTTAGAGAGCATTCCAGCCCGCTACGTAGCCTGGTTTTCAGGATGACATCTGCTTAAAACATGTTCAGTGTTGTTAGTGGCCACCTTTGCTGTCCTTATGATTTCAATAAATAGTTACATATTTGTGTAGAAAAATTGTATGAAGCAGATATATTTATAGCAGGTGACCTTCATCATTCGATTAACTAATGGGCATCTTGGAAAACTCCAAAGTACAAGAGGTGCTGTTGGCTTCAGGGAGTATTAGCCTCTGTAATTCCGATGCAGACTGGAAAGTAAAACATTTTCTTATGCTAACAGAGTCCAAGAAAATGAGGATGGAAGACTTCCCTTAAATTGTCAAGCTCTTTTTCTTGCCAGTGTAGGAAAAGTAAGTAGCCTTAGTACCAAAAATACAAAACCTGTTTCCATCTGATTTTTCTAGACTGTAATTTTTGATCCTTTATTTCCTCTGTAAGTGGTATTTAGTTGCAGTGGAAAGAACTTCGGGACAGCAGAAATCTAATTTTAGGATCAAACTGATGAACAAACTAATTCACAAACTTCTTTCTGTAAAGGAGAAACCACACACCACCACCACACACACCTCTGTCCCCTTCTTCTGTCTGCATTTTTGAGTAAAAATAGTATAGAAGAGGGATTACCACTGCTTCCGGGAAAAAAAAAACCCTGGTTTTCCTACATTGTTCCAAATAATCTTTGAAGATTGCAAGCAGCTTTTTAAATAGTCCTGATGTCATATGAGAACATTGATCCAGTAGATGATTTTATGGTTTTGTATAATCAGATTAAAGAGTGCTTAGTGCCATGGTCACTGTGACGTGTCTAAACTTTTAATAGATCAGCAAGGAAAAACTAGATAATTCAGTAATGATGGGAAAGATTAAGTATTTTTCTCATCCACACCTGTGACAATAAAGTTTCATTTGTTGCAAATGGGACAAAGTAAAACTATTTGTAATTTTTATTGGCAAATGATTAAAGCTGTTCAAGGGGGAGAACGTGCTTATAAATTGCCACTGGGATCCACTCACTCTGAGGGTTTTCTTTTCCTGTGCTCTCTCTGGATTGATTAGATCTAAGTTCAAATCATTTTAATTGTGGGGAAACAGAATCACATGTAAATGAGCCTTTTGAAGGAGCCAAGGAGAACAAGTATAGACTGCTGAGTGTTCATTAGTCTGCTTTTTAAGAGTCATCTGCTCAGTCGTAGACTGAGAATGATATCACGTGCCTTGGAAAAACAGTCACACACCATTAGAAAGATGAGTAATAATAACACACAATTACAGATACTACATAGGATGAAATTACCTGATAAACTATCTTTCTTCACACTAGATGAGTATGGAGGGACAAAAATCACTCCAAGGAGCAAAGGCTCACAGGTGCCAGCCGGAGTCCCGATAGGAGGAGCAGTGGGTCTCAGGTTGTTCTGCCAAAAGTTAGGCATCCTGCATAGATGGGAAGACTTATTGTGTGCTGCTAGAAGGGGCTGCTTCTAGGACAAGATTTACAGCAGGAAAAAATTGCCTCTGAGTTATTTCTAGTGGGATTACGACAGTTTGCCTGAGTGAGCATTCAGTGTACATAGATGAATCTGAGTAATCAGGGCCACAGCCTTAGTCAAAATAATAACAAACCAGGAATATTTCAGATCAGGTTGCTGATAGACTGATCTAATTTCTACTTCTTGAGTTTAAAAATAACTTCCTGATTAATCTGTAATTTATTAGCAGATAGAAAAGGCAAAATAGCATAGTGTAGGTAATCCTAGCATAGTCACTCCTTTTACAGAGGGAGTGCACCACAGCCAAGGACAACAGCAATGAAAAACAAATGTTGTTAACAGTGTTCAAATCAGTACATTCCACATACAATAGCTGAATGAGCCTGTGCAGTGATGATGAAGTTATTTCATGAACTGGAGAGAAACCCTGCGTGCCTTTCCAGGATGGCTGTCCTAACTACAGTGTATGGTAACTCTTGGAAGCCGCTGGTGACAGGCTGTAACACTCCAACATGGCAAATTGCTTGTCAGCGCGGTGAATATTAATACTCGTGCAGCATTAATGTGTTCCCGTCTCAACCACAAAATCACACTACGCCTGAGTTTGGCCCATGAGAAATATTACAGCAGCCACTTTGCCCGTCCAGTTCGTGACTGCTTCTGTGCCTGCACACTCGCAATAAATCAGTGCTGCGAACGTGGCCCTGGTGAAATCTCCTGCCTCGTGCAGTGCAGAGTGAAAAGCGTGGCCCAAGCTGACTTCTGAAGCACAGTGAGTTACACCAGTGTCACCAACACACGACAGACTGCACTTTTTATGGAAGCAGGCTCAATGCAGTTGTGTTCTTACATCCATGCCGGAATGAAGGAATTAAAACAGAGACAGTTCTCAGATTAAATACAGTAACTCTTTGTAGATCTGTAGTTAAATTAGCTAGTGTATGTGGATGACAGTGAAAAATATGCATACTGGTAACTGAAGTGAATGCAATTATTAGTTAATATCTAACTGTGAAGAGTAGCACAAAGCCACCAATTCAACACCGGCTGCCTTGTCTCTGCTGTTGTAAGTACTGCGCTGAAGACAACTCTCCCCAGGAGCGAGTGTCAGAAGATGTTTAAATATGCTGTTTGTTCCACTAAGCACAAAGAACATGCTCTGCTCATCATTGAATGTGATCTTGCTACCTTTACTTTTTAAATGAATATTTCTATTTTGGGTCTGTTTGTGAAAATGTTAGAATCATAGAATGGGTTGGAAGGGACCTTTGAAGGTCATCTAGTCCAACCCCCCTGCAAGGAACAGGGACATGTCCAACCAGATCAGGTTGCTCCACCCAACCTGGCCTTGAATGTCGCCAGGGATGGAGCATCCGTCACCTCTCTGGGAAACCTATGCCAGTGTTTCACCACCTTCATTGTGATTTTTTTTTTTTCTGATGTCCAGTCTAAATCTACCTCCCTCTATTTTAAAACCATTACCCCTTGTCCTATCACAACAGGCCCCGCTGAAGACTTTCTCCCCATCTTTCCTATAAGCCCCTTTTAGGTACTGGAAGGCTGCTATAAGGTCTCCCAGAAGCCTTCTCTTCTCCAGGCTGAACAGCCCCAGCTCTCTCAGCCTGTCCTCATAGGAGATGTGCTCCAGCCCTCTGATCATCTTTGTGGCCCTCCTCTGGACCCTCTCCAACTGGTCCATGTCCTTCTTGTACTGGGGGCTCCAGAGCTGGACACAGTGTTCCAGGTGGGGTCTCATAAGAGTGGAGTAGAGGGGCAGAATCACCTCCCTCGACCTGCTGGCCACACTTCTTTTAAGGCAGCCCAGGATGCGGTTGGCCTTGTGGGTTGCAAGAGCACATTGCTGGCTCATGTTGAGCTTCTTGTCCACCATCACTCCCAAGTCCTTCTTTTCAGGGCTGCTCTCAATCCATTCTCCGCCCAGCCTGTATTCGTGCCTGGGATTGCCACGACCCATGTGCAGAACCTTGCACTTGGCCTGTTTAAACTTCATGAGGTTTGCACAGGCCCAGCTCTCCAGCCTGTCCAGGTCCCTCTGGATGCCTTCCACACCTCCAGCATGTCAACCGCACCACACAGCTTGATGTTGTCATCAAACTTGCTGAGGGTGCACTCTATCCTACTGTCCATATTGCCGACAAAGATGTTAAACAGGGTCAGGCCCTATACTGACCCCTGAGGAACGCCACTCATCACCAGTCTCCACTTGGACATTGAGTCGTTGACCACCACTCTCTGAGTGCAGCCATCCAGCCAATTCATTATCCACTGAGCGGTCCATCCATCAAACCCATGCCTCGCCAGTTCAGAGAGAAGGATGTCATGCAGGACAGTGTCAAATGCTTTGCACAAATTTTGCTATGTTATTGATGCAGAAAATAGTAGGTGCCAGCTGTGGCTGAAAAAAAGACCATGGGTTCTTAGAAACATTTTCTATGAATGATAGCCTCTAGTAATCCCGTTGCAATGTTTCAGTGGCTGGGAGTTAGTATTCCACAAAAGGCTTTTACGGGGATGCTGACATGTGACTTTTCTGTATTCTATAGTGATATTAATCCATATTGTATAAGAAAATTGTTTATATGTATGTATCAGGTGTAACTTGCTAGGTAGGCTTGTTAGAGCAAGAAATTCTGATGCCTGAGGAGCAATTCATACCTGCTGGAATGGAGAAGATGTTCATGTTGTGACCATATTGCCTTTATCTTACCCATGTGAGCTTCCTGGCTTGTCTCTCAAGTCACTTGCTCTTGACACTTGCGAGATCATTAATGCAGCTGGACAAGAAACCCACACCAGGGATACTGTCTGTGGGACAGGCTTTCCCAGGTAGGTGGTTCTTCACAGAAGTTAAAAAAAGGATCGGTTCCCTTTGCAATCGGGTATGTTTCATACAGAGACATTTTAATGTCATGTATGTTCCAAACTTCCCATGAAATTGCAGCAAAGTCTAGCCCGTGCCCAGTGACACCACTTGCTTCACAGTGGCTGGCTCAGCATCACCCAGCCACCCCACATCAGCGCTGGCCTGGAGCACCAGGGGTCAAGTCCTGAGGAGGAGCTGGGGGAAGTGGCTGCAGGGGAAGGTTACTGAGAAAGGCCATTACAGCTTGGTTGTGCTAATTAGAGCTTGTTGGTGCATCCAGGGCTGTGACAGGCCTTGGTACCCTCACAGCTGCCATTACTGGCAAATCAATCTGATGGTAATGGAGAAATTGGGGAGCAAGGAAAATATGTGGAGGAAATTACGAGAGACAAGGCAAGTCAGAGCAACTGCTTTTATAGGTTCCTGAAACAAGAGGAACTTGCACACTGGCAATAAACAGTTTACAAATTCCCTTTTAGAGACAGTCTATAGCACTAGAAGGATTTTGAGAAAGGATCATCAACTACTTTAGCTTACTTCCAGGCGAAGTCAAAAATCAGGTGTCCTGTGGGGATGTCTCTTGCATTTGCTGTTTTGGGTGTCACACCATGGGAGCTCCTGTGGCACTTAAAAGCCTACACACAAGTGGGCAATGCACATCAGATTCAGTGGCCAGATGCATCCTGTCTGGCCTCCCAAGGGCCCTGCACCCCTTGACAACTGTGCTCGCTGGAGGTTGCCTCTGTGGGAAGTCCCAGGGCTCACAACCCCCTACCCGCGAAAGCCCGCACAGGTTGTGGGGCTCAAGGTCTGCCCTTCCCGTTCGTGACAGATCAGCACAGATTCCTCCACGTCCTTCCCGGTAGTAATTCCCCTTACATCGTGTCTCTGTGACTTATTTCAGAGAGCTTCTGCAAATGTGAAAGATTCCTCGCTCTTCCTCTACAGAAATGGCCAAACGAGTGAAGGATGTCAGCTTGCTTGCAATAAGCGTGTGCCTTGTCTGCATTTTTTCTTTGTCTAAATGAGACAGTAAAGTCTCTGGAAAATGACCTTGTCTTTTGCATATGATCCATGCACCATATTAGATCAGTACAAAAGTAAGAGCTAATGTAGAAAATGGTTTGGTTGTTTCCCTCTCCCACCCCAATATCTGTGTCATTTCACTTTTTTTTTTTTTGCTAGCAAATTGTGGGGATACTATTTGTAAGAACAGCAGGAAAAATATTCATGCAGTGGTAAACTTCATTTTTATCTATTTTTTGCATGATGATCTAGTGCATCTCAAAATAAGCAAGTGATGCTACGGAGAGCAGGGTAACTTAAGTTTTGGGTGTTCAAAATGAATCTGAGGTTGTTCCAAGCAGAACTCAAGACAAGGCTGTTGGAATTCAGTAGAATCAAAATAAATAAATTTGCTCCTTAATATTATATTCTTTTTTTCTTTTTGAGAAAATAAAAATCTGCTTATAAAAGCATTCTGCAATTTTTTTTCTACTGTGAGCATACCTACTGTCTTGATATTACGTCTTCTCATTTGAATGCTATTTGTTTTCCATAGCAAGGTTCAAGTTTGGTCCATTGGCTGTCACTTCGCTTTAGTTTTTTAGTACATTTAACATCCAGTCAGAACTAATTAAACATACTGCTTTTGATTTGTGGAAAAGGCATTCTCTCTGAAAGGAAAAAAAAAAATCCTTCTCTTCCCTAAGTTGGGATTTTTGTTGGCTCTTTAAGAGATGTCAGCTGAGGTCTCCCAGGGATGCTCATTCCAAGGGCGTGCAGTCAGTTGCCCTCGAAAATAGCACTGGATTGTTCCCTCTTGGCCGAGTCTGAAACGAGCGCAGTTTTGATAAAAATACCAGAGCCACTTCTGCTTGGCGAGCGTGCACTTAGCCATTAGTTAAGAAATACCATTTCTTCTAAGGAGAAATGGTGAGAGGGACCAGAATCTGATTTATATCTCGGGGTCCCGAGTTTGGCTGAGGTTTCAAACCTGCCTGCAGGCACTCTTGCAGCCTCCCCTGCCCTCTGTGCACCTCAGCTTCTGCCCATCAACGGCCAGGGCTCCCCAGGCGGCCCCGCGTGCCTGTGGATGACGCCCTTCCCTCAAATTACCCGTCTGGTCTGACGACGAATGGTCCTCCCTGCTCTGCAACAGCAAGGAATGCCAAAGCCCTTCCCCACATCACTTCTGCTTTCTGAGCGTCTTTGTTCCCTGCTGCCTGTGGTGAGCGCAGGAGGTGTGAGGCTGGGTGGAAATTGCTGCTACTAGACAAGAGAGACATAAAGTACACCCACCAAGTCTCCAAAATCATTGATCTGATGAAAGATTTTTCATTCCTGCTGTGGCTAAGAATGCGCTATCTGTTCTGTAATGAGCCCTTTTTTTTTGCTTTCACCTTATCCTATTTCATCTTTTTTTTTTCCTCTCCCTTTCCCTTTATTGGATTCTCTTCTCCCTCTCCTTATTTTCACTCCCTGCATCCATCTTTGTCTTTTTCTTCTATCGCTGTGTGTTTAGTTGGAACTGAGCAATTGAAGTTAAACATGTCCACCAGACCCAGAGGAGAGATCTTGAAAAGCTGCAGAAAGAAAACCTGTCCTGAGGAGGTCACTGCAGACAGACAGAAGCAGGCTGTGCTTTCACACCCTGAAGGTTTTACCATGGCACTCTGTGTCACATCTGGATTATGCCAGGATGGATATCTGCACAGGAGAGTTTATGGCCCCCCTCTTTTAAATTTATTTCTTACAATTAAATCTATGTACCCCACCACTTCAAGTTGCCAATGTGAAGCCTGAGGCAATATAGAAGACTCAAAAGCCCTTTTCTGTAAGGTATGCCCATTTGGGACAGTATTTTGTCACTCCTTACGGGAAGACAAGGCTGCACAGCAGGTCGCTGAGCTCCCCGCATCTGTGGCAAACAGAATATGTGAAGCAATCATGCTTCATCTACATTGGGTCAGAGGATCCAGGTTAAATACCTGCTGACTGTGGCAAATGCAGAGGAGTAAAGAGAGCACAAGACATAAACATACTTTCTCCCTTCTGCTTCCAGATCTGTTTTCCTAAGGGTTTCTGTGTACGCTGTAGATGAGAGAACTGGCTCGTATCTGTTGCTGGCCTTTAGGCCTGCATGGCCATTTGGCAGACCCGCCATGCTCTTTGCAAGCTTCAGTCACAGATGACACTTTTACCAGTACTGCTGAAGCGAAGGGCCAGTCCCTCGTTGTGGGCCCAGACTAACATATTGCAGCAAAGGGGCACTGGGTCAGGGGCGTGGGGAGCCACCTCATGGAGTCTGAACCACTTGCAGACACGGGTTCCCCACACTAATTCCCATGTCCTACTGTGGTGCGTTCTCACTTGCCACAAAATGTCGTGGCCCCTCCAGGAACTCACGCTACAGTCAAGTTCTTAGAAGACATTTGTGGTCTGCCTGTGTTAAAAGTCAACTGGCAGAGCTGGCTTGTCCCATCAGAAGACCTGGGACTTTGAACAAAAGCAAGGTGACACTTTTCCTTCCCTCCTGCAACAAGTGCTGGTTGCTCTCTGGGTAGATTGGGGTCCAGAAGCACAAGAATGTATCTTGTCTAGAACTGTGCTTTATCACTGAACTAGGTTCACTACATGTCATGCAGGTAACTATGAACAATTTGGAAGTTTTATGATTGTATCATTGAGATAGGCCCCAGCTCATGCTGAAATTGTGGTTGGTAATGATAAAAAGGGAGGATGAAGGATCTGGGCTGTTTGATGCTATTCTGGTAAGTGGGTATATCATGTCTTCACTTACACATCTGTTAGTGGCTCTAGTAACCTCGCAACTTCACGGGGCCATGGACCACGAGGAGCAAGGATACAGGAGTCACAATTCGCTTGCCTTTGCTTCATGAATGGTGACTGGGCTACAGGAGTTCCTCTGCTCTGCGGCGAGAGGAGCGGGTCACCAGCTGGTGTCCAGCGATTCATGTGGTGCAGAGATGCAATGTGGGATTTAATGGAATGCAAAGTGTTTGATATCCCATGAGGGCAAAGCACTGTTATTTTATGATCACACCAAGCTTAAGTCTGGTGTTGGTACTGCTGCGATGGAAGTGGATTCCCTCACCCCATTTAAATAAAAAAAAAACCGAATCAAATGAAAGAAAAGCAGTTGTATCTGACACCATGTGTGATAAAAATACCTTGGCCTGGCAATTCTTGCAGAATGAACTTTGCAGGTTGATTCCCGAGATGGTGATTAGCTCTTTCGTTTTGCCATTAGCTGATGGTTCTCACATGAGCGAGGCGTGGTGCAGGTCACGTAGTGGTGGTGGGGGAGAGCTGATAAAAGATAAAAGCTTTCAGGTTCTCCTGACCCTGGAAAAGGCAAGAGCAGCTTTCTCTGAACCTGTCCCATCAATGACCTTGGACCTGATCAGATGGACCACCCTCAATTCTGGATGTGAGGTAAGTTAAATTACATGCTGCTGAATTGTCCTAATACTGCCAGCATTCTGGGCAGAAGTTGTAATAATGATAAAAAAGCACCAGTGTAATGGATACCATCATAACTCTGTAACTACAGTTTAGGTTTTGAAAATTACAAATATGTGTTTAAGTAAGGCTAACCAGAAAGCACTAGATGGTGCTTTAACTGTGGCCAGCTGTCTAGTATTTAGAAATTGGAGAAAAATGTTTTTTCCTTCCAAAGTGGAAAAATTGCTGTACATTTGTATATATTGAGCTGGTGACCATTTGTCCAGCTCTACCAGGAAGCATCAGGTTAACTGTTGCAGCGATAGATGATAAAGTACATTGTAGAACAACTACACAAACCAGAAGGAAAAATGGACTCTGTAGCCTTCAACTTGTGATGCGCTTCACCTCTTATGGGTTAGAGACCTCATTTGCAGCCACTAAATTTCATAGGTTTTGTTGTTTGTTTTTTTTTTTGTTTGTTTTTGTTTTTTTTTTTTTTTTAATCAGACTGCATCAGTTAACAGGTTGCGATAAACTGTGCTTTAGTAAGAGTTTCATTTTGTGTTGAATTATATATGTGAGACATTTCAGTGATATTTTTTCAACTCATGCAGGCAACTCTGTCCTTTCCAACTCACGAACCTTTGGCTGCTGATCTCTTTGTAAATGTTTACGATTATAATTCCTTTTTACCCCTACCCTACGTAAGTTTCACACTTTATTCTACCTCTCTCTCCTCAAGTTTCTCAGATGCACAGCAGCTGGGAACATGGAAGGAGTATTTCAGCTGCCGATGTCTGTGTCAGTCAAACCAAAATGTGATGTTCTGCCCCTATGAGCCACCATGTTTGTAGAGCTGCTGGCTCCATGTCAGACAGAGACTTGGTGAAGAAGACTTAGTGGATGAGAGAGGCAGATAGATGCAGGAGAGCATCGATGTTAGCAAGCTAAGAAGTGGGCATTAATGCAGTCTGAAAACATGTGGGCTTTCCTGAAGTCCTCCTAGGCAAAGGTTATACCAAACGAGGCTTGACTTTGTTTTTGATGTCTGGCCAAATATGGTTAGCTGATCGGCATGGGTGGCTAAAAGATTGGTCTCTGTTGAAGAGCATCGACAAAATGAGCATTTTTTTTTTTTTTTTCATTAAACCCACAAGATTTCCCAGATCTGCAGATGAACAGCTTACTGAGACAGGGTTAGACAGGAGTTAAAACGGAGCTCCATATCTAGGCTAGAGATAGGCTTACCTAGGCAGTGGCAGAAGGACTCTGAACAGGTACAAGGAGTGAGCTGAGGTGGGATCTGGGGATCCTCTCTTCAGTGGTGGTTTTGTACTTGATATTTGGTCTAAAAGCTGCCACTGCAGGAGCCTTTCTGTAAGGAGACCAGAGAGAGAACAGCAGTTCAGAAGCAGTTTGGGCAGCAGGGCCTCTGATACCTCTGCAGCAAAATTCAGCTCCCCTTCCTCTGGACTCTTGTCTTTGAAACACAGAGGCAGTGGGTTGGCAAGACGGACTGGGAACTATCTGCTTCATCCTTTTCTCCATGGCAGTCAGTTATGTTCTAGCAGAACGGAGAAAACACTCTTCCTGAAGAAAAGAGGAGGAAAAACCAGCAGCAGCTGAGTGGAGCTGTGTGAACCCATGGAGTGGAGGAATGCAATTGTAATAGGGGAAGGGCTCATCGTATTTTTTTTTTTATTATTATTTTTATTTTTTCTCTCTGCGCAACACCAGGCATACAAGGAAACCACACTGGCTCCACACTGTGCCTATTGTATCAAAACTGGTTTCCTATCTGCTTGGCTGCTCTGGCAGGGGTCTGGATGGCTCCTCCAGTGCAATCCAAGGAGGTCTGGTGAGGGGTTCCCAAGTTATCTAAAGCAATATTATCCAATAACTCCATGACTGCACTGAAGTCAGGACATTTTTTACTTTTATTTCATTTCCTGGCAATAATACTAACAGCCTAAATTAGTGTCCATTGATGTTAATGAGAAGTTCATGATGCATCAGGCATCTAACAGTATAAAGAAACCTTGGGCAATTGTTTCACCACTTCACACCATGTTTACCCATTTCTTTTGTCTATGGAGACTATGTAGATGGGTACCTGAAAAATCCATGGTTTTGTTTCATTAATAAAACCAAATTGTACTGAACCCTTAGGTGGCAGAGACTTCCAATGAATATTTTATTAATTGCTTTATTATTGTATGTATCTTTAGCTAAGATATGTTATGTTAAGACAGTTTTTGGAAATATTTTAAATTCATAACCCAGAAACTCCACAGAAACAGTGGAAAGGCTGCCTGGTACCACTGCAATGTGGCAACAGTAATTGGGGAAGCCAAAAAGAAAAGTATGTTCTGCAGAGACCACAGTTTTACACTCACGTTACTGAGGGGTGCCCATCAACACGTGTTAATGGGGTGGCTTTCATTGGCTCCTGTGGTCTGCAGTTGGGATATCCTCAGCTGAGAGGGTCCTGAAGGGGTGGTTTGATCCTATGGAGCCAGTCTAAGGGCTTCTTTCCTTGATCTGACAGAAGCCTTTAAAATGACATAAATACCTGCTTTTTTGGGTGGGGGAGGTAGTTTTCCCTGGTGAGTGGGTGGGAAACAAAGGTCTACAAAGCAGCAGAACCAGCTGGGAGGGAGGAGAGGCAGCAGCAACCTGGGAGACCAGAGACCATGTTGTTAAGCCACCTCCTAAGGAAAGAGTGGCTCCCTGGAAGCACCACTTCTCTTCAGTCTGAAAACACCTACTGATGGAGGTGCATGTCTACCTGAAATGCAACTGTCTGAAGTAAGACAGGGCTGTTAATCTGTAAGGAATAGTCTTGGGAATTTGGTGGGCTGGCCGCTCGTGGTGCCCACTTGCAGACACTCCTCCCCAACATACCAGTCCCTGTGCGTTAGCCCCCTGTGGCCTTCAGCTAGCCCACCCAGTCCTGCCATGACAACCCCAGGCAGACTGGTAAACAAGAGAGTCTTGTTTAAATTTGTCTTGCTCCTCTCCCATTTGGCTCCAAGATCACATGTTGTGAAGACGGACATTCAGTCAGAAATACCACTGTCAGCAAAGACCTGACAGGTGTGATTCAGTTGCTTAACCATGGGCTTCTAGTGCTATTTTAGATGTCTCTGGGTGTCTCTGTGTGCTGCCTGGAATATGACAGAGGACTTCCTGGAGACCCATACCCTTTTGGAAGAGGATGGAAACCAGGGGGCATCTAGGCTGTCACTAACTACCTGGATTTCAGTATCTGAACCCCACCTCAGTGCCATGTCCAGGGCACCCTAAAGCACTGAGCCCTCCTGGGGCCTGACCTGGTGGGGATGCACAGGGTAGGCACAGCTGGTATGGCCATATCTAAACTGGTGGTGTTCTGTCTCCAACAGGCAAGAGCAGGCTTTATTCATGGATCCAGTCGTTTGTGTCAACAGGAACTTCACCACTGAATTCAGCAGAAGAAAAGCCAGCACAGCTTCATGCTGATGGGCTTTCAGAACCATTTGTTGATAAGACACTGTAAAAGGGAAAATGAGGTTTAATCTAACAGAGAAAATAAGAAAATACAAAATTGTGTAGACAAAAAAACCCACTGTTTTCTGTCATCTCACCATGCTCCTCAGAGAGCATAAGCAAAAGCAGATGCCATCAGTAGAGGAAGGTGTCTATAAGCAATGGAGCAAATCTGAAGGAGAAGAATTTTCAGTATTATCTTACTTAGCTGGAAGATGGACAATGCAGACTGGGAAGTGATTGGGCAAAGACGCTGAAAATATTCAACTGAGAACTCTCCAAAATGGAAGAACAATGGAGACAGAAATTTAGATTGAACAAGGGGTTGGGAAGAGTTAGCAGTTTATAGGTTTCCTTTGCCCTTCTTCATGTGATTGAAGTAATTTCAGCCCAGTGGGTTTACATCGAAGTGGTTGAGTGGCTGCCAGATCATATCAGTGCAACTCCTCAGACGAGAGAAGAGCATTTGATAGCTACCTCTATTTAAATTGGATAACAAGTTATTTATAGACCACAAACTCCAGTATATGAATGAGAGGTACTATCACTTGGCTGGTTCTTGTCAGGAAAAAAAAAAAAACAATTAGACTTCCCAGTCTGCCAAAAGCTGTACCTAGGGAGATCTCAGAGAGCCTCATGGAATCCATCTTTGTGGATCTATCAGTAAGAATACTAACAGCAGGCTAGGAAGTTTAAATCCTATTATTTTTCTGATACATATAAAAAAAAAAGAGTTGAATATTTTTTTCACTCCATTCACAGAAAGCATATCAAGATTATGGTTCAGGATGACTTATTGATGAAGCCCAAATGAAACAAATCTCATATTAAGTCATTCTATTAGTCTCAGTTAACTTGCATTTTAAAAATTAAAATAATATTTTTTAAAATATACACAAAATACACAGACACATTTTACAAAAATAAAATATAATAAATAATATTATACAAGAAACCACATAAACTGCATGCCATAAATAAATAAAGACCACCAATGTCGTGTCAGAGGAAACTTTTGGAAAAGCAAGCACAGGTGAGGTAAATGCAGTGAGGACAGTGCTCATTCTGAGAGAGAGGATGTCATAACAACAACAACAAAAAAAAAAGAGATAAAACATAGCTATAACCAAATTAGCCATGACTAATTTACAGTGCTATGTTGGCGGCTATCAGATACAGATAAGTTCAACAAATCGGCTTCAAGCCACAGGTGCCTCACTCAAGATTTTAAGTCTCACACATGTGAGATTAAAGGAAATCCAAGAATGTAATTATTTGCAGTATGTTAAAGAGTTTACATCAGATTTTTTTTTGATGGAGGAGTTTGTAAAAGCAGGTATATTATAGCCTGTTTACTGGCTAAATACCAACCTGGCAATTATGTTCTGCTCATTTAATTTCCTTTGCAATTCTAATTGCATATACAAGTCGTCTTTCTCTCTGCCCTCTACAGCTCTTCAATACCTGCCATGCTCTGTGGCATTTCTTTGGAATATCGTGTAAGCCACCGTGTCAATGTAAACAAGCACTGCTCTGTTCTGCAGGCAGTAACTGTTATATGAAACTTAATTCACACTCAAATAAGGAGCGCTCAGGTAATTGCAGCCCTGGGTCTGGCTCATAAATGCAAAACACTAAAATAACTGAGTAGCATCCATCTCTGAACTTACACTGCACC
>WHYT01016758.1:22785-57639 GCA_009806455.1 Tetrax tetrax | reverse complement strand
TCAGGAAAAAAAAAAAAACAATTAGACTTCCCAGTCTGCCAAAAGCTGTACCTAGGGAGATCTCAGAGAGCCTCATGGAATCCATCTTTGTGGATCTATCAGTAAGAATACTAACAGCAGGCTAGGAAGTTTAAATCCTATTATTTTTCTGATACATATAAAAAAAAAAGAGTTGAATATTTTTTTCACTCCATTCACAGAAAGCATATCAAGATTATGGTTCAGGATGACTTATTGATGAAGCCCAAATGAAACAAATCTCATATTAAGTCATTCTATTAGTCTCAGTTAACTTGCATTTTAAAAATTAAAATAATATTTTTTAAAATATACACAAAATACACAGACACATTTTACAAAAATAAAATATAATAAATAATATTATACAAGAAACCACATAAACTGCATGCCATAAATAAATAAAGACCACCAATGTCGTGTCAGGGGAAACTGTCACTGAAGGAACTCCATTCTGTCTGTAATCCTTGTTGGCCAGTGGATCTTACCAGAGGGCCAACAAGGGTCTGTAACTGCATCCTCTTAAAAAGGCTATTGAACTGGATTCACTCCAATATCAGGGTCTTTTTATGGAAACCAGTGTGAGCTTTAAATGCAAAACTCTAAATCACCCTGTTCTGCTCCATTTAACTGGAACTTGAGGATTTCAGTCAAAAAGAGGAGTCTGAAAAAATAATCTTATTCTATTGACAGATCCCTAGAGTGAGAGAGAGGCTGCAGTCTTGATTTGACAGGAAAAGAGGGCATTATAAATGCTTGTTTTCCTTCACATCTGCTCCTGATCACAAACTTTTGGAAAAGCAAGCACAGGTGAGGTAAATGCAGTGAGGACAGTGCTCATTCTGAGAGAGAGGATGTCATAACAACAACAACAACAACAAAAAAAGAGATAAAACATAGCTATAACCAAATTAGCCATGACTAATTTACAGTGCTATGTTGGCGGCTATCAGATACAGATAAGTTCAACAAATCGGCTTCAAGCCACAGGTGCCTCACTCAAGATTTTAAGTCTCACACATGTGAGATTAAAGGAAATACAAGAATGTAATTATTTGCAGTATGTTAAAGAGTTTACATCAGATTTTTTTTTGATGGAGGAGTTTGTAAAAGCAGGTATATTATAGCCTGTTTACTGGCTAAATACCAACCTGGTAATTATGTTCTGCTCATTTAATTTCCTTTGCAATTCTAATTGCATACACAAGTCGTCTTTCTCTCTGCCCTCTACAGCTCTTCAATACCTGCCATGCTCTGTGGCATTTCTTTGGAATATCGTGTAAGCCACCGTGTCAATGTAAACAAGCACTGCTCTGTTCTACAGGCAGTAAATGTTATATGAAACTTAATTCACACTCAAATAAGGAGCGCTCAGGTAATTGCAGCCCTGGGTCTGGCTCATAAATGCAAAACACTAAAATAACTGAGTAGCATCCATCTCTGAACTTACACTGCACCTATGTCTTGTCCAGACAATATGCTTTTATTCTCTTCCAATTGTGGTTCATGGCCTGAATTTGCTTTCCTGAAGTCAATGGAGCATTGCCATTAGTTTTGACCAGAGAATTTAATTAATGACTGAACCTCTTTGTCTGTCTGTCTCTCTCTCACCACCTCCCATTTTCTTTTTGTTTGATTTATCTACATTGCTAAATGCATCAGACCTTCTATAACACATCAACTTTATTTTCTATTTAGCAGAAAGGAAACTTTAGGGCAGGGTGGGGGGCCTGAGGGAAAACCCCAACAAATATTTCATAGGCTGTATGGATCCAAACCCATTTTCCACACGGCCAGATTTCTGAAATCTGCAGATCCCTAGCAATACTGTCATTAAGACTCAAGATAGATTAGCTGTGATATTTGTCAATGCTTTTTTAAATCTATCCTTTATCTCCTTAAAATTTTGCTGTATAACAAATAAGAAAGTATGTGCTAAGGTATTTACAGAAAGGCATTTTTTTAAATACCATTCTTTCCTGACTAGAACATGAAACTAAAATATATTGGACTTGCTAGAAAGTAATGTTGTACTTTCCCATTGCCCATCCTTAAATTTAAAAGAGAGATTATATATATATAAAACTTGAAGCAAATTGACAACAGTATTGGCCCTTCAACTGGGATTGAGGAATAGCAGTGCTGATATTCTGTAAGATACCAAGGCAATATGATTCAACCAAACATAAACCACCTATGAAGCAGAGCAAATAATCGTTTGTCAAAGAGTGGAAGAAAGTCTACTGATGGAATGACTTGCAGCCTCTTCAGCTTACAGTCAATAAATCTCATTTGAAAAGTAATACTGCCCACTTATCCTTTCAGCACGAAGAGACTGTCATCACCATGCTATATTATTTCTGACCTCACAGTATTTGCACTGCTGACTTACTATTAGTCAAATTATATCATCATCCATGACTAAGTTGGTTTGTCAGAAGCCAGTGGGTGGAATTGTCCCAGGTCACTGTGGAGCTCATTGATAGAAATAAAAGCATTTTTCTGTGGGAAAGAAAGGTGTATGGGAGGGACAGGCCCACGTGATGTGGGGAGCATCTTGTCTGACTGCAGCTGCTAACAGATCAAGATGGGCATCCTGAGATGAGGCGATATGTAGCCTGAGATGTTTGGATGCAGTATGTTATAACTGCATGCTTCATTGTGTTACATGTCTTGAAGAGGTAAGAAGCAGCTCAGGAGGGCTGAGCTTTAGCTTCATGCTGCCCTTTATGTTCTCTGTTGCCTTGAGCAAGTTGTGTAGGCTTTGTCTAAACTAGCAAGCAGTGAAGCATAAAAGGATCAGATCTGGAGACTGAAACAGTTGAAGGTAAGGAGTTCATGTTCACCCTCCACAAACACACAAACCCTACAGGTTGGGATTTAAAAAAAAAAAAAGTCTAGTCTGATCCATGGTCTGAACATCCATGAGGCTGGAGCGCGTTAGGAGCCCTCTTGGTACGCATTTTGATTTAGTTTCATCCAAAGTGAATCCAGCTGTTACTCTATGTCCTCTCCACAGCATAAACCAAAGCATAGTAGGTGGGGACAACCAGGAGATTAACTTCAAAAGTGCACTAATGGTGCAAACAGAAACGCCAATGCAGGTAACTCTCTTACTCCTGCTGTCTCATAGGGATATTGCTACACTAAGCTCATTTATATGCGGCCTGTTTAGCTGCTATGATAACAAATGTGATAGCGTTTTTTATTTCAGTATTTAATTGACAGTATGTAAGCAAAGATTAAATTATGTTTAGTAGGTGCATAATGAGCAGAGGTTAGATTGAACATGAACAAGAAGGAGGTGATTCTTCATGCAGTGGGTAATTAAGCTGTGCGGTTCCTTGCTACAGGATATTGTAGACACTAAAACTTCACAAGGTTACAAAAGTGGCTGCACAGTTTCCCAGAAGTAAAATTCACAGAGGGGTATTTTTTCCAAAGACTTTTCCTGTGTGTTGGGAACTCTGAGCTGTGAATTGCTGGAGGATCAGAGAGTGTCCTTGGGAAGAATTAACTATGTGCTTGCCCCAAGTACCCAGTATTGACTGCTGCCAGAGATAGGGTAATGGAACAAGACAGACTGCTGATGTAACATACTATAACAATTCTTGAACTGATCGCTTCTTTCTTTAAAAGGCTTCAGATTTTTCAAATTTAATCATTCAAATAATTAATTTCAATGGTTCAGGTTTTTAATTATTTTCATTTACAGTATATCTCATTGGAAATGACATTGTGGCTCCTCAGAGGGAGCCCTCCCTCAGGGAGAGGGAAACTCAATATTCCTTCCTCCAGAATAGCTGAGGTCCTTCTACAGACTCAGTCTCACAGTAACCCCACAAATCTTCCTCCAAAGGTGGGAGGTGGTCCATGATGGGAAAGGAGATAAACTCTGTTGTCTCAGTTATGTTGTGGTAGCATACTGAAAACTGCTACTTCAGCCTCAGCATTTTGGGGACAGGGCATTCACGTTTTTATACAGAATTGTGATTTCTCTAGAAGCCAGATGCTCTTTATGAAAACAAATCTATTCAGTCCAAATCTCAACATCCCACCAAACAACAGGCAAAAAAAATCCCGTACTGGCTTACATTGCAGCTTTTAATCTGCCACCAGTGGAAAGCTTCAGTGCACACAGATGGTGGAGTATAAATCTACAGCTTATATGATACACAAGCAGCTAGTGTCACTGTTGGCCAAGCTCAGAGTTTTCCATATTCATCAGGGAATCAGATGTTCTGGTAGCTGAAACCAGGTCTGGGAGAGCAGCTCCATAATGCTCAGAGGGGTTATATACCCTGTGACAGGTTTCCTTCTCAAAGCCCATTTGAGAAGCTCCTGTTCCTCAACAGTCTTCAAACATCGCATGGCGTTTTGCTGTCCCATCACTATGGCTGATGCAACTTTTAAAGAACTTATGCTGTAAACTAGGTCTTTTATGTGGTCTGTATTAAAAAAAAGAAATTACTGCTTTGCTGTGGAAGGTGTTCTAACCAAGGTGATTTTAGCAGTCCAGTATATAGGTCGTTACCCTAAAAGATCACATAAGTACACCAAAGCAGCTATAAATAACAGCACAAGGATGTAAAAAAAAAAAAGAAAAAAAGAAAAAAAAAGAAAAAATTACCTTTGCTTTATCATAGTATTAAGGTACACAGTTTGATGTGCCTACAATGGTAGTGACTATAATTCCTTTGCCAAAATTTTGACCTGGAAGCAAGCAGCCTTCCTCTACAGTCGCACGCAGTTACATTCTTTGTGCAATTCAAAATGTGGACTTTTTATCAACTGGTGGCTAGAACCTGGTTGACATTTCAGGAAATACAGTTTAACCCCCCTCTGCATAGACTAGGTGAGGTCTGGCACTTTTTTTCTTTTGGATGTGTCTGTACCAAGCCACAAAACTTTTGCTAGGGGGTGGCAATTAGGAAATCCCATCTATAGAAGTGAAGCAGCTGGTAGTAATCTACCGCATCCCAGAGATAAGTAAGTTCTAAGCAAAAACAAACAAAAAAAAAGTCTCACATTGTGAGCCTCCTAGTTTGTAAAGCCTGAGTAATTTTTTTTTTTTTTTTAAAACCTAGACTAGTTAATTTCTGCAGAAAATTCAGAGGTAGGTTAAACCACTTTCTAAAGTCACCTGAAAGTGCATTGTTTTTCTTTATCAGAGGTATAAATATGGAGAACACTACACAGATCAAAAACACCCTGTGCTGCAAAAAAGCAAATGTATAGCGACTGATCGTAAGAGGCAAACTCCCAGCTCCTCTTTTCTGCTTTATAGGAGGAGCTGGCAGTGCAGCCTACCATTACTTCTGCTCAACACTCCCTGTTACATGATACTCTCTTTCAGTGCTAGGATTTTGGCAAAATCTTTGTGTTTGGGCAGGGATTTTCCATGCCTCAGGTCAGTTTTTGTTTCTTAGCCAAAACAAGCCTGATGTTTTCAACCATGAAGCTGTGGCAAATCAGAGTGACCATAGACCTGAGCTGATGGGTGCCAGAAGAAGGGATGAAGATGCATCCTACCATGGAGGAACATATGATGCACTGCCTGTTGCTAATGAAAAGTCTAAATTTGCAGTTTTCCTGTATTAAAGTAAGGATGTATTTCTTTCCTTTTTCCTTTTTTTTTTTTTTTTCTCCTGCTGAGCAAGTGTTCCCTAGTTCCCAGGTGGGATGGCCTTTCAGTAAGGCAGACAACTTTTTCCAACTTCAAGAAAAATCTACAAAAGTACAAGAATTGAGAAATTTTTGAAAACCAGCAGCATCCAAATGCTCAGTCAATAGGGATATGTCAGGCTTTAGCACCTAGCCACCACATTTTTTTAATCACATAGAACTTAGGTGCATGTGTGTTATAGACCAAATAATCAGATCTTACCAAGGCTCTTTGCTATTGAACCATCTTAGTTTTCACCACCAAGTGCACTAGAAGATGAAATTGCTGCCATGGCACACATCCTGGGGCACCAAGCCATTCTTTGAAGTTCCTGCCCGCTGGCAGGTGTAGGTCACATGGGATTCATGGGTTGGGCATCTCTGCAGCCTCCCAGTTCCCTGGAAAATCCAGTTTGTCAGGAGTTCCAGGCCCTTCTCTTCTCGGGCACTAGATTAGTCTATCCATATGCTGCCTCTAGGATAGGTCAAATATTCTGAAGGGGACCTGGTCAAAATTGTTACAAAATTTCTGAACAAAAATCGGTGATAAGAAGAAATCTTAGGATCTAAAATGGAGTTTGAAAGAAAAATGCCTGTAGTCAATGGAGTTAAAATACTGATGAAATTAACTGCTTGTTTTTCAAGAGTAAACATTTATTTATACAAAATTTCCCAAACCCAATGCAATTCTCAGTCCCAAGGGCTGTCATATAATTGTGGTATGGCATTCAAGCTATTCTGCTGCAAGAGTCTGCCTTCAGCTATATTGCTTGAGAAAGATTAATGATGTCCTATCTAGCTGCAGCAGCACAGAGCTGTGACAATAATACCATAGTTACTTTAGCTTAAGCAATTATATTTTGAAATGGGAATAATGAATTCAGTGCAAGCTGGAGAAAGCTTTGCGGTGAGTTTAATTACTCAGTTCTAGTTGTGTAAATGGATTAAAATGGCATTGCAGAATAGCAGGACTGTACTTGACATCCCAATTTTTCTTCCTTAAAGGGTTTTCCATGTCTCGAGCTGCTTATTTTTTCCTTGCAATAAGATTTGGAATGCCAGTTTGGATGGGTTAGGTTATATGTTTCAGCAATATCAGGATTGCTTTGTTTAGCTTTTATGTTATATTGATATATAAAATGTAAAATGCAAAAAAAAAATTACTTTAAAACAATAATATACATTCTTTTTAGCAACAATTCCATATGAAAAGCAGGATAGCATCTTTGTTGTTAAGAGCTGCTTGTAAAGTGATGCATATGAAAAGCTGTTTGTAATGCATGGAAGGAAGTTTGATCTGGTTTGGGAGAAATAAGTGCCATCTATTGGGACTTTATCCACCAGCAATTAGCATATCTCCACACACATCTCCCTTCCAGGGCGTATTACTATGCCCACTTTCAGTTTGAGGTTTAGATTTTGTGAAATGGAGCTGTGCAGTATGGGCAGAAAATGACGAGATGCTCAAAGGAGTCAGCACAGAACAGTGAGATCTCTAATCTGGCGCAGAGTCCTGGGAGTGCGGGAGGGATGATGCTGTGGTCCTGGTGAGTTTGACTACTACACTGCTGTGTATTTACCCATGCATTTATGCAGTATTTTGTCTCGCCAACATCCCAGGGCATACAAATGAAGGGCAGAAACAAGAGCAAGACTATCCAGCCCAATCCCTTGCAGAGATAATGTTCTTGCAATTAAGGAAATTCACTCTTATGCAGACCAGGCAGGTAATGGAAACCAGGTTAAGCAGGCCACCATCTCTGCTTGCGCTGTCTGTATCGCAGATGCTTTCCTGCTTTTACCCTTCCTGCTTCCTCACTGCTCCCCAACCCCAAGGAGACATCAAGTCTCCGCTTTGTATGCGCTGGTTCCTCAGTCTCTGCTTTCCAAGAACAGTACTTCCCTAGACCCTGGGCTGAGTTTGCCTAAGCATTTCCCAGGTATCTGCTTACACTCTGTGGCCTGAGACAGAGAGCTAGACCTTTGGTTTGACCTGTAGCCCTCATGTGTGTTGCTGTCACTGAGCTCCTGAGTTGTCCCTGAGAGAAAGGGGAATGTGGATGTGTGAAGGAGGGGTTCTCGGTTGGGGCTGTGAGGCAAGTTTAGGAGTCTTAGTCCAGCCAGATTTCTCTAATAAGGAATTTCTCTTGCACACAAACAAAGTGTAGCTAATGCTAGAGTTTTCACTAAAACAAGATTGGAAAGAATCCTTAAGTCAAAACAATTCAAGGAACAAAGCTCCCCTTTCTCCTCTGAAGAGTTTAACCCACAGGCCAGTAGATTTCATTGACAAAAGGACTGGAAAATCTGATACATGCAGACAGATGCAGACATGTATAAGATGCATAAAGTAGTTACCTGTAGGCATAAGGATTATAATACAAACATGCTGATGTTTGTCCTTGCAAAGGTGGGAATGTCGGTATAAATACTGAAGTGCTGGTTTCTATGCCATCACGTAATGATCTATTTTTGACCCTTGATAATTTACAGGACAATCTTACCCATTCAGCCGATGAGCACAAAAGCAACCTGCCCCTCTGATGGCACGGCGTTGCCTGGGCAGGCTGTAGGTGTCTGAAATTAGCTGAGATCTTTTCAAGACTGTATTACAGCCTGCCTGGGCTCTGGCTGCTCCTCCGGAAAGATGTGCGTCTTCCACGGCCCCCACCTCACATCCGTCAGCCCGGTGTGGGTATCTCGGCTAGCCTAAATCATCTGTTATGGAGCTGCACAGCTGTCTTCAGGCACCTGAATTGCTCCCCTCAGGAGCTCCGCTGGAGCCTGTCTTCAGAGAGAATTACGGCCAGGCAATAGTGGATTTTCACCATTCGGAAGACCAACACACTGTGGAAGGAAGAAAAAAATTATAATAGATTACATAGGGATTGCCTATTGACTAAAATGCTACCAGCTGTGCATGGGAGCAGTGAGGTTTGTTACCGCTAGCAGGAAAGGGAGTAAAATGCCCACTTTGTTAGCTGGGAGAGACCCAATTTGTGAAGTTCAAATCTGCATTCAGACCAAAGTCCAGGGATATTTTGATCAAAGGAGTGAGTATAACCCATTGCAGAGACAAGAACAATAGCCAAACCAGACTGGCAGAGAGCGAGCTGAAGCTTTCAAACACCAGCTCCTCATTTCTTGCAGCACTGAGCCTGGATGCAGCTGTCCAGGAGTGAATTAGTGCACAAAGAAGCTGCATTTGGGAGCACTGAGGCTTTGTTAGGTAGATAAGACACTAGCAGTAGAGTAGATTGCAATGTGATGAAGGAACATATCTTCTGGGGAACAGCAGGAAGAACAGAAATAAAGAAGACAATACAATGTAAAGAAGTTAAGTTTTTGCCAGTATTGTCAATGATTTGAATTACTGAATTTCCAGTAAAGTGCTCCTTGTTCAACCATTTGTGAACTTTTAAGCTGCTCGCTGCTGGCAAGGAGCTGTGTCATTGCAGGAGGTGCAAGGAGTGCGCATATAAAGGATACTGCAGCAGAGAAGGGCCAGGTCAATGGCCATCTTGATTTAGAGTGGTGAACTGCACCAAATATAGCATTTATGATGTAAAAGAAGCATCTGCACTGCTTGGGGTTATTTAAGAACTATCTTCATTGAATCACTCATTGGGTCAGCAATGTGAATTTAACAGCACAAATCCCTCCTGCTCACCTCTTTTGTCTCCCTGCATGAGGTACCTTTGTACCTGGAAAAAAAACCAAAACAAACCAAAACTGGTCCTGACAACAACAGTAATTTGAAAAATAAAAATGCTGACAGGACGGAATTGCTAAACAGCAGATACCAATTTTGCACTTAGAGCTGCGGAGACTACCGAGAGCTCCCAGTGCTGCATTCCCAATGAGGATAACATAATTGATTTATTTCATAATTTCACCTGCCTCTCACTGATAGATGACTGCTTATTTTGATCCCTGAAAAACAGTTCTGCACAATAACATAGGTGCATTGAACGCTCCAAAGGTCAAGCAGCTTGAGCATGGGAAAATATTTGTGAATGAGGCCCAAAAAAACTACTGAAAGAGGTGATTTCTGCCTCAAAGATTAGTCTTCATTTAGAGACTGAGAATTTATTGCTGCCCAAACCAGCATTATCAGCTTTCTGTCAGCAACAATCATCAGGATTTCCTTTCCCAATCAACGTGAGCTGTGACCTCATCGTTGCAAAGGTGAAACCCTGACAGGGATTAAAGGCTAATAGAGAGAAATGAGGTAGCAGGGCTAAACAAAGAGGAGATTGTTACACGGCAATAGCGAACTCAGGCAGAATGTTACAGCTGAAACATGAACCACCCAGCCAAAGGGGAAAAACAGAGTATTTTTCAGAAGAGCCTGAGTAATGCAGGGTCTCTGTCTTTCAGTGGAGAAGGAAGGCAGACTGCCATCCTTGCCATTGGAGATTTTTGAAGCGGGATTAGCATAGCCTTGTGGTTTGTCAAGTGTTTAATTGCAATTCTGCAGGGACGCAGCCTGAAAGACACTGGAAACCAATTTAACAATCATGCCTATCATTATACGCACCAAATTGCTCCTGTGCACATATAATATTTAGTAGTCTGAAACAGAGATGCCGAGTCTGGGGGCAAGGTTTAGAACATGAAAAGTGATGAAAGGCAAATACATGTCTGATATTCATCAAAGCAATTTAATCCACGGCTGAATAGTGAAAAGAGGCAAAGAGGATGTTATGTTGTTGATCTGTGAGTTATTATTTTTTTTTTCCCTCATCCCTTCACTTTCTGGAACCAACAAGTGAGGATATTTATTCTGGAGGGGGATTCTCCTCTCTTAAAGGTCACTCTTGGCCGCTGCAATATCTTTTCATCTTAAAGCTCACCGCAGACTTGATTCAAGTCCCAGTGGAAGCAGTCTGTGCCATAACTTCCAGTGGGCTCTGGATCAGTCCCTTCAGCAGTCTCCAACACACTCCTGGTGTTTCCAGCAGAGGTGGGCTTGTGCTGTAGTCCAGATCCAGGTGTTTTGGAAGTTCATGGCATTCAGGTTGCTTTTTGCATGTTTCAGATGTCTTCAGCCACCAATACAGGGTACCATCTCCTCCTGCTGTGTGCTGGGCCCTCTTTAAAAGGGACCGGATCATTTGACCTCCCACTGGAACACAGAAATTACCTAACAGTGCTGAAGGTACTCAGCACCTTACTGCATGCAGTCTCTAGGTTGCAATCACTTGTGAGGGTGCAAGCGGAGGATTAGAAATCCATCTCAAATGTGCAAGAATAATATTGAATTTTATGTGGACCAGATGCTGTTATACATGGCATGGTCTACTTACAGCACATCTCCATCTGGCACAGTGATTTTGAGTGAATCTTAAGCAGAAAGGACAGATTAAAACATTTTAATTATGATGATGAGAAGTATATATATAATCAAGGTCCTTGCTAATACTGAGCAGCCTTCAGAAACTACTCAGAATAAAAATATCTGCAGCCTAACACATTTTAGGGCTTTCTAGTGAGAAATCAACACATCTTTAAAACCTCCAAGGTGCTTTATTCTTCATATTTTAGAGATTAATGTCAGCCACAAATACAACAAGGTTAAGTCCTTCTCTAATAAAGAAATAACTAACTCCAGCAATCTGGTTGATCCCCAGCTCCCAAAAGGTGGAGCTGTAGGAACAGCCTTCAGCTGCTTTTCAAATGTTTTTCAGCTTGCTCCGAAACTTGAAGTCACGTGCGGATAATCCGCAGCCCACAGGGAAGCATTAAGATGCAAGGTTCATATCTGTAGAGGATAGCCCAACTGAAATTTCGTTCCTAACTAATGATAAAAACATGCAGCAGCTTTTGGCGACTGGGCAAAGTCAGTGCCCTTTCTGGGCTCAATTGTGTGGTTTTGGCATGGCTGAAACTTTTCACTCAAGGGCATTAAAATATTTAATTGTATCAAAATCTTAGAAATATTAGGATTTAGCAACGCTATGGCTTGAGCTCTATTTTTTTAGTGCTATCAGGCTAAGAAATATGAAGCCTACTTGGGTACAGGTATAAAGAGTTCTGTAGCGAAACCCAAAGGTATCCACTATCGAAAGGCAAGTGGCAGGCTTTAGATTTGTTAGACAACAGTTTTCAGAAAGGAAGACACATATATCATGCTGAACTGAACGGGAAATTTAAGTAGGCACAATGTAATTACCTTGCCTGGAATCAGGCCAGGAAACCAGACTGGGATCTTTATTCTCAAGGAAAACTGCATGGATTTATGCTTGGCAAACTAATTGCCATGAATAATTTATTAATGTATATGGTCTCTTTCGTTTTCAATTTAATTTTTAGTGACCGACCACCTGCAAACAAAGTTAACTTTTCTCTTTTTTTTTTCTCCATATCTTCAGTTGTGATCAAACACTTGTCAGGATCCATTTCAGTTGCTGCCTTTCTTGCAAAAGTTCTTGTTTTATTTTATTTTATTCATGCTATTTCTGCTTCATGGATGACTGAAACTCCAGGCACAAGAAAACTAAAAAGATTTCAAAATCTGAGTCCATTTAAATGTCAAGTTTGAATGTTTTTACCAACACCTGAGTTTGGGGGAGGTAGTTTTGCAGACTTTTACAACATAGGAATACTTTAAAGACAAAATCAACAAATATCTTTTCACTTGTTAACATGTCTTTATCAGGAATGAACACCGGAGGTTTCACACTGGCATGTGGCATAAAGCACCTGTACCTCCCTCCAATTACTGGGCGTGTTGGCACCTTAATTCCCACACAGTCCCGTGAAAACTCTCATGCTACAGAATTAAGATATGTTCCTTTGAGATCTTTGGCCTAGTATGTTTGAATACATTTTTATTTGTATTATAATCAACTCTAAAGCATGCCAGCGACGGAAAATAGCTGGGCTTTCCTCAACATAACCTATTAAGGGCAGCATAACTCTGCTACAACTGCCAGAGCCCTCCTTGTTTCCTCCCTCTCTCTGCAAACACACTCGAATTTGGAGTGAGCTGGAACTACTTTTTTCACTATATATGTTGAAGACAGACTTGGTGTTTGTACTGGCTCAGGGCCTGACATGGCATTTGTGAGGATGGACCACAAGCATGCGTACTCCAGCTACACTGAGCTAGGAAAATGTGCGCTACAACCAGAAGCTACCTTCTCCCTCCACCCCTCCGTTTCCAAACCACTAAGGCAAGGAGGAAAGTGCACTTCAAGCTTCTCCTTTCTGACTTGTAGCCATGGCTTCCCTTCTTACATCCCACCACTCTGGACAGGCACATGCTGAGACCACTTCGCAGTGCTAGGGACGGTCAGGGCTGCACGAACAAGCTTTGAGGGACAGCTTTTGCAGTGGTGGAAGGGGAGGAACATGGAAGTGGTCACAAATGGATGGCACTTTGGCTTTTTTTCCAGTAATTTGCGAGGCAACGCAGCTAAGCTTTCATGGAGGAGAAAAGAATATGCCCCTAATATGGGTAGTAATTCAGCACACTCCCAACTGGAACAAGGAGAGAATATTCTATGAAGGCAATTATAACTCTATATCCCAATTTTATCCATGATGTGCTCCTGGAGTAACTCTGCTCCCAGCCCCAGCTAGCAGTAACTCACATTCACACATTGCAGGAAGCAAAACTCCACTGTGTTATACAAAGATGTGTTGTGTAGTAAACGTAATCTGAAATGGTGTGATAGAGCGGTTTGGCACGTGAAGCAGCTAATGAACTGCAGAACCTTTTGACTTGATGGTCATCAGTTCAGATCCCACCCGAGCTGGTAGCAGCCAAACTCCCCCAGACAGAGACTCTTCTGTTCTTGGGTGTTTTTCACAAGAAATCGTGGCTTTCTCACCATTACCCCAACATCCAATACAAATAACGCCTCCCTGCCTGGTAGCTTGCCTGAGATAGACTGGTCCTGCACCAACAGAGCCGGCAATTGATCGTATTTCAACAGGCACCATCATATGGTTCTACCTTAGCTATGGAAACTGAATGCTAGCTGAGACCCAAGGTATTTCCGTCCTCACTGCTGTGGAATGGGAAAAGCTCCTGGGATACTGCCCTGATGGTATTTATGCTGTACTCATTCTAGGGGCAAACCCAGACATTACTTTCCAATGAACTTACAGGCTGGTGTAAGGAGGTGAAAATTCTGTTGGTGTACGTGCATCAAATCTGATTTAGAGTATAAGGGCCTTCCAAGGACCAGCTCTACAGAGAAAAATAGCCCAGGTTTAGTCTCTGTGCATTAACAGCGATGCTCGGAGCTGCAGGAAGCGATCGCATGGTAAGAAGGGAATGGCACCTAAGCACAGTGTTCACAGAGATGCTCATCCTTGCTTCAGGTCGATGGGAGCTTCTAGATGCCCAAGTAACTTCCGTTTGCAAAGCCATTTACTTTCCATTTGTGCTCAGCAGAAGGTTGTTCATCTCCTGGAGGTAACTCCTACAAAATAGCTTCACTTGCAGTGTGACTGGAAAAAATACTGTCACTTGAGCTCATTAAGCAGTCTGCAATGGCCAATTCATTCAGTGACACTAATTATTTAGTTTGGTAAACAAACAAATTCATTCTGTACTTTTTTTTCCACAAAATTTCTTGAGACTGTATCACTGACACTTAATATTTGTAATTCCATATTTAAACTGTGATGATAAAATAGCTGTGTTGTCATTTCTACCTAGATTATGCAATCAAGGACACATTAGGATACACTCTACTTTCTCTGGTTTTATCCAAACACTGCAAAGTTTTTAATGAAAGTTTCCTGTCTTCTTCACATAGACTGCTCATAAACATTTATCATCCCCAGTTCAAAACCTAGACAATTTCAGAGAATTCTCTATCTGAGAAAAAAAATCGTTACTGGCTTTGGCAAAAATGTGAAAAACACTTTACTTAATCAAAATTCAGCATTTAAGAGGATAACATAATCCAAAATTTGGAAATTTTTTATCATCTTTGAAATAGATAGATTTATAAACTGTCAAACCAGAACAGATGGACATCGTGTGATTGGATTTTTTTGCAACTGAAATTGATAAAATCTCTTTACACTTAATGTTATCAAGAGCTAACTCAGACAGTCCACCTCAGCATCTCCTCTAAGTGAATTATTAAGAATGCAAAGGTAGACACACTAAAAAACTGCTGTTAATATGTTTCCCTAATACATTCCTCAGTCATTTACACATCCTCTTTTTGTTTAATCATTAAATCAGTCGATCTTTTCTTTCCTGCTTCATGTGTGTCTAACCTATATTGTTGTGTAGGGATCTCAAACATTTTTCCCTCAGAAATCCTGCAGTAATTAATGATATGTTTTCATAAATCCAAGGGGAAAATAAAAATCAAGAAAAAAGTTTTTCTCTCTTTATACAAGCAGGTTGGCTTCACTTCTTTGGGAATTTGTTCCCTTTGCTCTTGTCAAAAAAAACCCCAAAACATCTACCTACTTAGCTTACGGTGAAGTCCTCTGAGTAAGATTCTTAAAGGTGAAAGACAAGTAGGATGATTATTAGACAGAGGTTGAAATACAACTTTAAAAATAAGGTATTTTTGAGAATCTTGGCTTGAGGAAGGAAGTTGCGGTTAGCCCAACTCTTTGTTTGCCAGAGGTCAACGAGTGATGAGAAGAGACTACACATCAAGTAAATAATGTTAAGTAACGAGCTTTGGAACTCTTCTGAAGCTTTAAGCTTGAGTTTACTTCTTTCATTTCTTCTGCATTCATGTGAATAAATCATCTTAATTAAAAAAAAATCAACATCTGGAAGAAACATTGCTTTGTCATGTAAACCACAGCGCTCGACAAGTCTTCTTGCTGTTTGTGGCATAAGCAGAGCGCTGTGGGTGAGCGTGTGGCCACGCCTGCACTGTACCTGCTCAGGGGACAGACTCTGTAGGGCTTTGTTCATCCACTCCTTCTCGGGAACATTATCTCCTGGACCTAAGTCTGTAGAGCCTTCCCTTGACTGACATCTTTCTGCCCTGTGTTCAGACAGATGTGGGCAGCCCCATATTGCCCTGTGCTAGGAGGAAACAGAAGGGATGCAGATGGCACTTGCTGGTTCAGGAGCTGCCTGTGGCTTGCTCAGAGTCTCATTTGGGCTAGGTCCGCTGTAACTCTGGGCCATGTCACAGCAGGACGGGTGGCTGTCTGCCCAGCACAAACTGCAGAGCTTATCTCCCTTTCCAGCTCTGACCTGCTTCCCCAAAATCACCCACCCTGTCATGCTTTGTGGGAAGGGTGGCAATGCCAGTTATCATGTCTTGCCTTCTCATGCTCCCTGTCCCTCACTCCTGCAAGTTGCCATCTCCTCCTTTGTGTTAAGGTGACTGTTGAGCCACCACATGGTGGACCGGCATCGGGAACTGATCTGTATGGAAATAACGTGGCAAAAGTGGAACAGTCAGATCAGGTCCCCAACCTGGACATATGTGTGGCCACAGAAACACCTGCACCAGCACAGCATGGGAGGCAGGGAGGTGTGGGACACAAGCAACCAAGTGCAAGCAGGAGGAAGGTGGGCAGAGAGTCCTGGAGTCAGCTTCCAGCCTTCTGGCTGGATCAGCCCTCTGAATCATCTGATTCTTCTGCCAGGTGACTGCTAGACCACAAACAACAGAGCAAGGGTGGGAATTGGCACTCAGGGCAAAGCAGGACTGCCCCTTTCTGACAACTGCCAGCTGCAACATCAGTCTGCAGCCATCGTGTTTGCCTCAACTCCCTGAGCTGGATCATCAGCAGTCATCACCGGTGCTGAGGAGGGAGGCCAGACAATTTCAAGGCAGATGACTCAATTCATCTCCGGCTTCTGAGAGGAACAGTCTCCTACAACACATTTACTGCTCTTCCCCTCGTCCTCGTTTACCTGCCAGGTAATACCATGGGGCAGAAGCGGGGCTGCGAGGCTCACTGGCAACCTCTTTTTGATGTTTGCCATTGCACGAAGGGCTGAAAGGGCCCTGAATGGTAAGAAGGGCTGAAACATGCCTCACTTAAGGATATCCCAGTAAAATATCAGTGTATCAGAGCAGAGCTGCATTGCCCTTGTTTAAAGAAATGTAGGAGAGGCCAGACTGTTGAGAATCAACATATCCTCTAAAATAAGGAGAGGAATTTCTTAGAAAGGCTTTTTGCAGCATATCAATATGGGCGCAAAGCAGCCCAACTCATTTAAGAGTGGAACGTTGTTAAATAGTGAACGCAGTGGCTGCGTCTGCTGTCATCAGCTATCGTTAATGGGATGAGAGAGGGGAGGAAGAAAAGACAAAAAAGGCCCATTCACAACAAAACCAGTCATTACTTCTTCCTTTACAAACAATGGGGGAAAAAGGGAAAAGTGCTCTCGTGAGAGAACCTGTATGAATTTCCTTAAGAGGGTGTACTTTAGATGGAGAATAAGCTACAGTCTGTGAGATATTGAGGTTACCAGGGTAACAATGCAACATTCTGAATACAAAAGCAAATAGATGTGTAAGCCCAAAGTAAATCATTAATGTGCATCAGTATTTTTGAGATGGGTTGGAGTGACTTATATATTGTAGTCCCTCTTTATTTAATATTTCAAAAGTGTTCTTTGATTTAAAAGCAAACACTTAATAGGCCTCTTTTCAGACAATTATGCTCTCTTTTCTACACAGCACTCTGAGAAGAGACTGGTTATTGATGCCATCTAATAGAACAAACACACAAACTTGATGGGAGTCAAACAGAACAGAGGGGCCTTGATACATCAAGGAACTTAAACACAGGCGTTATTTTAAAGTTGCAAATCATCCCAAGACTGCTCAATTTCTTGCAAACTTGCAGTGGCTTGAGCATCCTGTGGAATTAAGTCAATCTGCATTATATGTTTTATTGCAGGGAACAATTTTTGGTAACAGTATTTAACTAAGTCTTTCTACAACACAAACGAAAAAGCAGCTTGGGGTGGGCATAACTGTTTCCCAACCAATTTTTATCTTTTTATTCATACCATTTTCCTTTTTTAATACAATTAATTCAGTCCAGAAGACCCGTTCATAACTGCAGGATGAATAACTCCTAAAGTAAGTTAAACACTCAGCTGGAGAGATTTCTTACAGGATCATGACTTGGCCTTGAGGGGTATTGAACCTCTAGTTGCTAATGGTTGCTAAGAATTGCGAATGCTAATTTTCCCCCAAGATCCAGGCATTGTTCCAACAACTCTTCCCATTTTCATCTCCATTCTAGTGACATATTCAAAAGTTTGGGCAGCATATTTAGCAGTGCTAGAACAGAGTCATTTAAAAATGCTACTAAGATGGAATAAATAGAGCTAGTAGTATTTAGCTCATTGAAATTTAGAAGCAGCAACAGAGGATTATTTCTAAGAAGAAAATAATACACTGTATGCTTAACATTATGGAAGGGATTGAAACTACGATCTGTAGTTAGAGAATCTTTGTGACCACTAATCTTTAGTTAGTAGAGAAACAAAGTTCTTCTCTGATAGGGGAAGTGTTAAATCTGTTGCAATTTATTCAATGCTGGCGTTTTTATGTTTCATAATGTACATGAATGGTTACAAAAATAAGTTCTTAAGAATGTAAGTAGTGTTTCTTCACAGGATTATTTTTGGAAGCTCCTATTTGCTGTAGATTATTTGTATTCGTGTCGCTTCTGTCTTGAAACATAAGTGACAGCGAGTTTGTAAGCAGCTTCTGTTGCAGGTCTGAAGATGGAACTGGTTACATCAGAATTCCTTTGGTTTCTGCAACTCTGTTAATGGTCTAACAAAACATACCTTTTCTTGCAAATCTTGTCTCTTTTAGACTATTCTGACTACAGCAAACTCCCACTACTTCCAGAAGCAAATGACAGCCTGCTACTGGAGCAAGTGGTTTCCCTGCAAAAGCACCACATGAGGACGCTTCTCTCTCAGGACATCCTGCTGACCGTGCCGTGAAGTGGGGTGCAGGTATAGAGGAGAAACAGGGGAGAGCAGCTGCATGGCTAAGGCACGGGGCAAGGAAGAAGGGGAACTCCACCAACCTTCCCTGGGAACCTCCCAGCTGGATGATGGTGCCACACCACATCACTGCTGACAGTTCCCTGGGCAGATTCCTTCCATGGGTAATTAGCCATCACAAAGCATGAATGGACTAGTTTTCTATCAGGAGGCTGAATTTTAGCTGACAAATTAGACAGGTTCCCTGAGGCCAGAGTTATGCAGCTTTGCCAGTCTCACTAAAAATGTGATTTATAATAGATTCCTTGGTGCAGGCACTCCTTGCTTCAGGAATGAAGGCGCACACCATGCTCAGACTCTTCGCCTCCTGTGATGGTCTTACAAACCTTTGTCTTCTGATAGGAAAAACCGACTCTGTTATCTGCTTTTTGATTTACCAAGTGACTCCTCTTCCACCCAACTGCGTGTGAAGCAACAGTCTGTATTCAGAAGTCAGGCATGTGCAGGTGTAAATAACATTTTAGGAGGTAAGGACATCTTAGTTTGGGAAATTATACCAAATGTAGCCAGATGGAGTTTCTAGCTGGGAAAACAACTCAACAGATTTTGTCTACGATACACCTCTGTCTTTCAACAATGTTAGTGTAAAGCAGAATCAGAGAAGCAGAGGTTGTGGTCCATGGAGTTCAGACCTCTTACCTTGCATTAATTACACAAGAAGTATTTCATCCTGCTTCCAATCTTGCAGCCATCCTGCATGTTCCCCTGCACCTGGGCAATGTAAAGTGTAAACGTAAGTGTAAATCCTGATGCCTGTTACTTCTGAGCATAACCCCAGGGGTATGATGAGCCTGCTATGCCAATTCACCCTGCAGGCAAGGATGATGTTTCATTAGTGTGGGGTGAGCACAGGTAAAAGACAAAAATGAAGTCTAGCAGACACAAATGCCATATTCTCCTTTATTCCCCTTCTCGTCCTGCCTCCAAATCAGACCACACAAGACCACGCAGAAAGGGAGACAAACAAGACATTTTCCTGAGACTAATGGGAAGACCCAGAGTCTTGTTCAGTTGCAGAGTCCCAAGTGACAAAAACTATGGGCAAGGAGAAAGTGGAAGGGAGAAGTCAGGAGGGGCTTTAGACTTACATAATCCCAGACCCAGTTCTTGCCAAGAGAGGCTCCACCTCTGACTCACCACTGTGTCTTCTCCTTATTTACCCCTCCAGTGAAACTGGTATTTGTATTTGGCGAATATCAGCACTTGCTCAGATCAAAAAGCAGGCTCGCCCATCCCTGACAGTGTCTTGAACATGTCTGTGATTGCACAGTATTAATAGTTAATATTTATTTTATTCATTAATTTATATTACTTAATAACTGCGTGCAGTGTTATTGAGGTACCGAGCACATCCAGAGGCTCATAAAAGATGTGGAGAGAGGCTACTGGAACCCATGTAGTCTAGATTTAGCAAGCGGCTAACGTGTGGCAGACAGACGCAGATACAATGGGCGGATTTTATTTGTGTGAGTTTTGGGCTAAAGGAGGACACTGCACAGGTGAACTCATGTACAACACCTCCTTCAAAATTTGCTTTTATCTCCATGTGGGCTGGGAAATTTACAGCTCCATAGCATTATTACTTTCAGTCATTAAAGAGTGTGTGGGATTTTTAAATTTAGAAAATCCTGTCATGTAAATGCAAATAATGACTTCTGCAGAGGTTGAATCTTATAATCAGCAGAAGGAAACTATATAATTTAATTTATACTTGTGGGTGCTTAAGGAAGTTAAGATGGTGGTTTAAAAAAATAATAATCTATATATCACTTAACCTTAGTCTACTGACATGATCTTCTGTGGAAAAAAAACATATAAAACGTGAACAGACCAAAGCTTCCCTTCAGATACATAATTAGATGAACTTTTTGGACAGCCTTTACATACTAGTTGAAAGAATTTTTTTTTTTTTTCAGGTCCACAGGTATGACAGCAAAGTTTCATCAGATATTTCTTTGGGGTGTTAAGGTTTTCAAATGAAAAGGCAATAAAAAATCCTCATATCCACAAATCTTCTGAAATCTTATGAAGATGTTACTTTAATAGCAATATTTTTTCCCTTTTCTAAAGTTTAGGTTGCATGTTTCTTTCAAAGGAATATAAAGCTGGTGTAAGACAATTCTAAGAAAACAACATTTGAGATTTTTAACTAGATCTGCATGTGTTCCATACTACTATATCAAAATTAATACTCACTAACTTTCACTCCTCTTTTCTGATGAATGTTAAACTGCTCTTATAGTTGCAAAAATTTACAAAAACCTAAAGAAAAAGATTCTGCAGAGCTGAAGTTTGAACCCATTATTTCTCAGTTCTGTATCTGTCAGTCAGTCTGACAGCTCCCTCTATAAAATTGGATACATTTTGTCCTTAGAGGCAGACAGAGAACGTATGTGGCAACTTCTGAGTTACCAACAGCATCTTCTAAAATAGTATTTCTTAAGGTGACATAAGGCTGGCTTTCATGAAGCCTCTGAAATCAAACTTTGTAGGTATTTGTTTCCTAACACCTAAGACACAAATCCCAGTTTTGTTGCCCTGTGTTATAAAGCTGCTCTGGTGATGCAGTATCGTAAGTATGGAAAACCTTTTAGGTCCTATTTTCATGTGATTAGTTGCTCCTAATCTTATTTCTGTGTAGGCTAAACAAAATGCTGCAAATTTCCTTATCGTCTCCTGTGATTTAAGTTTACAATAAAGAGTCATAGACTCACTCTTTAAATTATTTTCATTTCATAAATGAAATTAACCAATTAAATGAACAGAATATCTGCAGTAAATAACAGGAACTCAGTATAGTCATTAAGAAAGATGATTTTAGGTTGAGTTCTGCAGCCCATCATTTTAGCTCCACTAGATGTCAGTCTGTTGACAGAGCTAGAGGGGTTTCATCCCTGTTTCACAGTAAGGAGCATGGTCAGCATCACAGCTACAAATCTTCACTTCCAATCACCAGCAGTAATCCAAAATAGGAGATACTTTGAGTCACTATATTGGTTTTTCTTGTTCTTTGCTCTCTTAGCCCTTGTCTTTTCCCTCCAGCAAATTTCTCAGCATTGACAAGGTCCACCAATGCTGATAAATGGGAGCGGTGCTGAGTAACGAGGAATTCCCTGTGGGCATTTCCCTTTGCTCATCCATTCATAAGGGGCCAGGCTTGACACATCAACTCAGGAGAACTACTTCACTTGTGAGTTCCTCGAAAATGTTTAAGTGCATGCCTTTTCACTCGCTGACAGCAACCAGGTGGTGAGGAGCTTTTTGGTTATTTCTGTTCCTTAGGAGGGATATTTATTTTTATTTCCTGGGAAGAAGATACAGTTTCAGAAAGTATTCTCACCACTACAATAGTATCCTCATAAGACAGCTGAAGGAGCAAGGCAGCTTAGCACATGAATTAAATTCCCTAAGCAGCAAAATCAGGATAACATTTCCAGGATTGCACACAGGATTTTGGAGAATTTTGCGCACAGATGCTAACCAGTGGCTTCTGCAACCCCAAGAAAGGTAAGCTTTCCATGCACAGTTCTGCAAACATGATGCAAGCCCAGCATGCGAGGTTTAATGTGCATGTGGAGAGTGACTACACACTGCATGCAAAGGCAGCGAGTCTGCTTGAACTTTCTGTCCTGTGACAGTTACTCTGTGTATACACAAAAGCTGGTGAGCTCAGTATGAAGCACTGGAGTGATGTATATGCACATACTTAATAGCAACTTTTTGGACGCTCGGCTGTCCAGGCTGCTGAAGTCCAGAAAAACTGTTGGCTGCTATCAAAACACAAGAAAAGCCAAGATCTTCACATGAGAGCTGAGATATGATTGTATTTGTATGGGAAATTCGTATTACATGGCACAACTTTCTAACTTAGCACTGCTCGGGGGAATATTTTCACATGGGAGTCTAGAACTTAAAATAACACTGGATATCTGAAAAGGTCAGAAGAGGAGACCAGTAACTGCACACTCTCACCTTCACAGTCTTCCTTAAGAATCCTCCTTTCCCACAAAACCTTAAATAAAATGCTCATAACTTATTTCAGATATCCCATCTCTAAGCAGCACGATCCATTTCTGGGCATACCTTTCTGTAAATCTGCTGCTTACTGTCACCTTCCCCACATCCATCTTTCCTTCTTTAGTCTCATGATCAATGTCAACAGCAGCCTGCCTCTTGGAGAGAGATGTCCTTCCCTGCTTTGTGTGTTACCTGGAGCATCCCTGTCCTTTCCTACAGACATGACACTGTGGTAACCAAATTTTTTCACTGGCACAGTGTTAAACTATATGATTGTCAACTAGCAGCCAAAAAGAGGAAAAATCAATGACTTTTTTAAGGTTTAGTTTTATCCAAATTTGCATTACCTCTGTGTACAGGGTAAAGAAAAATGTCATACAGAGTGCATGATAGAGAGTGAAATGGACCTTGTTCTTTATGCATTCATTTTCTATTTTGGCTACATTCACCTCCTTTGTCATCCCAATCCATACTTACCCCAGCTCTCACAAAAATGAGAACGTCACTCCCCAGGTGCCAACCTGAGCCCTGATTTAGAGTATACTGTACAATAACATAGAATAACTCCCCATGTTTTTTACAGGTCTCCCTGTCTCTGATAGGCCTTGTCATGGGTTTATACATGTAAGTAGGTGCAAACACACAGGCAGGCATGCACTAACTGAAGAGGATGTCCACTTCTGTAGCAGTGTGTGCTGTGTGCTGCAGACAAAAGGGATCCTGGTGTGCCCATCAGACCCTCACGTTTTAAGCAGGCAAGCCCTGGCTGCAATGCTGCTCCTGCAACACAGAAGTGAGTATGGGTTTTGCCACTGGGTTCTTTCCAGTCCTGGTAATTAAATCCCAAACACTGTCAAACCCTGTAATAGGGAAATTCTCTATCCATAAGAATAAATTTCTAAACAGAAGGACGCCTCTTCCTGGCCAAGGTTTTTGCTTTGCTTGCATTCTGGCAGCATGGGAATCACTTCTGTCACAACTACAAAATGACTGGGAGGAAGAGGTGGCCCAAGCAAGGGAGGGAGCCAGTGGAAAGGCAGGCAGAGAAAGGCACTTGTTAGGATCTCCAGAGGATGCCCGGCCAGGTTGCATCCAACGTCAAGCAGCCCAAGAAGTATTTTCAGCTGGAGGAGAGAGAGGAGGGGTGGCAGCTGGGAAATGCAGAAGGTGCGGGCAGAGCTGTGCATAGCACATATGGGGCAGGATGAGGAAAAGGAGGAGGTGGTAAAATAGCATGAGCTTTTCCTCTGTCCTTGGAGGCAGCTGTTGCCAAGGGCAAAGCTAATGACAAGCAGAAAAAAAAAAAAAAAAAAACAACCAGACCCTTCCCTGGGTGTTTCTGGCCAATGCTGTCTAAAATCAGAACGATGGAAAAGCGCAGAGGCGATGAACCAGGGCTGGATTCAGCCCTCACACTCCCAGGGTTGACACGTACTCTGCTGATGTGTAAGACAATCTCTGTGTCCCTTACACACAGAGAACTGCAGGACTATGCAAGTCAGCATACACATAGCCTCCTCTACCTTAGCACCAGCCTTCTTACAATTCAGCTGCATTTCCTGCTGCACCAGAACAAAACCCAACATTAAATTCTACATAATATAAATCAACTGGTACATGAATGAAGTGAAATTCATGTACCGTGAAATTCCTCAGGTTATGAAGGAACTGGACTTTGGGTACCAGATGTCATAAGTAGCCTCTCTCTGACCCAGCTGAACGGGGGAAGGGTTGTGTCCTTCCATACGCTTGTGCAATTGCCTAACAAGAGGATGATAATGCTGATCCCAACAAAAACACTCCATGCAGATGTGGCATAAAAACTTCGTGAAGGGCAGATGACAGTTACAAAATTCCTCATTCACTCTGGAAATTGGACTGCATCTAACAAATGAGGCAAGAGTATCTGCAGTGACTCTGAGCCTGACAACTGTACAGTGGACAGCATTTCATTCGTATTTACTTCTTGCAAGACACCATTTGTTTCCATGAGAAACTGCAAGTGCTTTGAACATCTCCTCCAGGGCTTTGCAGGCTTTCTTTCCAGACGGAGGGATTTCTTTCTTATGAAAAATTAAATTTACTTCTGTTATTACAAAACAAAGGAGTGACATGTACATATCAACATCAAATGCAACTGCTCTTTTATGGCCCTTGGACACAATTGTAACATCTCATCTGAAGCCAAATAACCTCTTGAGTTGGTAGCTTGGGACTGTAATAGATATTCTGGGGATTAAGACAGTCCACAGCATCCATTTCATATGGATTCTTAATTGCTCTTGAATGCCTCCAAGAAGCATAAAAGCTGTTTTGTGTTCTACCTCTGGTGGTTAAGAAGATGGTGCTATCTCCTCTCAGATGTGCTCTGCCTTGTCTTAATACAGTATTCCTGTATTAAGATGCTCAGTATTCCTCGGGTAATTAATGTCATTTGCCTGGTGTAAGTGGGAAACTGAGGATCGGCATGAGGGTGTGGTGTGCTCCATGGCTCAGTGGATCTGCCATTGGACTCACTGCTCAGCAGCAAAGGCTAATCAAAAGCATTTTCCTGAGTGCATCAATCAGTTTCACTGGATCCTATTAAATACTAGACCAAAAATAAAAGCTTTGGTCTATAGCTTCAAAGCTCTCTGGTCCAAGTCATACTTAATCTAATACAGGCCCAAAATAAGAGACAGAAAACTAATATTTATACCGGAAATATAACATGCTGTGGGATTTGCTTCTTCAGTGTAAAGTAACTTTTTCCAGAGCATAAATTTTATCTTCTAATGGAAGTTACCTCCAATAAAAAAAGCCAAGGCTAGTATACATCTTCTGATTAAAATGAGCAGCCATCTCCCAACATTTGAGACGTGAGGGATTCAAAGTCTTTGACCTGCTTTGCCTCCTGCGGAGCCAGCATTTGCTGAAATAAGGCAACTGTCCCCCTCCAGAGTCTCAGATCTTTCTCTGCATCCAGCTTCAAACACTGCTGCCTCAAGAGACTGGTCTACCTCTTAATTTGATGCAGAACTCTTAAAAATAGGTTCTGCATTATTTTATTTTCTGATGGAGTGGTTGGCTCTAGGTGGATTGTTCTTCTTGCAGCTCTTTAAATCTGTGCTAAGAAAAACTGTTATTTAGATTGTAAGCTCTTTTGGGGAAATCTGACTCTTTAAGAGATCTGCCTATGTTCACGGAATCAGGCAGATAAGATGAGATGAAGACTTAACTCTTGCAAGTAATCTGGTAAAAATTATTAAATCCTATAATTGATATCCCTGAGACCCTGCAAAAGTCCCTTACAAGAAGCCTACCTCAAAGTATTGCACGGCCTTGTAATAAAGGTGGTTTTGAGTATGTTGTTGAGAATGAATGAAAGCATGAAAAGACTAAAATAAGGAAATCCAAAACTACTCTGGCTGTTTAAGGCAGAAAAACATCTCAAATGAGATCACATGCATAGGCAAAACTTTTTCACAAGGATCCACGAGTGATCGTCAACAATACCAATTTAAGAGGTATTTGATGAAACAGACAGCAAATCTAAACAGGATAAAGCTGGCCTATGGAAATTGTTGGAAGAAGATATCACCAAGATCAGGATGATGTTAGAATTGCCAGAAATACTTTTCTGTTCTGCATTGCTTCCCGAGTGTTCTTAGAAGGAAAATATTTATACATGGAGCTGCTGTATGCTATCTAACCTTGCCCTAGGGTAAGCACAAGTTACATTTGTCTTTCTTTCTGTCAGCTGGGGTTAAGTCAAAGCCTTAACAGTGTACCAGTTTGCATTACAGAACTAATGCATCCTCATCCTGATGTCTTGGACATCTGTGGTCTAGTCTGTATTTTCAGCTATTTGATCTGAAATATTTCGCAATGTAACTCATCATTACACTACATTAAAAATCTATATACTTAATGGAGTAAAAGCTGGATAATAGTTGCCTTAAAACATTAGACGTAATTTAAAAAATCCCTGAAGAGTTTTTATATGGGGTAAACAAGAAACGGTTGCTTACAAGATTTGCGTTTGACAAAAGACAGGCAAAATAGCATGTAAAAGATTATCAAGATTGAATAAAATCAGACTGCTGGGCACACAGTGTCCCTTCCCAATCAGGGTACTATAAAACCAAATACATAATTACATATTTGCAGATTATTTTCACAGAGCATGTGTGACTATCTTGTTGGATGTTAGCGTAGCCTACTGCTTCTTTCATTGAAGTTGTCATCTGCTGGTTGCCCAGACATACTGAATCAGTGGTCAGCAAGAACGTGCAGAACAACGTTGTTATGTGCTGTAGCTGTATCTTCTCCAAGTCATCGCTGTCAGGCACAACACACTCAGCTGCAGCCAGGACACTTCTGATGCTTCACTATTCTTGGTCTTGAGCTTACTACAGTTGAAACAAATTACTCTTTACTCCTGAACAGGCAATTCTTAAAAATAATAGGAACTGGTGAAAGGAAGAACCTGCATGATGGCAAAGGCTCTTGCCTGGCATATTTATCTTTCTTAATTTCTGCTTGTTGTTTGAACCAATTGATTTTTGCTGTAGAGCTGTTGAGAGCTGCTTATTTATGCATTAACAAGTAATACACAGTATTACCAGGAAAAGGCCTGGAAATGGCACTTACTAACAGACAAACAAGTTCAACAGTGGACTAGTAAAAAGCCTGCCCCACTGGTAACCCAAGACATGCAAGTTTATTTCTAGAAGAGGGATACATCCTTCAGCTGTGTAGGGGCTCTGGGACAGCAGGGAGGTCTCCTCCGCTCCTCACAGTGTCAGGCACCACTTACGTGTCCTTGGGTACCAGGGACACGTGGGGAAACGCAGAGGAAGGTGTGAATGCAGAGAAATTAATCACCACTGGGGTTTTTTTGCCATATGTTTTTTGTTTGAGGCATTGTTTTCAGGTTCCTTTGACTGTCTTTGGTAAATTCAGTTTCATGCCAGTTTAATGAGGCTTTCTATAGTATCTGGCCATGTCTTTTTATCCTTGGGAAGCTTGAATTTTTTCCCCCACGTTAACTTTTCATACACGTTTAGAACATACTGATACACATATTTGGACCATTTCGTGGCAGGTATCTCCAAAAGTGGATGGAAGGCCGATTCGGGGCCTGCGGTGGGCAGCCAGCCTTCACCCCGCTCCCTGAGCAAAGCTAAGGGGCAGCCCTGACGGCCACTGTGGGCCCGTGGAAGGAGGTGGAACTGACACCTGTCACCAGAGTTTATTTTTCACGAAGGCAAGGTTTACACCCCGTGGACCCACGCGGGACACCACCCCACCACCCTCCCGCGCCCCCGCAGGCAGGGCGGCCATTTTACCGCCAGGCCCCGGGCCGGCCCTACGGGGCGCAGCGCCGCGCCGCGCCGCGCCTCGCCCCGCGCACCGCCCGCCCGCCCGCCGGGGCCGGGCCGCCGCCATTTCCGCGCCGCGGAGGGGCGGAGCCGGGCTGCGCCGGGGCAGGCGATGGCGGCGGCGGGAGCGGGAGCGGGAGCGCTGCCTGCGGCGGCGGCGCGGCTGGGACGCGCCGTGGCGGCCGCGCCGCAGGCCCGGCTGGAGAGCGTACGGGCGCTGACGGGCCTCTTCCGGGAAGCGCAGCCCAGGTAGCGGGGAGGAGGGGCCGGCCACGGCCACGTGGGCCGGGGGAGGGAGCTCCGGCGGCGGGAAGCGGCGGTGCCGGGGTGGTCCCTGCGGCGGGGCGGCCGCCCCTGTGCCCGGAGGGAGGGCTCACCTCTGCTCCCTGCGTAGTCCTGCCCTCCGGGGTGTCGGCTGCGAGCTGCGCTACGGAAAGGGCCCTCCGCGCCCACAGGGGAGCGGTCGGGTGCTGCCGGTTCTTGCTGTGAAATCTTTGCCCCCTGAGGGCTCTTCGTGTGGGACACGGGGGTCACCTGTAGGGTCGGGGCCAGTGGGGGTGACGTGGCCCTTCTCCCCTCCATTCCCCTGGGGAGCTGACAGTCTGCTCGTCTCCCTGGGCCTGCCACAGGAGAGGAAGGCCATAGTGTCTCCCAGTCACCTGAGGTGGTTTGTAGCTGTGGGAGTAGCTGCTGTGGGGCAAAACACCACAGCAAGTCCCGCAGGACAGCTAGGAATGAGTAAGACAGCTCTGTGCAAGGCCTTGCTGGGCAAGGGTTTTGTGGCCGTGCGAGGCCGAGGCTTTGGGGTGAGGGTGGTGGTTGTGGGCCTTGGTGACTGAGTGCTTGCATGGACTGCGGTGGCTTCAGTGGGCAGAAAGATTGGGTGCCTCTTAGCTTTAAGACAGGGAGAGAAAGCATGGGGTTCCTGCAGAAAGCAAGGGGCTGATATGGAGTGCTGCTGCTCTGGTTAGCTTGAGGGAACCTCTGCAATACCGCACAACACTCTTGACTTTGGCAAAGGTGGGTCGTGCAGAGGTTCAGCTGTGTGATTTGGCTTACCATAACGGTTTCAGCTTTTCGTGGGCATGGCATAGGCTGGCGTGAAGCTTGTGTTCGCTCCTTCTAACAGTAGCTCTGTGAAGGTTATAACACATAAGAAAGAAGAAATCAAACTTTTTAGCCTAGCATAGAATTGTGGTGGTGGCTGGGTTTTAAAATTTCCTAATACTATTTTTTGTTAATTAAATCCACATTTAAAAGTCAGGGGAGTAGGGGGAAGATGTACTTACAAATATTCTCTGGTAATCTCTGTGTGTACAGGAGACCACCTTCTAGTGTTCATCTCAGTTTCTCTAGGAAAAGAGGAGGACCTGTGCAAATTTGGGGCTTACATGCTGATGCTTTTCTTTGTCTGTTTCTTGTCTTCCTCCCTGAAGCCTCTGCCACTGTGTTTGACAGAGGAATAGATACTCCCCAAAACACCTGTGGGTGCAGGTGGGCTGGAAGAGAGACACTGTAATTGCCCTTCCAGAAGGAGAAGACTGTACTGTTAGCTTACATCCTATAGGATGTGACAGAATGGATCTGAGAGCAACTTTGGAAATAAATTTGTCCAATTGTGGAATGGTGCTGTTGAACTGTAAGACACAGGACAATGGAAATGTGGTATTTGAGGTTGTGATATTCAGTGACAATTTGTTTGTCGTGATTGTTCCGTGCTTGTGGTATCAGAATAATGTAAAAATGTGACTTCTAGTGGTCTGTGATTCAGAAGCAAGTAAGGTGGGGAAAATAATACCCAGACTACGAGACCATGGTGTGAAATGTGGGAGACTTGAATTCAGCTGTGTGCTTTACTTGAGACTTCCAGTGCTTTTGAGTAGATGACCTGATTCTTTACTGCTTCCATTACTAATCTACAAAAGGAAGAAAATGGCTTTGTTTTATTACCAGGAATATGGTGAAGACAAATATTTTCAAGGCTTTTTAGGGACTCTGCTTACAGGAGTGGAATCGTATAAGTACCTAAAGCAGAGAGTGGAAATACTGAATTGCAAACTTCTGAATTGTTTGCATAATTCCTGACTAATTTAATGGTTTTTGGAGTCCTGGTCTTTTGGACAGAGATGCATTTATGTTTCTAACTCTGTATTCACTAGGCTGTTATCTTGTACAGTTTCTATGTTTAACAATCAAGCACTTAGGTCTTACAAGGATTGTTCCAGTAATCTTGCTTTTGGCATGGATACATGAATTCTGACTCTTTGTTTTTACTTAACAAGAAAGTGTGCATGTCTTCCTTGTCTGAGAGCTGGGCTACTTTGCTTCTGCTTCCTTTTGTGTTCCTGCAGAATATGTGATGCTGAAATCAAGGACATGTGGTAGTAGCAAATTGTGAAGGTCCTGTCTTAGGCAACAAAATATAGGAAACAGAAGTTTGTGAAATATCCACAGAGCAGTTCTGAACTAATGATGTCAAGGGCTGTTTGCAGTAGAAGGTGTATTTTTAATCTAAAAGCTACTTAACAGGCTCTTTGCTAGTTTTACAGATTAATATTTAAAGGCTAGGGAAGGAAAATATTTTCTTTTTCAAAAATACATTTTAAAGACTTGTAGCTGCTGTTTTTATCTGTGTGTGAATCTTTGTTGTACCGCTAGAAAAAGATTATTTTTTTAAAAAATGGTGCTAAGCATTGCTTTGGAACAGTTACCTGAAATCACTTTTGACTGGTTTCTTAATGTTAGCTAAACACTTCCCACTCTCTTTACTAATTTGAGAAATCTTGTTTTTGTGCAGAAGGATGATTTTAATTAAAATTCCTTTGGAGTATACAGTCAAATTACAATAATGTATAAATGCTTCAGCATGAGTCTCATTTAAATTTTTAAATAGCATCATGCTTTACCAAACAGCCTTTAAGTCATTCCTTGTTTGTTTGGAATAACTTTTGCTTGTTCATTTAGGTTTTTCTTTTCTGTTATAGGAAGATACTTGATTTCTGCCCAGGAAGATCTGGCTTGAGCACATTCGTTTTCTTTCTTAGCGTGCAAGGGAGAGATTAGGAGTTCTGTCTCTCCTCACTAGTATATAAAAATCAATATCTGCTTCCACATTCACAGTGAGGACAGGCACTTCCTTATGTACCTCACATTTGCTTTGTTAAGACAGGCAAGAGTTTAATCTTTGTATTTTACTGAAAACAGTCTTAGATTTTTTTTTTTAACTTTCAATTTAATATTAAGAGAAAAGTTGTCACAACAGCCTAGTATGTTTGTGATCCAGTTTGACTAAAACTTCTGTTCTGCTGCATAACTGTAAAAAGAGTAGACACTTTTCCAGGATCAAAATAACTTTAAGGTGTCCTTTTAATGGCAGAGTCACAAGAGCATGCATAAAAGTACTTGCAGCTTTTAAAAATTCCTGTTTTACCAATTTCAAATAATAGAATGTTGTACAGTAGCGCGTCTTGCACTGACCGCTGACTTCTTATATTTTGAAGCTGGGTCAGCAAATGACTGGTTTCATGTGATAATCCAACACATGACATAGGCAAATACAAAGGAAACTGCAGCTGGACTGAGAATTTTCCTATTTTAGAATAATTTCAGTGTTTAAAAACTCAGCTGACTAACAGCTAATGGTTCTGTATGGCATCCTCAGTCAATAGAGAAAACATGGCTTTTGTGTGTTTGGGATGGGGCCTGGCTGGATGCTCCTTTACCAGACCATAGCTCTTCTGATGTTTATAAAAACTCGTGTCTGGATGCATTTGCCATGTGTACTGTGGTACATCAGCCACTGCATCTTCTTTTGGCAGGCATGCCAGTCATGAAGCAGCAGGAGCTGTACCACTTCTTGTAAGCTGAAAGTTCAAGTCCCGTAAATGTCTTTTCTTACTCCTTAAAAACAAACCAAATTCCAAACTTTTTTTCTGGTTATATAAGCTCCACTGTTTTCTTTGTGACTGAGGACCAGCTCTGCTTTTGGTCTTTGTTGTGCCACTGTGGTATTTTCCCCTCAGTATTACACTACTGCAAAATGTAGCTCCCCTGCCCTTGACCCGCCTTGATAATTCTCATTGATGCTGTGGGTTTTTTTTTAATGTTTTAGTGTAGATGGAGATTGTGTAAGTGTATTGATCTTGATCAGCTGTGAGTTTGTAGAGTAAAATACATATTTCCTAGAGATCTGAAATCTAATGTTGTAGCAATTTAATGATATTTGTGTACATTGTTGTATTTCGTACAGTACAAGTGCTCTACCTTCTTTGTAAGTCTACTCCACACCCTAACAGACCTTAATATTGGACACACTATACTGTCAGTAAGATGTAGACAAACATGTAAGTGTCACTATTGGAGCAACAAGAGTGATAAGCGGCTTAGAAAATGTGCAATATGAGTAAAAGCTGAGATAATCTGTTTTGTTTAGTCTAGGAAAGAGAACATGGCAGGAGCAGAGGTGAGAAATATGATGGTCTTCAGATATGTCTAAGGATGTGTAGATGTGGTGCTTAGGGACATGGTCTAGTGGTGGACTTTGCAGTGTCAGGTTAACAGTTGGACTTGATGATCTTAAGGGTCTTCTCCAAAGTACAAGATTCAGTGGTTGTATTATTTAGTTTATGGATGTGTGATCAATTATGATAAAGAGTAGGTAGAATTTCTAGTTGTGTGAATATTTAGACATTTGAGCGAGCAGCAGAACACAGGTAGTATCATCCACTAATGTTTGATCAAGAAATTTTTAAATTCTCCTTTAGGAAGAGTTTTCTATGTGAACATATTTGTTTATTATTACTTTCTATTTAATCTCACTTTCTTCTGTTCATAGCTTAGGAGATATTTCTCAACCTTATGTCTCGTATTCTAACTTTCCTGTTTGATCTTGAGTACCCGACAGGTCTGTTTAAGGTTCAAGGAAGTTGCATCTGGATTTCCCTTTTTTTTTTTTATTCTGCTCAGAAGTATTGGATGAGCCACTTTATTGAGCTTTCCTGTAACAATGCCTTAGACACGCTTTGGTGTGGCTTATTTTCACCAGCACATAGTATCAAAACTGAGTTAGCAATGTTTGTAACATGTTACCTTCATCTCCTTTCTGAACATAAAATCAGAGGAGAGAGTATGAATAGCTGCAATTTGGAAACATTGTGTGTATCTGTGTGACAGATCATCTGCAAATGTACTTGTTCTGGGGAGTTTGGTGAAGCTACGTGGTGCAGCAGCATCAACTCTCTTGTTCATTCGTACAGTTTCTGTCTATGTGCTTATGGTTTTGTAGTGTTGTTTTCCTAGGTCTTGATACTCTAAGAAGTGGCATAGTATTTTTTGTTATTGTTGTTGTTTCATTAGTTTTCTGCTGAAGTAGAAGTTCTTCTGTTGAAGCCAAGTTCTCCCTTGGCTTTGATTCACACACTTCAGAATGATGCTAGTGTAGCCACAGGCATTCCTCATGAACTCTTTCTCCCTCTGGTAAAATTTGTGGCAGGCTATTTTATAACAGAGCTTCTGATACCTTCTTCTGAAACATCTATTGCTAAACATCTAAAGTGTTCATTAAATCAATTCCTGATTCTTAAAACAATATGCAGTGTCATGTATAATCACGTTAGCTGTATGCATTAGAGGTACTCTTTGGTTGTTTCTGTATTCCAAGGAGCTGTTGGAAAGCTGTAGGAATGTTATGGCAAACAGCTCCCTCACAGCCCCTTTTCTGAAAAGGCTGGTGGGATGATTGTGTGCATATATTTTGCTCTTTCTACTTGAAAGACCTTGTATAATAAGGATAGTTACAGACTGAATGCAGAAACATCTTTGAGTTTACAATAAGAAGCATAAGTATCGTAATATGATGCTTTTTGGTAGTGGCATATTTTATTTTTTTCTGTTCACTACAAATTTATTTATTTCAGAGAAATGGCAGAAGAAAGTCTATTTCGGAACCTTATGGAAATCCTGATGAGCACCTCGAGTGAAATTGAGCAGGCCTACAAGGACTCCAGTGGATTAGTAGATCTAGACACCTGCCTGCTGCTCATAGCTGAGTGTTTCAGATGTCTGAAGAATGCCTGTGTTGAGTGTGCCAAGAATCAACATGTCATGAGGTATAGTTATGATCCATTTTAACCCAATCAAAAATATAACCATCTGATGCTTGTGTGGTTTTATAGAGAGATTCTTATTTTACACTGCTGTATTTGTTGATTTATCAACTGATATTTCCTGCTTGATGCAATCACTTGAAATGAAGCATGCAAGGAACAAAAATAGCTGACCTATTTGTAGGTCAGAGTTTGAGGCACTGCTGAATAATAGAACAAAGTATTTGTGTCCTTAGTATGGGTTGATTATGCAAATGATATAAGCCTTTTGGAAGTCTGACTATAGAACTATGCTTTTTTTCTCTTTGGTGTGTTTATTTTTTTGGATAACACAATGAATAAGTAAATAGTCTTAATTATCAGTTACAGAATTAGTATGGTTTTTTAAGGTACCTTTAGATGTGTCTGGCACTCATGGCAAAGTACAGCATGTGGAGTTAGAATCATAGAATCATAGAATGGTTAGGGTTGGAGGGGACCTTCAAAGGTCATCTAGTCCAACCCCCCTGCAAGAAGCAGGGATCTCCCTGACTAGATCAGATTGCTCAGAGCCTCATCTAGCCTGGCCTTGAACATTTCCAGGGATGGGGCATCCACCACCTCTCTGGGCAACCTGTTCCAGTGCTCTACAACTCTCATTGTAAAAAATTTTTTTCTAATATCTAATCTAAACCTCCCTCCTTCTAATTTAAACCCATTA
>WHYT01016757.1:469110-565299 GCA_009806455.1 Tetrax tetrax | reverse complement strand
CCCCCCCCCCGAGCTGTCAGAAGGCCCCCGTTTGTCTGCTTTTCCCCTTTGCAGGCGTCGGAATAGGCAGCGGTTTGCCTTTTCTGTAATGGTCTGCAGATGTTGCTGTTCCCCATGCCAGGGGACCGGGGCTGTAAGTTGAAGAGCTGCCTAGCTAAATGGAAGTACACGAATGTAAAGGTTTCCTTAAGAAACTTCAGACTAGCTGTGAGGTTTGAAGGTCTGGCACTGGAATCTTAAAGAGTATTCATAAAGTGAATAAACAGCTATGGAATGCTGGAAGTTCTGAAACTGAGAAAGAAGTTTATCTGTTAACAGCAATCCTTGAATTTTATTTATTCTTGGAGTTTCTGTTGTATTACAGATGTCTTCTGTGACTCATTTTCACTTGATAATCAAAGCCTGAATTGCTAATTAGTTGTGTGCGTGCCAGGAGGTGAGTTAAGCAGTAAATGCCTTCACTAAGGATAAAAAGTTTATTAACAGTTCTGCTCACACTGACAGTCCAGAGCCTTGCCTAAGCGCATGTCTTGTATTGTGGCTGTCAACAACTTTTTACCAAGGCCTATAGTGATAGGATAAGGGGCAATGGTTTTAAACTACAAGAGAGAAGATCTAGGTTGGACATAAGGAAGAAGTTTTTTACTGTGACGGTGGTGAGACACTGGAACAAGTTGCTTGGAGAAGTTGTGGCTGCCCAATTCCTGTAAGTGTTCAAAGCCAGATTGGATGGGGCTTTGAGCAACCTGGTCTAGTGAAAGGTGTCCCTGCCCATGGCAGGGGGTTTGGACTAGATAATCTTTCAAAGGTGCCTTCCAACCCAAGCCATTAAATGCATTAGTTTTCTTTGTGCTAGCTTGCTCAAAACCTGTTTTCTTATTCTTGCTTAGTACCTACTACTGTGGTCCTACTTCCCTCTGAATAAATAAACTGTGAGTTGCTAAGCTTATTTTATATCTTTTTTTCACTAGACACAATCATGGACGGAAGAACATCATCTTCAAGTCATGTCAATGTAAGTGTTCCTACAGTTTGCAATGATTTACTTTGGGGTTTTGGGTATCCTAGGGTGTTCTGATGTATTTGCACAACCAAATTCATTCTCCAGTGGTCCAGCTTTTGCTTTGTTGGAGCACTCTTCCCTGAGAAAGTTTATCCTGGTAGCAGTCAATAGTAATGTCAGCTCTTGAACACATATTGATACATGATAGGCTTAACATTTGATTTCATATAAACAGCATGTTTTCAAGAATATGTTAAGACCTAAACTAACATCTGAAATAAAGAGTAATGCTCAAGTCAGTAGAGCAACTGCATAACTGCGTGACATTTAGTTATCTGCAGAGATGTGTTTGGGGACTGCTTGTGCTAGTGTTTATTTTTTCTAAAATATGTCCATCAGTCGTACTTTTTAGCAATAGAAGCACTGGTGAAAACAAACTGTAGGCACAGCAGCTGGTTTGATCGGGTAAGGTCTGGATTGTCTAGTGTTATAGAAATAAGCTGCTTTCAGCGCCTTATTTATGTACTCCCTTTGGCCCTTACTCCAGCAGGTGGGAACCTTCAGAAAAGTATTGCTGATTTAGATGGGGAGTCTGCTAAGTGCATATGCACATGCATGTGTTGAGTTAGTCACTTTCTATTAGGGAAAAGCTGAGGCAACTGCCTACGTTGCGTTTACCAGTTCTGTTGGTTACTGCTCGACTTTGCACTTGTTATGTAAGTTGTGGGCACTGCAAACCAGCATCTTAATGAGTGCAAGTATTGGGAAGGTATTGTATGGTGAGGTGGAAATTTTACTGATGAACGTATCTTGTGCTTCTTGTCCCTTTCTGTCCATCCATCTGTCTCTTTTTGTTTTCTGAGTCTGACCTTACCTGTTCTCAGTGTTATCTGTTAAGTTATTACAGAGGTTATCTGAACCTCTCTGACTTTAAATTCCTTTAAAAATTTTAGATAAAGATGCGTTCTTACAAAGCTCATAACAGAAACCACTAGTTGGGCAGCAAGTGGAGTTCTGAAGTAAGAAACTTGTTCCTGGCCATTAAGATGCAGGTCAGAAGAATGTATTCTGACTAATAAAGTGTGTTTATAGGCCACTTCTCAAAAAAACCCAGAAACACTAATAAAGCAATCTAATTGCATCTGTTATTGAATAAGAAAATGTCTATTTCAATCCTTAAATGTTGATTGAAAGGGAGGGGAGGTACTTGTTTTAGAAGTTGTTGCATATGCATAACACTTACTTCCTTTGTAATTTGAGGAGTCTGTAATTAAAGACATATTTGTTATTACAGTGTTTGACCAGCAAAAGCACTTTGAGGTACTACATAGAAATTCAGGTCTAATTACTAAAAAAATAAATCTTTGTTTCAGAGAAGCATAGAGGGAGGGACAAGGGCACTCACAATTCAAACTGAAGAACCGAAGGATTATCTCATTAGGATACAGTATGTTTCAGTTATGGTCTGTCTGAAGGATTGCCTACAGAGCTAATGAATGCAGTTTCTGTGTTAATTATTAAGTTGTTAGCGTCGCTGTTCTAGAGTCTTTGCTTGTAGTTCGATGTTACAAGGCAGAGTGTCTGGTGGCTTGCACATTAAGTTCCTAATACACTTGACAAGAGCCATCATATAGAGTAGCTTCAGCTTTTTCCTGCACTAGACAGACTCAGTTGTCTGAAAGATGTAAGTGGTGCATTGCCTTTCTGATACATTCTGATTTGATTGTATCTGCAGTGTAAAGTTTTGCTTCTCAGGATACCTGTAGAATTGGCAAGGCTTGCACTTTTATTCTTTCAGTTGATATTAATTGGTTTAGTTAACTGATAGGACATGCCACCCTCTTTCCTTGTCTTGATGAACGGGTGGGAGTTTAGTTTGACCAGTTTTGTTTTGAATTTCAATGAATGAATATTATTTCCTACATATTTTTTCTGAATTGCCAGATTTCCAGAAATTACTAACAGCTTTATGCTTCAGTAATTACTTTCAAAACACTAGTTCCATTTTGCTGAGGTTGGCAATAACAATAGCTGATGCCATTTTGAGTACATTATAGTGTATTGGTGCTAAATTATCATACCAAAATACTCCTACTATTCTAAGATAGTATGCTCTTCATACCTATTTTGTTTTCTCTTTATCATTTTCTAAGGTGAGATGATTAAACTAGAGTGTAAACAAATCAGAGGGAATTAAAAAGAAAAAAACTGTAAGTGCCAGTAGATTGCTTCTCACGTTTTGGGCACAAGTTTGAAGTTATTGTAAAATTAATGAAATAGGAAGAGCTTTTTCTTGCTTTTTAAGATGGTTCATATGTTAAAACTAGCTCTTCGTGTGGTATGACATGTGATCAAGCATCACTGCTTGATTCACTAAGCATTGGTGAGTAATGCATTCAAATTAAACTCACAGGTCAGTGGTTCCCTTGCAACTTTGTTGTTTTGTCTGACGGTTAAGAAAACTTTGTGCATAGCAGCTTGTACACAGCTCATAGCACCAGTGGATAACTTAGTTGTATTATGTGTAACATCATCTATTTTCAGTTTCATATACCAAAGAAGAAAACAAACGCCAGGTCGGAGGATGTCCAAGTTCAGTCCCCTTTGGCAAGGCTCCCAGGCTCTCACCATTGGGACTACCCTTTAAAAGAGGTAAAGAGAAGTTCTTTGAAGTGTAAAGTGCACAGGAGAATGTTATATGTGTTTTTTGTTCTGTTTTGGAGGCTGGATTTTTTTTTAACTCTGAGTGCTGCCTTGTGACCAATATCTGACCCAGACAGTCTTGGAAAGAGACAAATGTGTAGGTCTGAAATCTGCCTGCAAGCATGCCATTACAGAAATGGAAGTCTCAGTGCTGTATTGCCAGCTTAAATCATTAAAAAGCAGAGTTGGTCTTCAGGTCTAGTTTGACATTACCTTGAAAATAATGAATTTAAAGGGAAATATAATATTTCCTTTTTCAGTTAATTGTCTTCTGATTCCTGAACTTTTAAGTTCTATTCAGGTCGCTTGCCAAATCTTTTGTTATGATATGGAAATGACTTTTGCACTAAGTTTTCAATTAGTCGTTATTTGTATCCAAGAGCTTAAACTATAAGAGAATATATTAAGTACTGTATGATTTTAACAGAATTTTAACAGATTTTAACAGAAATAACTGATTTCAGTATTAAGACCAAAAGACTCTAAGAGTACTTATACGGCATTTATCATAAACGACTGTCTCTATCATCTCAGTCACATATAGAAGCCAAGACTTGCTTCTATAAATCCATTCCAAATTCAGTAAGCATTTTTAGAACGCCAAGTTTCAGAAACATATTTCGCTACTCTTAACACCTTCAGCTCAGCATTGAGAGTTTGTTGCTGGTTTTAGTGCTTTCAGAATAATGTGGCTGGACAAACAGGCTCCTGCACAGAGGATTTTTAAAAACCTAGTGAGAGAAGGTTGGAATTTTTTTTTGACTTACAGTAGTTGTGATAATGTGACCCAGATCTCTTGGTAGGCCTTGTTATGTGAGCACACTGCAACACAAACTCACTGTGTGGTTGTGTTCTATACTGTTAATAATTCAAGTGAGCAGAGCATCCAATTACAGTCAGGTTTTGAAGTCAGAAGTAATGTGGCTTACAAGCAGCAGCCTCTTAGGCAGAGCCAGACAACCCTTGTATGGAATTCTTCCTGTCTTTCTCTGTGCCTCTATAAAAACAGAGATTAGACTGGATGAACTGAATTTTTTTCCTTGTTATTTCTTGTATATTGTCTAATTTTCCATTTCTTATTTTTCTTACTTGTGTCTGCATATTTCAGACTTTTTGTGAGTTAGAGGATTCTATATGCTTTAGACACTGACTAGTGTTTATATTTGACTTTTAAAAGAAAAGATTGCTCATGAGGTATCATAATAAAAATAAATACAACGGTCTATCCAGGCTTTGTTTACTGTTGCCAGAGTTCACTTCCTGTTGTTTGGGAAATTTTGTGCAGCTTTCAGTGATTTGGGCATATAGGTTTCTAACGTGCTTGAAGGCTGGTGCTATGAGGTGAACTAGATGATGTTTGAAGTCAGAAGGAGGGGAGAGCACCTTCAGGAAAATTTCTTGCTGCCAGCTGTTTTAATAACAAGGGTATTTCCCATTACTGAGTTGGCCCCTATGGTAGGGATAAGATTCATTTGGGATGCACCTTTCGAACTTTACTAAAGCATATAAAATATGCTTGGGCATGAATTTGTCAGATGAACTTTCACCCCACGATTAAATAGAAATGAAGGTAACTTTATCTGCTCTCATCCTGACTGGCATAATTTTCAAACATCTGTTGGGTTATTATCTCTTTTATTAAAAAACGGTGAGGAGAGATTATGAAGAGGTAATGGCAGAGGGAGATAGGGTTCTGGAATTGAAGAAATAACTATATGTTTTGGTGGGGCTTCACTTATTTAATTTGAAAATACAAATACATTCTGGTAAGGTAAGAGAATTTGGAAAAAGTGGAGTCTTGCTGTTACGGGTTTTGCCACCCAAGTACCAAACCTTCAAATTCCTTTTCCTTTTCAGAATTTTATGTCTTTGAGTGGAATATAATTTGGTTAAATGCATGAAGTTGAAGTAGAGTTTATCTTGTGTATTAGTGATTATGTAAAACAGGCCTAATATTTAAGTCCCTGTTTGAGATAGTCCTCCTTTAAGTATAGAATAATTGAATTGCTCTGTATTGTCAAATTTCTTTAGGAGAAAAAAGTTCCATTCAAGATCAAATGGTACATGAGCCCTTTAAATCAAGCAAATTTATTCTTTGCAAAATTGTTCTATATACTCTTTGTGTCTCTATTTGATCAGTTGCATTGTTTCAACATCTGGCGTTACTCCCTCTTTCTAGTGTAATATCCATTATGATGTATTTATGTCTGTTGGAGCTCGGTAACTTTATTTGTTTTATTTCAGTGGAAATTAAGTGCCAACAACAGAGAGCCTTGCAAAAAAGGAGAAAGGCAAAAGGACTGTGGCAGACACAGATCTAATGATGAAGAATCAGTTGGGTAAGAAGTCATCTCACAATTAGTTCTTCTGTGTTTGTATATTCAGAGTTTCATAATCTTTCTTGAAGATGGATATCACTGGTCTCTAGCTAATTATGTCATGCAGAGAGAGTTTTCAAGCTGTTAGGTAGCAGACCTTCAGAGAATCATGTTTCAGTGATTTAATAGTATTGTGAATTATGAAGCAACCATAACTTTTTCTTTGTTTTAACGCAACACAAGACTGCAACATCAGAATGGGAATGCAGTGCTTACTAGAGGAGTTACTGCTTGTTGTCCTGCTTGAAATCCGGAGAGATGTTCATTACTCTCTAAGTATAAAGTATAATTGTAGCTCTAGATATTCTAGATATTTAAGAAGTTTCCCAGATTATCTTTTGCTTGTCACTTTTTGCTCTGTAGTCCACAGTTATTAACCTGGCTTTATCAACTCTGAAAAACACACCCCTGACCCCACCCCCTGGAGCAATATGATTATTAGTAGGGGAAGACGGTAAAAAACTAGAGGTTTTCCACCTTTCTGTTATAGTCAGGAGACTTAAGTTAGTAAATAAGACTGCCAGTGTGTCACTTCTTTATGCCCTGATGCCAAGAGCAAGTATCTTGGTTTCTTTGAGATTATGGCAAATTATTTGAAATAGTCTCCTGTGAAGCTGTCAGCTAGATAACTGTTCATCCAAGAAAATTTTGAGGCTGTAAGTGCCATAGTTGACAAACGGAAATGAAAATCTAGAATTAGATTCATTGCAGCAGCTAGGAAGCATGATGACTTAATGATAAAATTGATTATATTTATCTTAATGAAGCAACTGTTATTCCACAAATCATTTAAATCTAAACAAATGAGAGTATGCATTCTCTGCCCCACTTTCTGACTGGAACTTAACTGAACCATAAGTGATGTCTTGTCAGAAGGGGCTGTTAAAAACAAAGTGCACAGGTAATGAAAATGCTTAATGACAGCTGCTGGTTCTGACACTGCTGAATTCTGTGGTTTTGTGGCCTATGAATAGTCATTGTTCAGCCTGGCCTTTGTATTCTGAATGCTTCAAACTGTTGCAGGGAAAAGCTGAACTTTTTTATAAAAGATCCTGAATTTATTTTTCATATTTGCAAAGAGGCATAGCTGTCAGTTTACGTGTGGTTACCTCAAAATGCTTCTCTCGGTAACTTTAACTGAGGGAGTGGCTCACAGGGTCAACCTACCAGAATTTAAAAGCTACATTAGTTCCAGTTTCCTGAGTTTTAATTATGCTGTTAAATGGTTGATATCTGATGTAAGTCTCTAAAGTGCTCTCAGTAAATTTTGAACTAACCGGTCAATGTTGAGGAGCTTTAAAAAAAATAGAAGCAGCCTTTGTATCTGTTACATATTTTAATTTTCATGTGAGAGACATTCAAGTAGCATTTGTAGATGTTCCATCCGTTTTACCAAAATTCTCAGCAGCATGTAATGGGAAATGATTTAGACTGTAAAGAGACGGTAAATATTCAGATATTAAAATACGCATTTTTCACTTCCTCCAAAAAAGCTGTGTGTCTAGAGACTAGCTGGAGGTTCTCTGTAAAATAAACTTAATGTACTGTCTGCAATAAAGCTAGTTCTGAGTATTCCATTTGGGTATCCAGTGTTTCTCAGGAAGTCAAAATCCACACGCTGACCTCAATGCATAATAAATAGAAAGAGCACACAGGTTTTATACAGGTAGTGTTTGCTGAGCAAAAGTCTGAGAAGAGTTAAGTGTCAAGTGGCATGCTGAGAATCTTTCTAATGCAAAAGTTTCTCTATTCCTTCTTCCCAATGAGAATTTTTTAATTTGCATTGAAAAGCAGGAAATAAGTTGTAATGACAAACTCCTGTTAGCTCCTGATGTTTTAAAAACAGTCATCTTTATTGATTGGAGCTAATTTCAAATATTTAGGGAGGTATGTTTAATCTAAAGCTTTGTTATTGCCACTTAGTTGTAGTCAGAAGGACAAAGGAATGTATTAGCACAAACCCACCTCTCTTGTGTTTTTAACTGAAGTTCTGGATTAAAAAAATTATAAAATTATAAAATTATATTTATAAAATTATAAAATTTAGTAGTTGATTGCTTCTGTCAGTCCTGCTGTGACGTGAGACCATGGGAGCTGGAAGCAGCAACCACTGCTGCTCTCACTTGTACACCTCTGCTCATGGCGTTGTGAAAGGTCACTGTCAGGTGATTTGTTTATGATCCCAGACAGAGAGCTCAGGGCAGCTTAATTGCCTAGTCCTTCTCGTATGCTGAAGGTCTCTTACACACCCCTACAATTGTGTCAGAAAAGAGGTTAGGACTGTCATGAAATATGAATAGTTCAATTTATTAGTGTAATTGCAGGAAGTTAGATATGGTATTTATGTAATTGGTCAATTAATGTTCTGTATTCCACTTACAAAACTTTTATTGGTGAGGAAGAGGATAACCCTTTTTCAAGGGTAGCTATCACCACCTGGAAATAGAGCTTAGAGGTATCTGCTTATCTTGACTGTATTACACCTGCATTTGCCACGAGGGAAATAGAGGGAAATAAAAATAAACAAACAAAAATTAAGCAAAATAGAAGACTATTCTGAAATTCAAGCTTCTTGTCCTGGTCTATCACATTTTCTTTAGGGGGACAGTGGGAAGAGTGCTTAAGTAAGATGTGTGTGATTCTTTTCAGCTCGGTATTTTAAATGTTAATTGAAATACGTGTCATGGCTGAATCAAGTATCGACCCTGTAGCAGTCAGGTTTTTGTGGCAATCACTTACATACTGGTTCCCCTTGCCCTGACAAGCATGTTTTGGCAGTAATAACTTCCTGATCCAGCAAAGGAACATCCCTATTAACCTCCTTCATGTTTGCTATTAAAACATTGACTTCTAATCAGTTGATCAGATTACGTTAGAGCCTTGAAGTAGGAGGAGGACCAACAGAGGCTTTCTTCGCAACGGGGTGTAGTCATTGAACGTGGCAATCAGTTTCCTGGTAATGATAGGCATCACATTATTACTTTAGGCTCCGAAAAGCAAGGACCTCCTGAGCTGTGCACGTGCTGCAGAAGCTCAGAGAGCTGAATACACATCAAATCTATCAGTGGCTTTGTTCTGTAAACCCAGGACAGATGTTCAGCTTTTTATGGGACCTAATGAAGTGACTCTCACATGGTATGTAGCGTCCCACTGTTGAAACATTTATTTTGCCAGACTTCAGTTTAGTGGTGGAAGAACGTAGACATGAAGATGATGTAGGCAACTAATAATAATTTACTCCAAAAGGAGTCTGTAGCCTCCAGTTCTCATTTTGATCACTTTCTAATACAAATTTGAGCCAGTGATTACAATGCTGGTGTGTACACAAATATGATCATTGAGAAAGGAGCTGGATCTGGCTGGTCTGATTATTGGATGAAAGGGGTACAAACAATTAATAGCTTTTGATCCTGCACTTTGTAAGGTAGGATAATAATTTTTTTTTTCCCCGTGAGAAGTGAGATGAGACTTGCTAGGAGCAGCTAACAGCATTTTTCATAATACATATTTTTTTTTTTTTGTCTGTTCCATCCTTACATGTGTAAGTATGTTTTCATTACCTTTGCTTATGTATTTCTTTTTGTTTTGTGGAGGTAGATAAGAGGGGGTGTAGTAGGTGATTCCTTTAGAAACAGAAATAATAACCTTTGATTTTCCTTCACCAAGATACCTCCAGTCTTACTTTTGTGCAGATTACTTGCTGGGTCTGCTGGTGGGACTTGCTTTTAATGTATACTTTGCTTGCTTCTTTTCTGCTTGACACTCATTTTTTTTTTTTATCTTCTGAAATGTCTTTTGCATGGCTTGCTCACTTTATTCTGTGGACAATTTAACAGGTAATTTAGGGATCTGTGTTCCAACCATTATTTAAACATATAGCTATTTTTCCTGAATCTATTTTACGCCCAGTCTTAATTACATGATTTTTCAAGAAATACCATCAGATGCTGTTCCTCCTTTAGAAAGGGAAGTTGCTGAAAGCTCTAAAGCTCTGCACAGCTCTGAAGTTCAGATCATTACCAGCTGTCCTGTCAAGGTCTTTGGTCAAAAATTGATGCCACATAAAAGATGATGCCTTAGCCTGGCGCCGACAACTTTAAAAATAGCCGCATCTTCATACTGCTAGGGCCCACTTCTGCAACTGTTTTGTATTTTGAGAAAAAAATCTCATTTAGATACTTCAAGGTTTGATTTGTAATTCCACATCCTGTTAGAGGAAGAGGGGAAGTTTCAGGCTTGATCTTTCTTTATGTGTTCTGGCACCCCAAAAGGTTAAATATCTTTCCACTGCATTTCTTTAACTTGGACCTCTAAAGTAGTTTGGAACTTCCTTATCTTTAAGGAGGAAATTAAAGCATGAGAATAAATGTCTAATTTCGTAAGACAAATTTGCGTGAGTTTCTTGATGACTTTTTACCTTGAAATTGCCTTTAACTGTTTTAGTAGTTGTAAGTTTTCTTAACAGTCTAATAGATTTGTGTAGCTGAACTCTTATTTTTTTATCATATTTCTTTAACGTATATATTCTTTATCTCTTTAGATATTGCTTATGTATTCCTTATTTCTAATATACCTTACAGTTGGACAAACAACAAATGATGTGTAAGTCTGATCACTGTCAGCTCTTTTGATGTATTAAACTATGGTTAATATATCAATTCTGAACATTTGGGAAACCCAGAAAAAAGCTAGAACTTCTGACTTGCAGGGATTTCGGAGAATCATAGAATCATTAGGTTTAGAAGGGATTTTTCAAAGGTCATCTAGTCCAACCCCCCTGGAAGGAGCAGGGACATCTCCAACCAGATCAGGTTGCTCAGAGCCCCCTCTAACCTGGCCTTGAATGTTTCCAGGAATGGGGCATCCACCACCTCTCTGGGCAACCTGTTCCAGTGTTCCACCACCCTCATTGTAAAAAATTTCTTCCTTACATGAAGTTGGAATCTGCTGCCTCTATTTTAAAACCATTACCCCTTGTCCTGTGGCAACAGACTCTGCTAAAGAGTTTCTGCCCATCTTTCTTGTAGGCCCCCTTGAGGTACTGGAAGACCACTGTAAGGTCTCCCCGGAGCCTTCTCTTCTGCAGGCTGAACAGCCCCAACTCTCTCAGCCTGTCCTCATAGGAGAGGTGCTCCAGCCCTCTGATCATCTTTGTGGCCCTCCTCTGGGCCCTCTCCAACTGATCCCCATCCTTCTTATGTTGGGGGCTCCAGAGCTGGATGCAGTACTCCAGGTGAGGTCTCACCAGAGCAGAGTAGAAGGGGAGAATCACCTCCCTCAACCTGCTGGCCACCCTTCTTTTGATGCAGCTCAGGATATGGTTGGCTTTCTGGGCCACAAGTGCACATTGCCAGCTCATGTTGAGCTTCTGTAGGAAGTAAGTCTCTTGCTTCCTATGGTAAATTGAGAACACTTTGCAGGCTTGGTATATGCTCGGTAGGCTGCTACAGTTGGGCTCTGGCATGTAAGACATTAGTTACTAACTTGTCCTTCATGACGTGTATTTACTTTTGAAGCTTTACGGTAGGTAAAGCATATTTTTAAATGAAACTCCAATCTCTTTATCCTTGAAGTGCAGAACAAGCTTTTTTCTGGTTGGTTGGGGTTTTTTTTTTTTTTTTTGTTTGTTTTTTTTAAGGTCTATAGTATTCAAAGCACATGCTCAGACTGTGCAGTAGATTCTTCAAAATAACAGTTCTTTGCATTAGTAGTCATAGACCATATAGAGGTCTAGGTAAAAGAACAAATGTATGCCTGCCTTTTCCTGACTCTGCCTAAAACATTCTGGAGCACTTCTGTGATTTAGGTTGGTCTTCTGATGAGACCACCTTTGTACATATGACTTCTTGCCTTTATAGAATCAATCTCTTGCTACAGAAACCTTGGAATAGTTTTCCAACAGCTAATTAAGATCCACCTCTTCCATAACACTGTTTTTCATCTGTTCAGATTCTTGACATCAGAGTGCCTTAACTTAGAGGTTTTTCTTTTTTAATCCTTCAGCAGTTTTTTTTTTTCCCAGAAAAACTTTACCTCTTTGTCACTTAGTTTTTCTTTGGGAAACTTCTGAGAGAAGCCCAGAGAGTGGAGGAAACTGCCTTCACTTGAGCTCAAGTTACTTAACTTTGGGAACCATTCGGGTTTATTGTCTGTTGTCTAGATAGTGGTCTCCAAGGTGTGGTGTGTGCAAGACAATCCATTGGAGTTCAGGAAGGAAATAATTTTTGTACAATTAATAAATAAAATACATTTTAATTTCATCTTTGTCACATCCTTTTTTAAATGTCTATTTGTGTTTTATAATGTACATAATATTAGTACATCAATGCATCTCTATATATTATAATTAATTCAGCATGTTGAAGGTGCATGCTCAAAATACTTTTAGTGATAGGGGTGCATGATCAAAAGAAGTTTGGAGTCAACTGGTCTGGGAAACGCATAGGGGAGCTCTAAGAGAAAGCAGCTCATTGCATACACATGGCATTCAGAGATGCAGAGATCTTAGAAGATTGACCAGTATTCATAGCTTATATGCAGGTTCTCCAAGCTGTGCATGGGAACCTTACTGTCTTTTCAAGTTCAGTAAGGGGTCATGAGTCTTGTTAACAGGGTAAGTAACCAGGGAAAAGAAATCTCAACATGCAGCAACTACTGAAAGAGCAAGTTCAATGTGTTTCACTAGCATGGCAGTTGCAAATCTTTTTTTAGGTTCAAGCATATCTGTTCTTCAGCAGTTTTTTGCCATACCTGTTTGTTTATCACTCGGTACCATGTAACCATGCTGTTGAGTTGAATGCAGCATGTCAGTGGGACAACTATAATTTCCTAAAAATTGTTTGGACAGTTGTCAACCTACTGAGGAACAGCAACTATTTGCTTAAGAAATGTTGCTGTAGCATGCATGTAAAAGCTAAGTGAGTAGTAAAAGGTTTTCTGTAGCTATGAAAGAAGGATTCTTGCTCCACAATGTGAACAATTTAGTTTGTTATGCAAGATATGCAATTGGAAAAGCAATTCTTGCCTCAGTAGTCTTTCGAAACCACCAAATGAGCCTGAGCTTCAGTGTCATCTTAGGACTAGGCCTGGGAAAACAAGTCCAATTCTCATCTGTTTCAAAATAAAGTCAATCATCTATGATGTATAAATGCTAATTGGCTTATAAGGAAGCTGTCTGAATTACTGGCCACGCTGCAGAAATAATTAATTATGTGAAGACTTCAGTACCAACGTAGCAGAATCAGCAAAGTCTAGATACTTTGTAACTAATAATTGTATGTCATATATTTAGCGATATTGAGTAGAAATCAGTTGTAGCTTCGAAACTGAGAGATAGTACTAGCTTCTTTGATATTTTTTTTTCCCAGCAAGATCATAATCTAATTTGTGATATGGTAACCAATAACATTCGTGCCTCTAAAATAAGAGGCCACAACGAGCGTTTGTTGTCATATCCTGCAAATGCTCAAGCGTGCACTTTCAGAATAGTTTGTAAGGCCATAGTGACTACTGCCAATATTTTGCGATAGAAAGATGTGCCAAAATTTTCATGCTTCTGCACTGAAAGTTTACCTCTTCAGAATCACATATGGGTCATTGATCACAACGAAGAAACTTGAAAGGCTATCCTGATCAAGAGATGTGTTTTGCGATTCCTCTTCTCCAAAGAGAACAGCTTCGTAAATTGTCAGGGAAGTGAACTTAGTTCTACTGAAGATACAAGGTATGATGTAGAGACAGTAAACTTACAGAAAAGCTTCGTTGATTTCATGTGACTTAAGAAGTTCTCAGCACCCTATTATTAATTTATTATTATGTATATGGCAGGCAACCCAAAGTTATCTTGACGAATGTCCTGAGGACGAAAATAGGAAGAAAATACACACAGGCGCAACCTAAAACTGGTGCTAATTTTTCTGATGCTGGCAAGCTGCAGTCAGATCAACCACCCTCATCATCTGCTGCCAGCCTAAAGATATGGCAAATTTTAAACCCCACTCTCCAAAGCCTTTTTCTTTCTAAAAGGTATGTTGTCTTTGCCTCGTATCGCTAAAGAAAAATTTCCTTGCAGTTGTTTTTTCACAAGAAAGTATTCTTTGTTGTAGCACAGCTGTCTTGTTCATGAACTATATTCTCATGTAATTGGACTTGATTGAATTCACTTCTACAGGGTTTCTTTTGATAATCATTGAGAGAGGTGGTGCCAGGCACACTGTAATGGGTTCTAGATGATCCTGTACTGATAAGACCAATTAATTCTGTTTCAGCTATTGGACTCTTAAAATGTTTGAGTTTTTTTATTCTTATGAAAAGAAAAATACACTTGAATTTAGCTGCCCTTTTTTCTCGGAGGAGGTATCAAGATGTATTTCCACTCTTAACCATTTCAGACTACTAATGAAAATATGAGCTGGCATAAAGAGTGAGAAGAAAAGCATATCAAGTCCAGTATCTTCCTCCACACTCTCCAAGCAGTGGTCAGTTGCAGATACCTAGGGAAAAGTGTGGCTGGAGTAAATGCTTTTTTTCACTGAGTTTTCTCTCGGAGCTGCTGCTGCTAAACAGTTTAGGGGCTTACTTTATTGGAGGTTACATCCAGACTACAGTGGTGGTCTATTTTAGACTTTTCCTCTCAATGGTATCCTCATTGCTTATCAACTGTGTGCCTCTGCAACATCTTGGAAGGTAGTTTCCTGATTAAAAGCAAATTTACGTTTCGGTGCAAGAGATCTGAGAGCTCCCCAGACATCACAGTCTGTGTTGAAACATGCTTTGTGGATGAATACAGACAACAGGAGAACTACACAGTTGATAGCCAAAAGACAGTGTTGTTCACAACATTCAAAAAAGGCTATGACATTACATCCTAATCCAAAATAAATTGCAATGGAAGTGGTAGAATTTAAATCCTAGTTTGAGAAGCTAAGTGGCTAAATCAAGGGCTACCCAACAAGCTGGCTGCAGTGGCATTGTATGAATTAAGTTGAGTTGCTCTTACGCATCTGCACTCAAGTGGGCAGTTGCATCTTTGTATTTCTATTTTGCTTATTTTTGATGCTTATCTCTTCAAACACTTGCAGATGTTTTTCTGAGCCTTGCTATTGCTATTTTGTCAAATGCTACCTGGAAGTTGAGGAGGGGGACAAAATCTAGTGCTACTTTTTTGTTTGTGTGCTACTTTTCTACCTGTTGACTAAGTGCTTGAGAAAATTCAGTCTTATTTTACTGGAGGCTTCTTGTTCACAGGAAAATCAAGATTGCTTGCTCCATAATTCTGAGAAATGTGTACAGATACTGCATGAAAACTATTTAGAGATAAACATTTACCAGTTTTTGAATGATACTTAAATGATGTGTTAGAGGCAACGCAGTGTGAATTGTATCTGGCTAAGCTGAAACTATATGGCTAGTATTTCTTACCCTGGTCTCTTGTTGCTTTTTCGTGTTTATCTGCTTACCTTGGATTTTTAAGTTCCTTAGTGGGCTTTTGTTTTGTCTCTAAGGGACTGAAAGTAAGGATGTTTGATGATTTATGAAGCCTCTAAGATACATGAATTTAATAAGAAGTTTCTTTCTCTAGTTTTCAGTGCAGTATTTATGATTTACTGTTATATATATGGCAGGCAACCCACAGTTATCTTGACAAACGTCCTGAGGACGAAAATTGGAAGAAAATACATAGACAGCCATGTAATAATTGATGCAAATTTATCTGATGCTGACACATTACAAGCGCGTCAACTACCCTCATCATCTGTTGCCAGCCTACAGACGTGTCAAATATTAAGTTCTCCTCATGAAAGTTCTTTTCTGTCTGAAAGGTATGTTACTCACTGCTGATTTTGCCAGTCTTCCTGAAATTACATAACTTCACAATTGAAAAAAAAACTCCCTGAAACAATTTTTTGTTATACTCTTGTCTTGAAGCGGGAGATCAGTTTCCTGAGTGCAAACTAACATGCTGTTCCAATGAGCTGTTTTAACATTGTAATTATTCTAATTTGCTGTATCTGATGTTAAAAGGCTACTTTTATTTCGTAGAAGGAATTTTCATTTACAACAGATCAATGTTTTGATTTGTGAAGATGGCCATGTAATTTAAACACATTTAATTTAGATTTGTGTCCAGAACCAGAATCTTGCTTTACTGTTCTAGCATGATTTCAAGTAGCTTCTTTTACAAAATTTCTCCAGATTCTTCTCTGTGATAGTTCATTTCTTTTCACATGAATCCACCATTGGTCTAAGTCCCAATAGTGCCGTTGTTTAAGGGCTCTGTGTGTGTCCTCTCATCACTTAACATCTACTTTTCCTCTTTTCTTCTTAGGTTTAGGTTGACTGAGCATCACAGTAATGCTTGACATATAAAAACAGCAGAAATCAGATATTGGAATTATGTAACGTTTCGTTTGGTCTAGGATGGAAGTTGAATTCAGAGTAACCTGTTTCCTCTTGTCTTTTATGGCCGTCAGTTTGCTTAACAGCAAAATATCCACCAGAACAAATAGTAGGAAGTCTAGGGGAAGAAAATAGGAAGAGAAGAATGATTTTTGAGGGCAGGAATAATCAACAGTTCCCAGGCTAAAGAAATCTTAAAAATTATTGAGAATAGTAAGTCATAGTTCTCATTCTGATACATTAACATCTTCAAGAAACTAAATTAGTAAGAATTCCTTTCTCTTTTTCTGTTGGGATCCCCATTGCTGCTTAAATGAGTCTGTCAAAGCTACAATTTAAATGAGGAATTTAGGACAACTTATTAGACTGTCTCATTTTAGAAGTATTAAATTTGTTACTCATAGTTTTCCACAACTTCAGGCTGACTAAAGTGAGGGGAGTTTATTTGGATTGTTTTTTTTTTTTTTTTTTTTTTTTTTTTTTTTTTTTTTGTTTTACTGCAAAATTTTTTAAGATCTCTAATTTTTAGTATCCAGTTTTTCCACTTGGTAATGTTTTGCACAATGGAAGGTAGTGGGTTCATAGAGGAGAAAATGTGAACTCTTTTATGTAACTATAAATCTGAGGGTTTCCTTGTGTATTTTTTTCAAGCTGAAGGGTGGCTGTTTAGTTTTATGTTAAGCACAGGAACAGTTCGAACTAGTCAGTTTTTTTTAATAGTTGGTGTATTCAACTTGCTTTAGAGTTGGAGAGGTTCATTGCTTGAAGGATTAATTTTCTATTCCTGTGATATGCTTTTCTAATGTATTAAATAAAAGGCTTGTTATTAGCAGGAACCAACATTAGGAGGATTTTCCAGCCCTCCCCAGTGACCAGTGTGTTAGTGCAAATTGTAATAGATACTGCATACGAAATGGAGAATTTAGGAGTTACCTCAGCGCGGATGTGGTTTGATCCTGGTCACCTCTCTGTAAGGAAGGTCTGTCCTTAAGATGCTCTTGGCCTTGATTCTTTTAGGGTCTGTTCTTTCAGAGAAGAATAAAAGCTCCCCCCTTATAATGGTTATGCATATATATGCCCATAGCCATATAGAGATTCTTTTGTACCATCAGAGTAGCTAGAATGCACACTGTGTTTTACTGGAAATTGTCCCAGTTCTGTACTATGGAAATTTCAGATTAAGTAAAAGAATTGTGTGTGGTCAGAACAGGGTGGTAATACGTTAACCTTTCTCTGTAGAACTTGCTGTGAGATCCCTGTTTCCTTTCTTGCTTTTGGTATTACAGAATTGGTGGATTTTGCATTGCTTCTTCATCGTGACCGAGCTTGAAATGCATTTGCTTCAGTCAGCACTGACCTATCAGTATAACTAGCGAATTTGGGGTAGGTCTTAAATGTAAAGAAACATAGCGTTTTAAAGTGTGTTTTGTACTTGTTTCTCATGGCTGTTGAGAACACTTCAGTATATACTGCCATAGCTTCTTAGCTTATGCATATGTCTGTTAAGAGGTGCATTTTACACTGACTTATCAGCAAATATTGGAAGTGAAAATAAAACATGCAGAATTTGTGTATAGAGTAAATATGTTCAGGGAAGTTTGTTAGCTGAAACATTCCTATTGAAATGTTTCATATTGTTGAAATGCCTGAATTGTCATATTGGTATAAAACAAATGCTGAAAAACGCCTAATGGTTTTGTATGGTCTTTTAAGGCAGTCAGATTTATCTAGCGTTACACATACAAATGTTTGAGAGGGAGATGTGTTCCAAAATCAAGTTTTCTGTAGTGAGGTTATTCCAGGACTAGAGCTGCCTGATCTATGAAAGACACTGTCTTGTTCAGTATACAGAATGAATAGCAGTGCTTACTGAACGCTTTTACTGTATATGGTCCAATTCATGATTCTTTGTGAATGGAACACAGAAGTTATCTCTTCACAGTCCTTATATAGTGTTTGTCACTGTACAGTCAGAGCACTCTGGAAATCTTTATTTGTCTTTACAGTGTTCCCAAAGAGCAACGTTACTCCAGCCTACAGATATGGTACTGAAGAAAAGGCATCTGTTCAGGAAGTGTCCAACACCTTTGGCTATCTAGTTTTAGATGTCAAGAATGTTCTTTCCCATGGTCGGTGATGCTCTTTGTGGGTCCAGGCTCAGCTGTCAGTGATTTCAGTCATTGTGATGGTTGCTTAGCTCTTTGCAAATTGGAGACTACAACATTCTGAGTTAGGCACATTATAAAACAATGAACACAAAATCCATTTGGATTAAGTGAGGTTACAAAAGGAGGAATGGAACGGATTTTCCAGAGCAGCATTAAATTGCTTTATCTATGAAGTCGTCTTTATTTTCTTTTTTGTTTTCCAACTCTTACAGAAAATGAAGCAGAGGTCATGAAGGTTAGTTTATTTTAACTTGTAACCCTTACAAATTTTCAGAAGAGAAGTATTGTGTACTGAATGTTATTAAGTTCATGTGAGAAAATATCACATGAGCATATACCTAAGTGTTATCCTAACACATACACTAGAAATGTAGTTATTTAGACTTTTGTTAGCTGTAACGAGCCTATAGAGAAGTTGAGATTATGTTTACAAGATCAGATCATAGAATCATGGAATGGTTAGGGTTGAAAGGGACCTTTAAAGGTCATCTAGTCCAAGGAGCAGGGACATCTCCAACCAGATCAGGTTGCTCAGATGCGAGGATGTCGTACTCTTCAGTCTATCAGTACCTCCTGAATATATTCCCTATTTATAAAATAGCTAATAAAATTAAGAAAAACCTGATTACTTTCTTGCATGTTCTTCTTTTTAGAATGAAATTACAAACTCAGATGAACACCTGTAGGTTGCCTAGTTTCTCATAGTGTAATCCTTTTCTGTTTCTTCCTTATTCATGTCCTGTCGCTGCCACCTCCTCCGAAGTTACTGTTTCAGGCCCTTTTGAGCAGGAATTTCTATCTCAAATCTTTTCTCGTTGCAGGAACTTACTCAGTGGATTCTATTAGCAGTTCTAAATCTAAATTAGAAATATACTAGATTGCTTCATTTCCACCGCATTCATGACAAAGGCAAGGATACCCTCCACTGACTGTTCTCTCTTTTTTTTTTTTTTTTTTTTTTTTTTTTTTTTTTTTTTTTTTTTTTTTTTTTTTTTTTTTTTTTTTTTTTTTTTTTTTTTTTTTTTTACACAGAAAACAAGAACTATAATGAACTGGAAAAGAGGAGCAGAAACATGAGCAGCACCACTCTTAGTCAGAAGGAATCGGGCTCTTTTGATTCTGAGAAAAGGAAAAGAAGATCTAGTGACCATATTTCTGATGATTGTAATATACACATTCCAGAAAAATCACTTCTACTGTCTGTAAGTTGCACTTAACTTTAATGTATGTGTTTGTGTACACACATGCGCACACACACTTCAGTGACACCCAAAATAAAATAATTAAGTGGAGTATCTAGGGATACTGTTAAACCTGTTGAGGGAAAGTAGTACAGCGGTGCATCAAGAAGAGTGATTGTATGTACTTCTGCCCACAACATCAGAATATGATTGTAGTTATGGAAAGGTTGTGAGAGGTAAATGACAGTATTCCCTTCAGAGAGGAGCATGCAGTAAAAAAGGCATCTAGCTACCTAAGTGAAACTTCTTCCACAGATGGTATAGAACTAATTAGGGACTTAAATACCAAAATTAGAAAGTATACCTGGGGTTATTGAAATCTTGCAGATGTCATCTTTCTCCTTCTCCTCAGTCTATCATACCCTTCCCTAAAGTTTTATTCTTATCTGTCACTAAGATTTGGGGGGGGAGGGGATAAAGGAAAAAGACTGAGGGAAACAGTCAGTCGGGTACAAACTGTGGTGTATGTTCAAGCATTTGAATACAATAAAGGTACCTCTGTAACCTTCTGATTAAAACCCCACCAAAGGAGATACTTACAGAGTCCTGTTCACCCCGTTAACCAAGCCACGCATTTGCAGAGTAATAAATGTCAGTGGTTCTTGATGTTTCAGTGTCAGACAGTGAGAGAGCTGTTTAAAAAAATCGGAAATAGTTTCTTGTTCAGTTTGAGTGGGAGTTGTAGTAGACTTTTAAAAGATTCTCTTGTACATAAAGTAATAACCTTTGGAATACAAGGATGGAGAGATTACCCTGACCTGAGCTTTAAATGCAGCTGTATTAAGCTGTAATTATTTGTCTAGCGTATAGCTATGTCTCACCGATCACTGGTCTGAACCATCATAGAAACATCAAGAAATAAACATATATCCTGTCTCTGATTCCTGTTTTCTAGAAAGAGCAAAGATTAAGTTCAACTCAGTCTCCTGGCCGTAGAACAGCGTGTGAAGATCAACAGAGTCGCAAATCTAATACAATTCTGGTGCCAGATTGTATTCCACAGCCATTAGAGAGAGACTATAAAGACACTTCCATGCACAGCCACTTAAGACCTGCTCACAGCTGCACGCAGGAACATAGCTCAGAGTCTCCTCTCAGAAATTTGTCAGAGAAACAACTGTTGGCCACCAGTGAGGATGTGATTTCACCAAGAGTTAGTACCATCAGGAAATTGAAGATAGACACATCACAGTACCTGAGCAAGCTGCGGAAGAGAATCTGCAGGGGTAATCGACACCTTGTTTCAGTTGACCCAAGTATGTAATGTGTCTGTGCTGCTGACGATTACTGTTGGTATGTTTAGGAACTAGGAGAACTCATACATTACGACTAGTTGAAACATATGGAACACAAGACTGAAGACAGAGATTGTGGTGTTTGTAATGCGTTCTGCAGGTTAGAGAACAGTGCCTAGTGCCAGTATTCTCTAGTGGAGTGCAGAGGGTCTTGTGCTTGAGAAACAGGATCCACAGCAGGATTTGCAAATTCTAGTGCTTATTTTGTGGCTGATTTTGTGGCTATGGAAAATGAAGCTTGTACTTTTTAATGATGCTTAAACAGAGAAAAAAAAAAATTTTCTTTGAAGCAGCTATGTTGTGGCCTGTTTATTTTAATAGTCAAATAATTTTGAGAATCCTGGGTAAAAAGTAAAGATGCGAAGCAGTACTTCTTGCATACACTTTGATGCACACAGATGTTGAGTGGTTTGGGCCATGTACTTTGATATTACATACTGCAAGAGAGAATTCTTTGCTCATCTGAAATCCGCAGTGAACGAAATATTCTCAAGTCTGCATCTTGTAGTGTACATATACTTCTTTTTTTCTCTTTAGTTGTCCTTTCCAGTGATGATGAGGATGGATCTTCAGAACCAAAATGCACAGAGCTGCTGCAGGATAATGTCACTGACAGTAAAGAAACAGACAAACAGTCTGACTTATGTTTCTCAGCAGAGCAATTGGAAGACAAGGTGGAAAGTCAGACAGAGCAGGTAGTCCTGTTTTTGGCCTACATATTATTATGCCAACCCTTTAATTTATTTCTCCAATGTTTATTTTTTTCTTGCATGTTAGAACAAAAGTTAAATGCTTAGAGCAGATATGATTAGTCCCAGCAACAAGCAGTAGGTGCAGTAATTTATTTCACAGATAGAATTCTGGACAGTCTTCAGAGAAGATCTCTGGCTCTGAAGCTTGAGTGTTTTTGCAACATACAATGTATCTCATATTTTGAAAATAAACATTGGAAATGCTTAATATTACAAAACAGAAAAGATCAAATGGTAGTCTGAGTTAGAGGTGAACATGATGAAGACATATCTGTGAAAAGTTTTTTTCCACACAATGTTTTACACTGATCGTAGTTCAGGTCAGGAGTTTCTTCTTATTGTCCAGTTCTCTGTTGTAATTCACTGGATGGAGAAGTTGAAGGATCTTTGTTGACAGCAGACAGAGATAAAATTCCCTTTCCTATATGGCTAGCAGAGAAATTTGAATCTAAAACTAGCCATAAAGGTGTTTGCCCCATTTTGGACTTGATTACCCTTGTGCTGCTTGCTTTGACCTGGATTTGGGTTATCTCTATAATTCTGAAACAAGTCATAGAATCATAGAATGATAGAATGGTTTGGGTTGGAAGCGACCTTCAAAGGTCATGTAGTCCAGCCCCCCTGCAAGGAGCAGGGACGTTTCCGACCAGATCAGGTTGCTCAAAGCCTCAGAAGAGACATTGCTGCCTCTTCTCACAGGTGCATCATTTTGATTCTGTACCTTTGATATCAAAAGAGGGGTATTTTTTGTTGCGCTGTTGTTTGAGGTTTTTAATTGGCTCTAGATTAGTAAAGAGCAGAGGTTACATTTTGGCAATGGGAACTTTGGAGGTGGAGTAAGATGCTGTGAGGCCCTTAAGGACATTGTCAGTAATGATTGTTGTAACTTTTACAGTTTTGTGATATGGAATTCTTATATGGAAGTTGGCTTTGGGAGTGAATTCTTGCAAACATAAAGAGAAAATTCCTAAGGTTACAGGAGGGAAGTATCTCATTTAAATACCTTTAGTAAATACACTTTTTTCCCCACTAGTTTTTAACAGAATCAATTGAAGATAATTCTCCTATCAGCCTACCTTCTGGAAGCACACCTAGAAAACAGATGAACCCAGCATTGGATGTTGAATTTGATAGTCTATACATGGGGAAATTTAAATGGTTATCAACAGGTCCTGCCAGGGTAAGTTGTTCTTTTATGATGATATTCTAAGAATATTTAAAAATTAAAATTCTGGTTAAGCAAAGCTAATGGTACTTAGTGTGGAAACACTGTGTTTTGATTATTGTTGCATCAAGTTGCTTTGGCTAAATGATGGAGTATGTAGTCCATGACCCAATATGTTTGGATTGCTGTTGGTAGAAGAGGGATTTTCTATGGGCTCAGTTTTCAGAGTCAAAGGTTCTGTATAAATGCTGTACTGGAACAGAAATCATACTGAGGAAGCTTTTAATGAATTCTATTGGAAAATAATGGCCATGTTAGAGTTAAATGTCAGTTGAAATAAACACCAGTTACTTTTTTCAGAAATAGTACAGATAATAGAATAAAGTAATCTATAGTGATCAGAGTTCAGATATATTCTATGTGCTAATCTTTCCTTTTAAACAGAAAATTGCTTGTTTTGTAGCTTTAAAGAGCATTAAAATAACACTAAAAACATTACTGGATAGGTAACAGGCTACTCACATGGTGTAGAAATGTAAGTGAAGGTGTATTTCAAATGGAGTACCAGCTGCAGGAGTTTCAATGGGTCTTTTACCACGCTTGTTTTATGTATTGCAATTGAAAAACAAGTGTTTGAACATGTATGTTTTTTTTTTGTTTTGTTTTTTGTTTTTTTTTTTTTTTTTTACAGTAAGACATTTTGAAATCTTGGATTGTAATAATAATAATTTCAGCTTTACAGAAAACTATGGTCTTGTGCAGCAGTTCTCATGCAGTAATGAAAACATTTTGTGGTGATTTCCTAAATTAATATGCCAAAGTCATTTGAGGAATGAATTGAAATATTTTTAGAATCAATGCTTTTTGGTGGAAAGAGAAATTTTTCCTTGGAAAAAGCAGCTTTGTGCTTACTGTAACATAAGAGAAACCTCTTCACTCAATGTATATAACAACCTTCTGTCAAAGTGACAAGAAAGCATTCTTTATTTAGCCAAGTCTTTTTAACATAGCACCAGTGAAAGTGGAAACTTTAAAGGCCTTTAAAAGGTTAATGTAAATAGCAAAGTAACACTCCAGTGTTGGACCGTTTATATAGTGTCTGTAATTCAAATAGTGCAGCTGACAGTCTTTGTCATGGGATGCTTACGAATAAGTTCCTTTTGTCCCAAGTGTTCATCTTTATTTTTCTTCTTAAGGAGCCTGTAGGCAGCTCCACAACTTTCTGCTTGTTTCTCAGTGCTGAGCACCTCTGCAAATCAGTTTGCTGTCATTTAGATTCTGCAGTATGTTTTTAGGAGTGTTAGTTTAGGTGAAATAGACAGTATTAATTCTCCAGTTAGGCATATTGGACTTGGCAGTATTAGGTTAAACGGTGGACTTTATAATCTTAAGGATCCTTTCCAACCTAAATGATTCTATGATACCATTTTCTGTTTATTTGGCTATAAGCAAAGATAGATGTGCAGATAATTGAAAATTCTTACTTTGTTTTAATCCATTTGTAAAAAGGAAACTAATTTATGTTTTTTTTAATTTTATTTCAGTTTACAACCAAGTATATTACAATCCCATTACAGGGTAAGAGAATTTTTTCTTTAGCTTTTTGTCTTTCTATCTAGCTACTATATCTTTAAAGTATTGTATTAAAATACTTAGTATATATTTATATTATGAATAATTTATGATCTTATTTGCTTTCACAGAGACATAAAATAACTTCTAGAACATACATTTTTCAATAAATAAAAGTATCAGTATCCATAGTATAAGCATTAATAACTTAGTAGCTTCTTACCTTGTAAGGTTAACTTGTAGTTTTAATGGCCTGGCCTCCCACATTCCTGCATATATTTAGTGTCCAACTATAGTAAATATGACTGTGCATGTTTTTGAGGTGAAACATTAATCTTTTCAGATTAGGGTTTTAAACCCTTAGGTTTATTAAATACAAATATCAGTTGACTAAGGGTAACAGGACTATAACTGTAGATTTGCATTCAGGCCATTTTCTGAAGATGATGTGTGGTTCCTCTATCTTGTAGGAGAAAGTTTGTGAGCGGTTCTGAATTGAATTGACTAAAACCAAAGAGGAGTTCATGATTTGCAGTATTTTTTCTATATTTGTAGATATTAACTGTGGTTATTTTGAGCAAAAATACAAATTTTTAATGAAGAATCTTGCATTTAGATGTTAAGCTTTTGGTGTTACAGTTTGATTGATAACTTTGTTTTACGTAGTTTGACATAACTGATTTAAGTATTAAATTCTCAACACATTTTATGTAATGTCAGGCATAAAATCTACAAGTACTGTTTTAATACACTCTGATCATACTTATGTCTTAGTTTGCAATTACTTTAACTTGTATGACTTTATCTTTCACAGCCATGGGTAATTCTAAGGTTATTCTAAATTGTATTTTCTACAGTGGCTCTTAATAAGAATATTAAGCTGACAGTGGATACTCTGGATCTAAGAAGGTTTGGCGTGTGGAGAAGTGATGGTGGCTGTTCTTCAACAACAATAATTTTCCTTTGGTTGTCTGTGGATTATGTAGAAAAGATTGAAACCCAATTAGGAAAGTTAGTTATCAGCAAGCCATGTGAGTGATCTCTTTCCTTAAATGCAATGAAAAGGTCTAATATATAGCATGTCAATAAAGCGGTTATTTGACAGTTGTTTCTGGAGTACGGAGGAAAGCCTATAGCTTTTTAAAGATAATTTGATCAGTTTTGTTTTTCTAAAGTGCCTCACTATACTTGTATTTGGAAGCAAAATCTAAGATAATGTGATTCAAAACCACTGCTATTTAATAAAAAGACCTCTTAACACAGTTAAATTGTTCCATTAGACCTTCTAAAACTAGGCTTGTGTATAAAGTATTTCTCCCTTTAAAATAAATGGAATGTTTTAAGTGTCCTTACTCTTGAGTAAGGCATATGCTAGACAAAAAGCTTTGCAGAAAAAGATAATTTGATCTTTGACAAGACTGCGTTGGGCCATTACATTGTTACTGGAGAAAATTTCCACTAAAGGCCAAATGAGCTATTTAGTCTGTAGGGTCTTATGGACTGTCTCTGTTTATTTTTCTAGCGTGAAGGTCTGTAAAACTGAATATAACTTTTGCTTAAATATTCAGAGTGGCACAATCACACAAGATTTTTACATTAGCAAAATCATTGCAAAATGACATCTCCCAAAATGATGTCAGTTGCCTGTGTGAAATTTAACAGTAAGTTTACCCTGCACAATCACCACATGTATGAAAAAAAAGTTATAAGTAATGTTCACTTTACATAAGGAGCACAAATAGTTTGAAATGAGATTCTGAGTGAAATTTTAGCAGTGAATTACCTTTACTTGATGTAAGTTTGTCAAAGTTACTGGTAGCTTCTGTAGACACAGCTCCCAGAGAAATTAGTGGAATCTGAGTATGAAGTTGAGGCACTTTTTAATCTTAGATTTATTTACCTTGATTAGATTCTTGTGTAGGAGAAGCCTTCAGGAGTTGGTATTAATTAGTTTTCTATGCTTGAATGTTTTATGTCTTTTAAATATGTAGTAATGTAAATATTTTGTAATGTATGTTGAGACTTCTTGAAACAAATCAGTTCTGGTTTTACAGATTGTGGAAATGATTGTTATGATTCTGCTCTGCCTTCTTAGTGGGTTAATATTAGAGGAAAACATATCGTACCAGATCTGACAGCCTCAGAGGGGTGAGGCTGCTGCAGCTCCATGTTCTGAGGTCCAACAAGTAGCAAGGCTGAAGATGTAGTCCCAAACAGGGAGAGCACACAGAGTACACATATACACCGCCTGTATACATAGCTGGCCACATGGGTAACAGATACACAGCACTCATACAACAAAAACAGCACCGCAGCCTCGTTCTGCTGCCCTCTCTGGCTGAGCAGGATGGAGGCCCACTAGTGAGAAAATAGATATCTATAGATCTAGAGATATACATATACACACACACAAAAGGTGAATCCCTCTGTCAGCTGGGCTCAGACACTCAGTCTGCCTAGTTGCTGGCCTTGGATCCCAGTCTCCCCAGTTGCTGGCACCTGGACATACCAGCCATCAAGGCTGCTGCTAGGTGCTGGTCCAGACCATCATGTGCATGCAGGCACACAGCTGTCCAGGACTCCCCTGGTCCCAATAGCTGACCCCGCTGTGTTCTCGTCCGTAGAGATAGACAGGCAGTCTCCCAGCAAGAGCTGTGCCGTAGGGACCTGGTCGCTCCCCTGGCTCACAGGGTACTTCACCTATTCACCTAGTTTGGCACGGTCTTTGCTAGCAGTAACACTCTGACTTGCACATGTACGCTTACTGCACTTGCTGCACTCAGACCCCCATACACGCACATGGAATAGAAAGCCCCTCACCCAGGAGAGAGTTAGGGATTTAATAAGAAAGGACAGACTGCGCTGATCAATGCACAGGGCATGGCTAGACAAGCGTACTGACCAGTGAAGTATTTAGATGCAACTAGTCCTTTTGTATGCCCTTAGCCCTCTACTTCTCCCACACTTGTTCCTCCCCAAATCACCTAAATGCCTCCCTTTGCCTGCCTTTGGTTTTTCCCTGAAATATCCTATAATTAATACTTTGTGGTCCCAAAGTGCTTTTCCTCTGCATCCCATCATGTGTGCTGTATACCTCAGTAGTAACCCACTCCCGCTCCAAAAGGTGCCCCGGCATTGACTCATCTTGATGGGTTTCAGATCTGGACCCTGGGGCTGAGGCTCCCCTGGGAAGGACCCAGATCGTCTGTCCCTTCCTCCCAGTCCTTTATTTGGGTTCCTACCTGCCATTGTGCCCCTGTGTTCCTTTGGGCTTGCGGAGGTGGCCCTCTGGTGGGCTGATGGCCCCTGTGATGAACCTGGAAGGGTATTATTTGGACTCCCCCTCCTGCTGTTGTCTCTCTGTTTTCCCTTTTGGGTGTGCAGACAAGTATTTATCACATAACCTAATAATTAGTACTATCCTTTCTCTCATTTTTCCAGCCAAATCTAGTGAATTTGTATTTCTTGAACTGTCCCAACCACTCACAGAACGGGAAGAAGACAGACTGACTAAACTGATTGCAGATGTGAGCAAGAAGAACAGAGCACCAGATCTCCCTGACTTTTTGTCTTTGAAACAAGCGTTACCCTTGTTTAAGGACCTTTCTCCTGAAGAGAGCGCTTTTATGAGTTATAATAAGGATTTACTAAAGCAATGTATGCCAAAAGAGAATACCTCAGATGCTCATGAGTCTGCAGTTCAGGTTAGTGAGTAGCTGTTGCTTGATTCATCACCACCTGTTGGCGTTCACATGTTTTAGTAAATTTTAGATCAACCAGTTTTAGAAAATAAATTATTTCTTAATCCGTATCTCACAAAAAATCAGTCATGTTTGTTATGTCTCTCTCACAGTGAGACAAGATTTCTGGTAAACTAGATTGTGTCCACAGAGGGACAGCATACAGACCTCATAAGTATGTGGCAAATACTGAAGCTTTAGGTTGACGCATTGTGTATGTCTAGAACCACAGGGATTTCCTGTCCTTGCGGTGTCCTCAGGGCAGCAAGTTGGGAGTTAATCAAGTAATGAGTGATGGAGCGGTTTTTGAGTTGAGCTGGAAATGAAGAGGTGGATCAGAGGAGGTGTGTATCTTGTTGGTTCCAGACATCTATAGACATTCTTGTGGGAACTCCATAGCTTGAAAACCTAAATGACTCCTAAGGCTGATGGAAGGTGGGGCTGTTCAAGTTAATGTGTTAATACACATCCCTCTGAGGAGTAAATGTCTCATCCCAACCCCACATCATTGTCACTTCAACAATTACATATGTTTGTTCCCATCACTAAAAGCACAGAGACAACAGATCAATCTGGCTATGAAACTTGTAACTTAAAAATTGAGCCAGCCAGTTCAGATCTGTGTAATTTTTAGGCAAATTAAGAACTAGATTTTCAAACCTTCCAAGCATACGCAGCTCCTAGTAAGACATTCTGATACTTGCCTTCATCCTTTCAGGTCCTATTTCTGCTTCAAAACCAATTCTGCATTGGTTGGCTGAATAATGCTTCTACAGTTTTAGAGACAGGCTATGAACAGGTGAAGACATAAAGGGACATCATTTTTTTATGGCCTGAATGGTGGCACGTTTGCTTAAATACTGATGTTTACACTTCTGCTCTCCAGCAAGATTTTTTTCAGTGATGGAGGGTACTCCTGTGGGCGTCAGGCTTGGGTTTTGTGTGTTCTGTTTTGCCTATCAAGCTGTGTAATGCATTTTACTATTATTGTTTGGATTTTTTTCTGGTAGGAATCAAAACCAAAAGTGACCAGGCTCAGTTATGCCCTTGCAAATAAGCAGAATAGCGGTTGCTATTCTATCTCTCTGTCCTCTGCACTGAATGAAGAATGGAAAGAAGTAAGAGAAACTGGAGCAGTTAAGAAGTAAGTCTATTTCATATAAATGAGAAGGTGAAAATAGAACAAATTGAATAAACAAATTGCTGGAATAGAAGCATTCTCTAGTTGATTTGAAAGTGTTGTGTGAAACATGCTCTAGAAATCTAAAATATTACCAAGTATGAATGTAGTTATTGCTGTTTCTACCCTAATAGTTAACAGACAAAAAAAGATGTGTTACAAGGTGACAGAAAATCTCACAGAAATTAGAGTACCTGAATTGTGACTACAAGCTCATATCATGCATACATCAGTGGGAGGTTAGAGACCTCAAGGCCTATGTGAGCGTCCATCTAAATCCATATCACACTAAAACTGTTGCTAGCTTAAGTTCAGCCTGCCTTTTTTTTTTTTTTTTTTTTTTTTTTTTTTTTTTTTTTTTTTTTTAATCTAAACAGTGTTTTCATTCACTGTTATGTCACATTCAATCTATTTATAACTAGTTTGTCATACAGCACAGGAGCTTAACAAAAGTCATTAGAAGATGAAAACGTGCAAATGTGTAATGAAGGGAGATACTATGAGAGTGCTGATGTACCTGAGTTCTGTCTGTACTAGCCTGTTAGTCCTCCTGCTTCTAGTACGGCAAACATTAGTGAAGTAAATTGCTCTTAAGAACTCTTGCCTTTTGCCATCCCTCTTTTTACTGACAATATAGCAGTTGGTTTTGTTTTGGCAACAGCAAAAATGCTCAGTTTGTGGTTCCAGTTAAATAATATGGTTGTTAATTCAGAGCATTTAAATACATTTTAAATACGAGCATTAGAAGTAACTTGGGCAGTTTCAAACCACTTACAGTACCTGGTGTGTAAACCCAGGTTTCCCGCTTGGAAATGTGATAGTCCTTATTGGAGTCTTAATGAGTAGAAAATCACTGTTCGTTCATACCGTTTGAGAATATGTCCCCTAGTATTTCTTCCCATTTTCGGTAATCATTTGTCAAGTACTTTTATCAAAAATAGAAAAAAAACAAGTTGGAGGTAAAAAATAAACTTTTCAAAAGTGTTCTCAAAATTTCAGTAGGGTGCATGTTTCTTTTGTAACACTTAACTATTGGAGGAAAAAATTGTGAAGGACTTTTGAGTTAGTCAACACTTTCAAGAACCATCACCTTTCACAGGTTTTCTAGAAAATCTTCTGTATATGGAAGAGCCATACTAAGAAGAATGTCATGTAAAACATGGTTTGTCACTGTTATAATGTGATTTGTGTTTTCTAGTTTAATTGTTTATCCACCCCCACCTGCCAAAGGAGGACTAGGAGTCACAAGAGAAGACCTAGAGTGCTTGGAATACGGAGAGTTTCTCAATGATGTCATAATTGATTTCTATCTTAAGTAAGTAATCACAGCCTCAATTGTACCCTTCTTTCTGGGACCTGATGTGCACTTGAATGTTACTGTAAAAGTTAGTCATTAAATATGATGTAACAATTTTAAAAGTAACAGTATGATGGATTTTTAAGTTGGGCTTTTTTAAAAGCTTTTATGTATTCTCAGCAGTTTAATTTGTTTCAGTTTCATTCTTCTTGTCCCTCTGAAGGGCTGTGATGTAATTCAGACAGAATAGCTGGGGGGAAAAAAAGTCTCTTGGTGACCTCACAGAGCAGAAAGTGTGAGCAGTTTTAAGCAGGCAGTTGAACGAAGTAGAAGATCTATCCTAGGTAGTTTATTCACTAAGTCTGCGTGAAGTGGACCATATTCTGTCCAAGCATTCAGGATTTTTTCTGGTGCACAGCTCCTGCAGAAAGGAACACAGCTAATACTTCTTGAGGAAGTTGTGCTTGGCTTACCTGCTTCATGCCATCCTGCTAAAGTTGCTTGTGAAAGCAAGTTTTCCACTAGTGCTGTGTGCCACCATTCCCTAAAGCTGAGGCTTATTTTCCCTGTGCTGACTTAAACCTGAGCAGAATTCTGGCTCTTTTGAAGACTGTCTGCCAAAATTCCTTTTTGTTTGATGTCCAGCATGGCTGCAGTAACTGTGAGATAGGAAGCTAGTTAAAACTTCTTGTCTAGAGTAGTGGGAAAGAAAATGTGTACCAGAGTGTTTCATAGAATCATAGAATAGTTTGATTTTACAGCAAAGCCATCTGTATTTTGCTCTAACCTAGAAATAAATAATGCAGTGTGGTCCTTTCAATAGCTGCAGCTTCATCTCTCCAGAAAAGGAAGATTTGAATAAGGAAAATTACGCAATCATTGCAGAAACCCCTCCGCTTTTTAAATTGATTAGACTTCCCACGTTCTCAGTTTTCATTATGTTGCGAGTTGTGTCATGTATGTCTGTGCTGCCCAAGTCATTGAGTGAAGCTGGAGGCACTTTGTGTAGGGTGACTGCAATTACAAGAGCTTTCCTTTCCTTTTTTCTTTGGTAGATACCTCTTGTTGGAGAAGGCGCCAAAACATCTCGCTGATCGTACACACATTTTTAGCAGTTTCTTCTACAAGTGCCTGACCAGGACAGAAAAAACCTCAGAGGGGGATCTCAAAGTTTCGTAAGTTCATTTTAGATGCCATTATGACCAGAAATAAGCTATCTATCAGTGCGACTTGGAAGTTCTGCAGATCATCTGCTAATTAGCACATGAACTAGTAACCAGTGTTCTCCAAGGTATTAGTGTTTAAATGTTGTAATTCACAACTTAAGGGTACTGGTGTTTTTCATTAAAATTTTCATTCGTACTCAGTATGAATCACATGTAAATGTTATAACCTTTCTCTAATTTTATATGAATCTTTACTTGAGACAATTACTTATGTATTTTGATCTTTTTATTATAAACTCAGAGTTTTGCAAGGTATGCATCATTTTAAGAAATTGCACCTCTAACAATATTTTTAGCTTTACTACATGTTTAATTTTACATATTGGTAATATGTTGTTGTCCAAATTTTTAGTAAGAAAATTTTCTTAGACACTAAATTTACACATTTGTTTTTTAACACTTAAGCACACTAGAATTGGAGAGTTTCACAAAAAGGTGTCATTAAGAGCTCAAGAACTCTATATCACTTTGTGTTTCCAGCTAAGACTGTACAAAGGGTAGGACCATCCCTAGCACACTTTCTCTTCCTTCTCAACACTGATGTTTGAGAGTGGAGCTTGCCCTGCCACTTCACTGATGATCTGCCATAACTTTAATTCTGTTTTCATCATTCAGCTTATCAAAGTTTTTTTTTTTTTCTGTTTTTCTGAAGTGATTTTTCATCTATTATCCGTGTTTTTCTATTATCTTCATGTTTTTCATTCTTCTTGCAAATGAGGCCACCTGCACAAACAAGTGTGCTGTCTTGTTTGTATTACAGACACTGCTGAGTGAAAGCTATGTTGAAGGGAAAAAGCGCAAATTCTGTAATATTTCCCAAAGATATCTCAAAAATTCAAGGAGCAGTGCTTGAGAGAATGTCTTTCATCATTTTACTGTCTTCTGACCCTGAATGTTCTGAGGTGGAGACAAAATTATCCACGTTAAGAATGCTGTTGTGCCTTGGTCTAATTCCTTTACAAGGCTGGACTGCCCATCACCTTCTTGAGGAACAAGAATGGCCCTCTTAAATCTCTATATTTCAAGGACTGTAGCTACTCGCTTTGGAAATTCTAGTTTTGTGTTTGGGCTTAGATACTTACCTGGTGATTACAGGTTGTATGGGTTTTGTTTGTTTGTTTCTGTGGGGTTTTTTTTTTGATAAATGGATAGTGGAAGATTGGGCTCTGTACTGTTGTGAATGAAATTAATCTCAGCTGATGTAGCTGCTTAACTTAAAGACCCTTTGCATCTCATGCTTCACACTGCTTATGCAGTAGATTGAGAAAGCTCCTTTTATAGGTGCTTTCGTGGCTGCAAACATGCCTTCCCCTTTTAAGTTCCCAGTGCTTCTACAGTCATGTAGCAGAAGAAGTTTGCAGCAAGTCTTCACTTAATGCTTGCCCATGCAGAGTCCCACAGCAGCTTGTTTTTCCATTCCTCACTCCTTTTCTCCCATATCTCCTACACCGAAGTTACGTTTCTTGATCACAGATCAGTGTGGAATCAGAATGGTAATACAGATGTCTCCTGAGTAGAGTGAATTTTGTTTTCAGATCCTATTGGAGCAAAGTTCTATGAACTGTGGGTTTCTGTTTCAACTTGTACAAAGGAAGAAAGTTGAAAATCAAAATTTAGATTTCTTCTCAACTTTTTCTTATTCTCCTAGGATTGTGAAGTTTAATTCATGGATGTTTGCAAATTGCTGTATTTCTGTTTTTACGCTGGCTAGTGTTTAGATAAGATTTTTGTATTTAGTGTAGTAAATAATTATTACTGGGTAAATAACTGCAAGAAATCCTTTCAAATCTCTGGATTATTTTTCCCAAAAGAGTTTAAGATGGATCGGAAATGACTTGTTAGTCACCTGGGCTTAATGGCTAATTTTTTTTCTCTGTTGGGAAAGTTTAAAGAGTAAATGAAAAATCCATTGAGGGATTGTGAAGATGTAGGAGTACTAATCCTTTTACTTTGCTTTAACTGAAAAGAATAAATCCGAAAAACAACTATAATTTGGTTTCTGCAGAGCAGCACAGAGAAGACACAGAAGAGTAAGAACGTGGACTCGTCATATAAACATCTTCAGTAAAGATTATATCTTTGTGCCTGTGAACGAGGAGTAAGTTTGTGTTTTAGACACCTTTCATGATTTTTAAAGATCTAAATATTTGAATGTTGTGGTGATAAAAAGATCTGTGCCTGTAAGCTTGGAGCATTGGAAATGAACACATTAGATTTTGAAAAAGTAACTGGTGTGGAATGAGTAATTTTGAAGTCTCTTTGAAAGTTAAACTTTATATTTAGTTATCTTCAGTAACGTTTATATCTTTGTTTTTTGTTTTACTGAAAATTGCTTTTATATATTTTTCAAAATAATTAGTGTGTCATTATGATGATTCCTGTGCACTTAAGTAATATTTCTATAAAGAAATCACAGCAATTCATATTGCTAGTGGATCAGGAGTAGTGGTTGAATAACTGACCTACACATGGAAAATCCAGTAAAACTGAATAGACATTGAGAGTTTCATATGCAAAACAGTGCAGAAAGAAATAAAGCTAGAGGCATGCCATACCCTCAGCTATATTGGAAACTAGGATCACCATCACAGATTATTTTGACTTTTTTTTTTTTTTTTTTTTTTTTTTTTTTTTTTTTTTTTTTTTTTTTACAGTGTGGGATGAGTGGTGAGACAGTGATAAATTGCTATGATGGGTTTGTTGTTTTTTTAAAAAGGAATTTATTCTTATTTTTGCTGTTATGCCACAATGCAAAATAAAAAACGAATTAAAAGATTAGTATGAAATGCTGTGAAGGAACATGACGACAATGCTACTGTGTCACAGAACTCTTGCACAGTTGTCCATGAGCTCTCAGTGTTGTAAAAACTTTTCATATCCTTTTCAGAACCAAATGTTATAAATTTTTGATGTTTTTTTCCTCCTCTCTCCCCACTACTGGGCAGGTCTCATTGGTACATTGCACTTATCTGTTTTCCTTGGTTAGAAGAAGCTCTATACGAGGAGTGTCCTCATCAGAATTCATTCTATCATCAGCCTCAACAGTCTCCATTTCAGTTAGAGAGTGAGAACACTAGAACTGGTTCAGTGTTGGCCTTTCCCGATAGCTGCAAGGACGAAGAAACAGATGCTAACAGAAGTTTATTCTCAAAAGGTCAGTAATCTAGAAGAAAATTATATCAAACTATATGCCGTTATAATAGTGTCTTAATCCTTGAAGGAGAGAGATGATATCTTAAAAAGTATCTTTCACGTCATGATTGATGTTAATGTTGTTGTATTACCATGCATAATAAGGACTGCACTGCATTCTTGTCTGCAACTCGGGAGAATACTGGAAAGGTCATGTAAAATCAGTAGCTAAGATCCCATAGCGAGTGGAAAGTTCTTGGATTTCAGTAAGAATTTTATCAGGAAGGAAGACCCTCAGTAATTCTGCTATTTGAACATTCAGAAGGGAGGCAGAATTAGTTTATACTTCACTATCATATTTTGAATACTTCTAATAATGAATTTGGTAATGAAAATATTTCAGGAAATATTTTCTCAAGACCTTTAAATTTGTTCTTTTGTATTAGATAGCAATGAAATCGCTGCTTCTGCATCAGTCTTGGGTTCTGGTATTTCTAAGGTAAGTGCCTTTTTCTATCGACAGGAAACATGTATTACTCTGTTTCTGAAGACTCAGACTTGACCAAGTGATTTTGCTTCGTCTTTTTTGCAGCAGCTGTCCATGTTTGCGTGGCCTGCAGCATATGCAAGGCACTTAGAATTAGCCTGAAGTTCTCATTGGCCTACCAATGTTGCCTATGCTATGCTTTTACGTGTTTTAAACAATTATTTATCAGTTGCTCCCTTTCTGAAATGAGAGCCTCTCTGGCTTGACTTTAATGTCTATGAAGACGTTATAGTAATTGTAATTTTTTTAAGATTTTTTTTTCTATTCTCCCAGATCTCCCTAAGTAATTCCAAAAGGCGGATTTGTAAAAGGTACGTTTCTGTTTTCATACTAATACTGTGTCCTTAGGGTATATTAAGAAATTCTGCAGTCATTCAGTTAATTTGTCATAAAGCTACAGCTGTAGGAATTTTCCATTTTTTTTCCATGTTTGTTCAATTATCGATGCTCTTGTTAAGCTGTATTACTTCAGTACTGTTGGTTATGAAAGACTACAATGATTTGTTTGTTTATTTTTGTTGTGTTCAGGCCTTGTATACTCATCTTGGATTCTTTGAAAGCTGGTTCCGTACAGAAAACAGTTCAGGTTTTGAGAGAGTAAGTAACTACAGTTTCTTTTTATTAGAAAGAGATGCTGCCGGTCATATTTCTATGTTCAAAATACTTTTAAGGAGTATGTTTCTAGTGCTAAAGGAAAATCCATAAAGAGCCGCAACAAAGAAAATTGTAACAGTAATAGAGAGGCTTGTGTGAAAAGCTGTTTGTTCTGCAGCCTAGGTATAATGCAGAAATTGTAAAGTAGACAGTCTTTTAGGAAAAAAAAAAAAAAGTATAGAGGGTTTTGGTTTGGTTGTTTGTTTTTTTTTTAATCCCCTTCAGTTTAGTAATGGCGGGTGTTTTTAAGGGTACCTCCTAAGGGAGAGAGGCCTCGCCACCGTGTGTGTCTTGGGAGGAAGAATGAAACAGCATTTTTTTGTTGTTCTTGTTTTAATTTCTGTCGGATGTATTAACTTAGTGCTCTATGCTTTGAGCTACTCCTGGGATTGAAATTCCAGAGAGAGTGGTTTCCTGGAGTTCAGAGAGGTGTCATGAAAAGTCAGAAAACAAAGAGATGATTTATGCAGTTGTGAAATTGGGGAGGTTTGGGAAGCAGACATTTTATTCCTTCAATTTGCAGTTACACCCTGAAAGCAGAAGTATAAGGAAACGGATGCAGGGGTTCCGTGACCTCTTCTTTCCTTGAGTTGATTTTTGTTGTGCTTTAGGCAGTGGTCAGGCTCAAACAAATTCATTTTAAGGTCTACAGTCGTAGGTTCTTGCAGTTTCTACGGAATGTGCTTCACTGAACCGTCTTCATCTTTGAATTGTTTCATGTTTGCCTTCTTTTCACAGTTGCCATTTCCCCAAAAGTGTTTTGGGTGTTCATCTGTATTTTTATCATCGGAATTGCAAGGACTTGAGCCTTTTCGAAATCAAACACAAAGTGTGACTTGACGTATATATTTTTTTTATTCCCTAAAGTCAGACCTTAAATTTGATTTTCACAAGCCCTGAGCCTTTGCAACTCTGACTAAAGTCAGCAGAAAAGTATAGGTCACTGTTGCCTTTGAAAATCAGACTCTTATTCTTTCAATACCATAGCCAGCCCAGAATGCGGGGTCAGTGAGTTGCCACTGAAGCACAAGAACAATAGAAAAGCCTGATAACAAATAAGTCATAATCATAAAAGAAGTGATCCCTTAAGGTTTTTGACAAGTCTTTATATACCTTACACACTAGTAGGTTACAAGAGTTATATTGGTACAATTGTAACTGAAGTTGTTCATAAGGTGAATTCTAAGGTTTTTTTAATGGTTTGCTTAGGTTAGAAAACCACTGCTCACTTCTTAGGATGAACGCAGGAGAAATCTGTCTGATAGCCAGGAAAGATTACTTGAATTCTTCCTTTAGTTAAGGTTTAAAAATCTCATGGTATCCTAACAGTCTGAAGAAACTCAACGTAAATAACTGTTTGTTTTTAAATAACATCACTCATCTTTGTTTTCTATATTGTGTATTATGTGGTAGAGATGCCTCTGAGTGTGATAGAATATTGGATAGTGAAAATTGTGTTGTTTCTTGTATGAATTTCTTTGACAACTTCTGTGAAATAAATTGGTTAAAGCTATCTTAGCTTTTTGGCCAGCTCCAGAACAATATTGAGTAGTATTCCAAAATGCATTGAATTTGAGTTATTTCTCAAGTATTTAATCTGTTTGCTTTCTTTTGTAGGTACCTTGAAGTGGAATGGGAAGCTAAACAAAAAACACATCGAGAATTCAATAAATCAACTATGATTGACCTGTGTCCCAGGGTGCCTAAACAAGATAACAGCAGTGATTGTGGGGTCTATTTGCTGCAATATGTGGAAAGCTTCTTCCAGGTACAGATGGAAACTACCTTCCCCTTTTCACAAAATCGCCTTAAACCCGAAAAACCTGTTTCTGAGGGAAATAGCTAGACACAAAAGCCTGTGATGCTCAGCCTCAAAAGTGTCAAAGCCATTTGAGGAAGAGGAGATAAAACCCACTCTTCAAGTAGTGGCAGGGGTCTTTGTATCTGGAGCACAGGCAGTTTCTCATCTGTGTTTGTTTGCAAATATTTCTGGACCTTGTATTTTAATATTACTTTTACATTGACACATTCATTATCCCTAACTGTTTGGGTGTGTTGGGGGTCTGGTTTACGCATTTCTGGCCTACAGGTGTTAGAAAGGCATCTTTTCGGTGTATCTCTTCTTGTAGCCTCTAAAACTTCAGTCAGCTTGTGCCTTGGCCTTTGAGTGGCTTTGCAGGCAGCAGCTTCTGCAGCGAGAGGGAGGAAGGAATCCTTAAACGGGAATGCACAGAGCTAAGGGAGCCTCTCTTTCCTGTTCAGCACCTACCTTTAAACATCTGCAGGTGCTGGGCTTCGGGCACTGTGTTTTGGGGTGTCATCTCTTCCTCCCCCTGATCAGCGCACTGCCCTCTTGCTCTGTCCTTTCGATGGCTCTGCTTGTTTGATGCTTGTAACGTGTGGTCCACGCTCTCTCTGAGAGTCCTGTGCGTGGAAGGCCTTGTGTGGGGCTTTGGGCAGTGGACAGGTAGTTCCCTATAGTTTGATTGTACTTGTGTATTTTATGATGAAAGTGCATCTGCCCCTTTATCAAGAGTATGTCTAAGTTATTTATCAAGAGTATGTCTAATTGTATCATAGTACGTGGAGTCTGCCTTGAATTTGTGCTTATACTGATGTATCTTTAAGAGAAGTGATGATAACCTGTTTGGTGTTTACCATGAGTAGCTTGTGGTAAGGGTATGTATATATATGTGATTACCATGGAGGAATGGGAATTTTACTTTGAAGCCTGTCACTGTCTCATGGAAAGTGATTTGTCTCCTTAGTCCTAGCAGTAGTGGAAGGGTTTGAAATTTTTTTTGAAGGTTGCTTTAGGAAATTCATGCTGTAAATATTCCTTTTTCTGTTACCAGAATCCCATAGTTAACTTTGAACAGCCACTACATCTGGAGAAGTGGTTCCCTCGTCAGCTGATCAGAAGCAAAAGAGAAGAAATTCGAGACCTGATCTTGCAACTGCACTTTCAGCAGCATAGTGGCAGCAGCAGCTAATAAATCTAATGAGTCAGACCTGGCAAACAACATTGCTGTATAAAGTAACTGGAACTCTGCTTAGCAGCATTTGGGCTCTTTCTGCCTTGCAAGGAAGGAAAGAAAAAAAAAAAACAAACCACAAACACAAGTAGTATTTTGTTTGTTCAGTGTATATTTATTTAAAGTTTGTTTGGTTTTTGTTTTGTTTGTTTGTTTGGGTTTTTTTATTTTTGTGGTGTGGTCATAGAATGCAGTTGTGGAGGTGAAAGAAGAAGGTTGTAGGTAAAAGTGTAAATATGTATGTAAGTTAAAGCTAATATGTATGGATTGGTAATTGATTCTTTACTGGGAACATGAAAGCTGTGTAGAGATGTGTGCCTCAAGGATGTAAAAATATTTTCATCTTTTGGAGCCTGTTGTTTACAATTCTATATAAACATGGATGATCATGTAGGAGTCGGGCCTGAAGACAGGATTTTGACTCTATATTGTGTTTGTTTCAATTTTGCAGCTCATACAGATAGAATGAATACTATGTATTGTTTTAATTTAAGGATCTAATATTGACTCTATTTAGAGATGTATTTTTCGGTTTGTTTCTGATTATATATGGAAGTAGTCTGCATGTGTCAGAAAATTCTGCCACTGCTGATCTTGCAGCTGCTGATTTTTGATTTTTTAAATTTTTATTCCCCTGTGCCCGCTGCCCCTTCCCCCCCCCCCAGCATTTTCGTCATAAAAACTTACTTCCACGAGTGGAATATACTTGCTTGAGAGTGACCATTGAAATCTTTTAAAGTCAAGCGTGGATTTTTTACAAGTATTTTTAATGTTTGTTTGTTTGTTTTTTTTATCAGATTTTAAAAGAAATCTTGCTGTCAGAGTACATGCAAATACAATACATGTAGGCAGTAGATTTTTACTCCTGTTTGCCTTACATTTGGGAGCCATACCTACAAACCTTATGGCATCACTTATGGCAAGCATGTTGTCACTTAACAACCTCAAAAGCTTGAGGTGTTTTACTGAAAAATGAGGCCATTTTAATTCAAAAAGGTCATTATGTTATATATAATATGTCTTTAAGATATGTAATTTACATATAAGACAAGCAGGATTTGTACTTTGCTCAGGAGAACTGAGTAAAGAAGCCCGAATATTTGAGTGTTTGAACTCAGACTTGATTTGATAAACTAGAACAAATTTATCAGTCTTAAGATGTATTTATGTAGTTTTTCCTCAAAGAGTGATTACATAAAAAAACTTCAATAACATTTTGACATGTGCACACTTTTTTTCTGTAGTTACTGCACAATAGAAGGTGAGTGTTTTAAGAGGATGACAAGTGTCATCGCACCCTTCAGAAGGACCATGTGTCAAATAACCACCAAAACCGCATGTGTCATAAACGTATCTACAAAACCAGAGCTCTTAAAGCTGGAAGTAGGCTAGAGAGTTAACATAAAAATTGAGGGCAACCCAAAGATGTGAACATGAAATGATGGAGTTCAAGACCCTTAGGGCAGCAGGAGGGCACACAGCAAGTGCTCTGCCGTGGACTTCAGGAAAGCAGACTTAAGCCTCCTCACGGACCTGCTTGGCGGAGTACCATGGGATAAAGCTCTGGAGGCAAGACAGGCCCAAGAAAGCTGGTTAATGTTGAAGGATCACCACCTCCAACTTCAGGAGCGATGCATCCCAGCAAAGAGGAAGTCAGGTAAAAACACCAGGAGGCCTGCGTGAATGATCGAGGAGCTCCTGGACAAATTCAAACGCAAAAAGGAAGCCTACAGAGGGATGGAAGCAAGGACATGTAGCCTGGGAGGAATACAAAGAAATTGTCTGAGCAGCCAGGTTAGGAAAGCTAAAGCCCTGATAGAATTAAATCTGGCCAGGGAGGTCAAGGGCAACAAGAAAAGCTGCTATAGGTATGATAGTGATAAAAGGAAGACTAGGGAGAATGTGGGCCCATTGTGGAAGGAAACAGAAGATATCATTACCTGGGGCGTAGAGAATGCTGAGGTACTCAGTGACTTTTTTTTTGCCTCAGTCTTCACTGGCAAGATAAAATTCAAGATCATCTAAGGACCCTGAAGGTGCACAAGTTCAAGGGACCTGATGAGATGCATCCATGGATCTTGAGGGCACTGGTGGATGAAGTTGCTAAGCCACTCTCCATCATACCTGAGAAGCTGTGGCATTCTGGTGAAGTTCCCACTGACTGGAAAAGGGGACACATAACCTCCCTTTTTAAAAAGGGAAAAAAGGAAGACCTGGGGCACTACAGGATAGTCGATCTTACCACTGTGCCTGGCGAGATCATGGAGCAGATACTAGAAACTGTGCTAAGGCACATGGACAATAAGGAGGTGACTAGTAACAGCCAAATGGCTTCACTAAGGGCAAATTGTACCTGAAAATTTGGTGTCCTTCTATGACAGTGTTAGTGGCTACGGGAAGAGCAACTGACATATCTACCTGGACTTAGGCAAAACATTTGTCACTGTCCGGTACGACATCCTTCTTAGAGACATAGATTTGACAGAGGGACTGGTCGATGGATAAGGAATTGGCTGGATGGTCGCACTCAAACAGTTGTGGTAAACAACTCGATGTCCAGGTGGAGACCAGTGGTGTTTCTCAGGGGTTGGTATTGTGACCGGCACTGTTTAAGATCTTTGTTGGTGACATGGACAGTGGGATTGAGTGCACTCTCAGCAAGTTTGCTGATGACACCAAGCTGTGTGGTGCATTTGACACGCTGGAGGGAAGGGATGCCATCCAGAGGAACCTTGACAGGCTGAGCCTGTGCAAACCTCATGAGGTTCAACAAGTCCAAGTGCAAGGTCCTACACCTGGATCAGTGCAAACCCTGGTCTCAGTACAGGATGAATGGATTGAGAGCAGCTCTGAGGAGAAGGACTTGGGGTAACTGGTAGATGAAAAGCTGGACATGAGCTGGCAATGTGCACTTGCAGCCCAGACCAACTGCATTGTGGGCTGCATCAAGAAGAACGTGGCCATCAGGTCAAAGGAGGTGATTCTCCCTCTCTACTCTGCTCTTGTGAGACCCCACCTGAAGTACTGCATTCAGTTCTGGAGCCCCCAGCATAAGAAGGACGTGGTCCTGTTGGAGACAGTCCAGAGGAGGGCCACAAAAATGTTCAGAGGGCTGGAGCACCTCTCCTATAAGGGCAGATTGAGAGAGTTGGGTCCGTTCAGTCTGGAGAAGAGAAGGCTGCCGGGAGACCTTATAGCAGCCTTCCAATACCTAAAGGGCACCTACAGGAAAGACAAGGAGAAACTCTTCAGCAGGGCCTGTTCTGATAAGACAGGGAGTAATGATTTTAAACTAAAAGAGAGTACATTTAGACTGGGTATAAGGAAGAAATTTTTTACAAGGAGAGTGGTGAAACACTGGAACAGGTTGCCCAGAGGTGGTGGATGCCCCATCCCTGGAAACATTCAAGGCCAGGCTGGATGAGGCTCTGAGCAACCTGATCTGGTTGGAGATGTCCCTGCTCCTTGCAGGGGGATTGGACTAGATGACCTTTAAAGGTCTCTTCCAATCCAAACCATTCTATGATTCTGAACATTTTAATGATATTGCAGAATTCTCAGGGCTGGTTCCCTCAAAACAACTCTGAAACCTAGCTTTTGGAAAATCCAGTTATTATTTCAGGTTCTGTACAGTCATCTAAAAATATCCCCCACCATTGTTTCTCAACCTAGAAAGCATTATTTCTGGAGAAGAGAGGCAATTTTAAACCAAAATAATTTGCTGAGCACAGTTGCCTTCTGTATAGCTGTGAGCAGCCTAGTGCAATTGCTATGTGGTTTTTGTCTTTGTTTCAATGTAATTCTGTAGTTTGTCACTACCCCCTCACCAACATCTGTTCTCCCCTCGTCCCAGAAGTTTTGTGTTTTTCATCACCTAAATCACAGCATCAGCATTACTTATAGCTATAATCTGTGTGTTTATTTTAAGACAGATGAAAGATAAAATGCGGAGATGTGTGCACTTTTCTACACCTTTTTTTAATTGATGCATATTTTCAATGTTCCCTTATGACAAATAGTTTTGACTTTTTCGTATGGTAAAGTTAGCTTTTGTCATAAAGTAATTTGTTCTTTTTTAGATTCACTGGTTTGTAGATATTTAAGAGCGAAATTCATGTATAAACTTTTCTAAATCGGTTTTATAACATAAAAGGATTGCCTTTGTAGACTTGTTAGATACATGCTGTGAGAATTCCAGTATATTTGATATTAAAATTTTCCCTGGAAGTTGCTGAATGTGATTGTAACCATTCTTTTCCCAGCTGCCGGGAATAGCCAGTGAGTTAAGCGTAAGGTAGGCCATCTTACTGTTTGCAAGGTGTATACACAGCAGGTGTATCTTACCCCAATTTGTATCAAAGTGCTTATTTGTTCTCCAGTCCTTTGAAAGGCATGCAGACAGTTCACAGCTTCTTGTGGCAAGCAGGGCTGCTTTTTGACTCAGGAGCATTATGGTTGTTTTCTGTAGTTAGGATAACAGTCCTGACAGCCTGAATGGCTAGCCTGGGAATTGCCTGTGTCCCCCAGCCGCAACCCACCCCATTCCAGCCCTTTGCGTTTAAAAGATAAGCAGCGAATGCTAGGAAGTGTCTGTGGAAAAAGTTGCACTCCAGGTACCTCCGTGCTTTCTTTTTAGTTGCTAGAACTCCCCAAAGGTAACTTCTAGTGTATATATAAGGCACTGAACTGAATCTGGGAGCTTTTTGCACATCTGCATCTCCATTTCCTGTACTAATGCCTGTTAAACTGAAATAGTGGAGTGGCATGATGCTTCACAGCAAACCACTTTGGAAGGCACTTTACCAGACACTGTGTAATTTTTGTTTTAAGGCAATGAATTGTAGTCAAAGTGTTAAATGTAGCTGTCAGTTTCTTTCAAATAAACTGCTGCATTCTGGCTATGTGGGACCAGAACCTGCCTTCCATGAAGAAATCTGAGTCTGAGTTTAAGGTAAACTTGGCAAGCATGACACAAGTGGAATAGAAGTAACTTGTAGGAAATAAATCTTGCAGGAAAAACATTAAAAACCCCCTAGCTTTCATCAAGAACTGGAGAAGTGAATAATGAAACTGCAAGTGTGCTTTTTTTAAAAGTATAAAGACTTAAAAGGCACAGTAGTAACATTTTTATCTTGATTATGACAGGGAAACAGAATATTACTTATGGCAACAGCCACAAAAAGAAAAAAAAAAAACTGGTTTCTAGATGGAAAAGCAGGAATTGTAGAATGAGACTTGAAAGGTCTCAGGATTGAAAATATTTCCATTAATGGTTGAATAAAACCAAGATCAACAGCAATAATTCTGTCCAACCAAATGGAAATTGGAAACACCATTCAAAGATGAAGCACAAGTATGGGATCATCTTTGATTATTGAGCAAGGTAGGAGATTCCTGATCAACAGTTCAGAAAAGGAGGAATGCTGAGAATAGGCTTACCTTACAAGGACAGAGTAGATCAATGAAGTGTTAGATTAATTTGATAGACCTCACTTCCTGATTTTTCTGCTCCAAATACTTTACAATACTATGAGATGGAAGAGATGGTGGAATGACAGGCTACGGTGGGCTGGATTTGCTCAGCTGGAAGGCTAGAGAGCCTCAGACCTTGCTTATTCTTGGGAGACAGTCCACCAGAGAACTCTCCAGGAGCACAGCAAAAAGTGGTAATGGTCAAATGCTCGGCAACAGCAACCACAGAAACTGAACAAGTGAAAACATTTTGTCTAACCTAATTTTCTCAGCTAAACTGGGATTTTTGAATCCTGTCAAATGCCATAAAGTCAGCTACTGTAGTCCAGTCCCAGGAGACAATTTATAATCTTATTAAGCTGTGTGAGCTTGGAGATAGGGAGTGTCTGCCATTATATGGCTCTTCATTAGAGGCATTTTTGTTAAGGTATACCTTTATTTTGCATTATTTAGCTGAGTGGATTTAGCCTTTTTAATAAATTGCATTTCAAAAACAATAAAGTTATTTAGAACAGTATGTGCACTGTAGCAGAATTTCAGTGACCACTAGCTTTTAGAGAACTATAGTTCAGCTAAACACATCTGCTATATGAAAGTGGATGTCTTTTCTTTATAGAAACACAAATTGTCAGAAAAATTAAAAATGTGGCTTTGGAGGTACTAGTGTGACCTTGGTGTGTTACATCACTAGGATTATACTTCCCTTTTTTTTTTTTTTTTTACCTAGCATGAAAATACTTTTCCTGAGTACTGTCAAACAGGTACAATTTGACTACTGGAAATGAAGAATTATCCATCTTCCGATACAAGGTATTACTGTGAAGGCTTTAGTCAAATTAATGGAGGAGTTAATTTGCCAAGGTTATTTTGGAAGTCTATTGCAAGAATTGTTTTGCTTGTTTTAAGAACCTTTAAATTACCATTGTGCTTTTAGTTATGCCTTTTGCTATCATAAATGTAGGAGATTTTCAGCTGTTGCAAATCTAAATTTCAGTGCTGAAATCAGTGTTGGATTTAAAATTGATGGCTTGAACTAACAATGATAAAAATGAATTTCAATGTTTCAAGTATTTTATCATACAGAAGCTAACATAGTCATGCCATAGAAAGCAAATTTTGACAGAGATATAAACCAGGTATTTTTCATACTATTCACATTCTTTGTGCCTTTGAGTGCTGACCAAAAAAAACCAGCAACGTCCTATATCTGAAAGGAAATTTTTTATTTTTGGCTTCATACTCGTATTGAAGCACATGTATTGTGAGAATTTTCTCTAAAAGGGTTAGTTGTCATGCATTCTTGAGGTAAGTTAGCCTTTGCCTTTATAAGCATGTATAGTGTTTCTAATCTTGATTCAGTTGCATTTCTGCAGGGAAATGCAAGCAAAAGCATTCATGACATTGAAAGCACCAGTCTTTGCAGAGGGTTAAAACAAGGCTGATCTGTGTTGTTGAATCCAGGATTGTAATAAAGGTACCCAAGCTAGCCTCAGAAGTTACTCTGTCTACCTGGAGATGCTGAATAGGACTTTGAAGCAAGTTGTACGGGCACCAGCGCAGTGTTCCTGTGCCTCATTTCGTCAGGACGGTTCCACATACGGCTGCAGTGGGGTGGTACTGCTGCTGGTATTGTAGTTAGCTTGACAGAGCCAGCCTAGGTGGGCAGCGCTGGTTTCATAAATCCCAAATGTCTGATTCTATGAAAACTCTTTGGGAGTGTTTGAGAAGCTCAGTGGTTTAACTTAAAGTGTAATTTAGTAATTTTTTGGGAAAAAAAAACCAAGGAAAATATGTTGTTGTTTTGAAAAATATCAACTAGAGTCTGTTAGATGTCAGAAGACAGCATAAAAACAAAGGTAGTTTTATTTTATTCCTGTGAGTGTCCTGCGGATAACTTGTGAGTATCAGGAATTATCAGTATTATCTGAATTGTTGGAATTCAGCAGAGCAGGTAGAAGACAGGAGACAGCTGCGTACCTGAGGAACTGTGTCTAAATGCTCTGCAGACCATCATCTGGGAAGCTTTGGGAATCCAGCATTGAAATATTTATGCAAAACCACTACCAAAACCAGTCACTTCAGACAAAACAGCATTTTGCTCAGTTTGATCTGAATGCAGTAATCAGCAAGTCCTGAGTTAACGCCACCCGGGGGACAGCCCTGACAGGGTTTTCTAGTGGTCCAAATGCTGTCTGCCATTGTGGGACTGCTTCCATACACGTTTCTGCAATGAGCTGACCCTGGACAGGACGGGAGCTGAGAGTGCTGCTGCTTTCCTGCCCTCTCTCCTTTCTGCAGTTCTTAGCTGATCATCTCTTCCGGTATCTGTGCTAGCTTGCTTCAACTGCTCGTGTCAGATAATACCTGAACAGCGATGAAAGAATCACACCTTGCCCTGGCTTTATCTTTGGAGGAAGCAGCTGTTCCGGGACGCCAAGGACAGAGCTGAGGCAGCACAAGATTTTTTGCTTTAGCACAGACTCTGGCAGCAGGGCTGGATTAGCTCTGTCACCAGAAGAAACAAGCCTACAAAAAGATTGCTTTGGTGTTATCTACATACGTGTAGGTGTTTAAGTGAGTCAGTATGTTTTTAGACACGTATATCTGTACAGGTAGAAGACAAAACATACTGAGACCTTCCACTGAAGACTAGTGAGCTCCCTCTGATGCTTTGTGGTCAGCATAGTTTAAAAAAACCAGCAGAAATGGAAGGGGCCAATGAAAAAACGCGGTTAATTAGATGTGAAAGGTGCTGTCCTTGTTTGGACTGTCTGTTAATGGTATGACAAGCTCTGGTAAAGAGCTTAGCTGGCCAGATTAAAATTAAAAAATTGTCTCAGTCCATCTGCTAGCTCCAAGGAGTTTACTTCCATCACCTTTTCTTGTTTCTTCACTAAAGCGGAATACGGTCTTGGAAAGGAATGTTCCCAGGATGACTTGCTTGACTTTTTTTACCTAATGCTTTTTCCCAAGATAATTATATGTGACGTCAAGACACTTTCAAGAAGGGCAATGCTCTTGGTTGATTCAAGGATACATTAAAGACAGCAGCTCTTCTGCTAAAAGGGGTTTTCTTTTTTTCTTTGCATTTTTTTTTTTTTTTTTCCCCTGCTCCAGTTGGGTGGGGACCTATCTCATGCTGGTGAAAGGTATGCTTGCTACCTGTCAATTCAAGCAGCTTTCTTGATGCAAGGGATAGAAATGTTTCTTGTGGAAAGAAAAGATGGAATAAGGGGAGTTGTTAATTAATTAATTATTTAATTTCTGGCCCTGAAAGCTTCTAAGTACATATTTATTCACAAATATAGTCCCATTTACTTAAACAAGCCAAATCACAGAATGGAAGTGAAAACACAAAACATGAGCATTCAAAGGGTTAGGCCTTTGGGTTATGTTGCCGTTTGATGGGACGCTGTAAAGAGCTTAAGGTTCTTTATAATAGTACAGGCATGCAGATTGGTTTTATTAACACACACAAAAAAAGCACAGTTATGTCCTTCAGAGGCCAGAGCAATGGCATTAAGATACACATGATTGCATCTCTATCTCATCTGAGAAATTTATGTGTGGTTTTAATTTTACAGCAGAAGGTTATTCAGCTACAGAAGGAGGACAGGCTAAAGGTGGTTCACCAATGCCTCAGCTCAGTGGCTGGCAGTTGGAAAACCCTTCTCAGTCTCCTGGGTCGAGAAAGCTTAATGGCATCGTGGAGGCTGAACAGGTCAACAAGCGTTTGCTGTTACGGAGGAAGCGGTCCATTCTGTTTCCCAGTGGAGTTAAGATCTGCCCTGATGAATCTGTTGAGCAGGCAATTGCCAACCATCTGAAATATTTCAGGCTCAGAGGTAAGTGATTGTATGTCTCATGGGTAATTGATAATGAAAATTTATTTATTAAAAAAGTAATAGATGAAGCTTTAAAATATAATAAGTACCAGGCCATAGGAAATATATTGTTGCCTAAGAAACTTAGTATTCTGCGATGATCTGCCTTACGAGAGCTGTTCCAAGCTAAAAAATCACCTTCTAGTTACACTCATGTATCATAAAACTCTCAGTCCCTAAAACCAGAGTTAGTGTTTAATAACTACTTGTTCTTTTTCATAGAACAATTTGAATGCTAAGAAAAATAGGTGTTATGTACACGTTAGCTGAATGTCAGAGCTTGTTGGTTTTATTTACTGTTCTTCACATGCTAGTAGGCATCTTTCAGAAGAGTTAGTGTCTCAGCCATGTGACTTCTGACTACAGCTGGTTGTGAAAGCGTAGTATATTCTCTTGTCTAGAAAGCCAAGCTCTGTGTATCAGGCTGAAGCATAATAGAGATGAAGCCTTTCTTTTAAGATGTAGGAGTTGGTGTGACAGCTTTCTCTGAAAAGCTGAAATGTTCCTGGTAACAGCTTCTTTCATGAGACAAAATATTACAGCAGTATGACATGTTTTAAACCTTCTACCTGACAACATGGGAATGGGGCATCAAGGTCATGCAGCACTTTCTGTGTTTGTGTGTCTCTGCATTATAGCATTCAAACAATTTGTAGTGTCTTCTCGTGTTTGCACATAATTGGTGAAACAGGAAAGAGCTGTTGTCGCTTAAAGGAGAAGGAAAGGTCTTCAGAGACACATGTTTAATGAGACTCTTTTGAGTGCCTGTAGAAGAAACTCCCACTGGTAACTAATTTATTCACTTAGAGCAGTGAAAAACAACTAATACCAGGAGTTGCTGAATGTTGGTGTAAAAGTAAACATAAATAATGTATTTGGAGAACAAAGTGGAATTACATGGGATCAAAGCCTCATTCAAATATGAATTGTGCCCAGCTTGTGAGGGATGTTGACACTGATGATCATGCAGATGTTTTGACAGGCTTTGCAAGCTTCTTCTTTGTATCTACCCAGTAACACTGAATTGTTCTTTGTTTTTCTCAAACTGAATCGATACTCTGTGCTTTAACTGCAGTCACCCTGCAATTACCTGTGATAGAAGTATGTAAAGGCAATACCAAGTAAGCAAAATTGTGGGTGATAATAAAGGGGGAAAATCTGTAAATTAGGTTGTAAAAGCTTATTTAGAAGTTAATGGTTCTAGGTTGAATCAAAAATCCACCTAGTCCATCTGCTTTCCTACTGGATTTACGGCTTTTACAATCCACAAGGATTTCATGAGCAGAGATGCCATGATCACCCTTGGCACTTTTAACTTAAAACTTTTGAAAAAGATCTCTGCAGGTAGCAAAGGTGACTTTAATTAGCAGCAAGTTGAGCAAGGTCTGGTTCAAGCCATTTGTCACCTTCATTCTGTTAGCAGCAACGCGCTGTGCCGCGAGTATTTGGAGATGTCTAGTTAATTGCATCTTGAGTTAAATACACCTGAGGTAAGCGAGAGTCGATGATGCTATTACTTTCATTCACAGTAAAGCTGTTCCTTGAGTGTTATTGAATTAAATACCAGCTTTTTCTTGAAACTATGCTTTTACTAGCTAGCTGAATCAGTGCAGTCATAAAATAGTGAGACAGACTTTCTTGTGTCTGCACTGTCAACAAATAGTCCTAGGGAAGAGTGTGGTCACTGTTCAGCACTCAGAGACCAGCTGCTCTCAGTGATTAGAAAAATGACTGACCCCACAAAGGAATAAATATGAATGTATGCAGAATCTGTTGATTTTCCAATCTCAGTCAACATTTTTAGAATTTTCTTTTTATTCTCCATCTGTTGAAGTGAGGAATGACATTAATATCCCATACTTTCTCTGAAAAGGATGGTTTCAATATAATCTGTTCTTTCGTTAGTTTTACTTTACTATCAGCAAAAAAACCAGTGCCACTACCAGGGAAGGAAAGGTTTATTGCTGTTTTGACAGAAGGGCTTTTTTAAAAAAAAGAAAAGGTTTGCATGTGCTGGTTATCCGGGTTACGTTTGTTCTATCTATATCAACCTTAGAAGGAAGCAGGTGGGAATATAATTACCTACCGGTAGCTCCAAGATCTATTTATTTTTGCTAGCTTGCTAAAGCCTCTATTAGTGTCAGACTCTGACTGACGAACATTTCTGTCATAGGCTTTAAGCAAGTGCTTATGTCATATAGCTGTAGGCTTAAAAGTATACAGCTTTTTTTTTTTTTTTTTTTTTTTGTCCAGACTACAACATCTGGATTTTTTTAGCCTTAAAAAGATACAAGATAAAGAGATATGATAAATATATAATAAATCATAAAAAAAAATTCAAAGGCAGCAAAACATCTGGAGAAAAATCAGTATTTTGTAAACCAACAGTAGAACCCTTCAGCATATGAAAGTCTAAGTAAATGTATGACTTTTCACTGGTGGTTGTTGCTATTACTGTAGTAGTCAGGAGCACCAGCCAAACGTATGGGTGGTTTTGCACTTGTTTCTCTACACCTGCAGTCTAGAAGACACGTTTCTCAAGTGCTGATTTGTTCCTACAGTCAGTCACATTGCAGAACAAATGGAGCTTTGCATTAGCAGAAGATATTATTTTCAATCTCTTTTGAGATGAACCTGGGATTATGATTGTCTCTTGTGCTTCCCAGTGTGACAGAGTCTCTGCATCTCTTGTAGCTGTTGCTGCTGTTGGCTGTCTGGCTTTGTACTCAATTTCTTAGAATATGGAGATGGAAATCAGTCATAGATGCTTACAGATTGAGTACTATGGGTTGAGCCTATGGGTTGGGTCTTATGGAGTGTTTTCAAGAAATATCTTTTTAAAGGGCAGTAATGTTATGGCTGCTGCTGGGAGAGTCACATAAATCTAGTGGTTGTTGGTAGCTAGACCATTGTGACAAACACAAAGTGTGTCCAGTGGGCAGCCGGATAGGCTTTGCAAAAATCTAGTAGTGGGATTTCAGATAGTGAGTATGCTGTAGATGGTAAGTTAATTATGAATAATGATGTTTTTACTGCTGACAGGGAGGTGGTAGCCCAAGCCCCTGTTAAATAAAAATAATTGTGTGAAAAGTAGCCATACTTGCTCAGACTAAAAGTCTGTTTTGACCAGTTATTTTACAGACAATTCAGTGAATCTGTTTCCTTTGGTGTAAAATGCCTGTAGATGGCTGAGGATTGTAATAGATTTGGAAGCTGAATTAGCCAGTAGAACAGAAACTGTAAGGACTGTAAGGCTGCATGGCTTACACCGTTTCCCTATCCTGTGCCTGTTAACTGGATAAAAAAAAGACTGCCGAATTTTGAAACCGTGGTTCAAGATTAATACTGCTGCTCTTTGCCACCTCCGAGATGTAATTACTCTGGGGGCTACTTTTCCTAAATTCTGTTTGCATTTTTTCCTACTGTGATCCACTGTCTTAAACAATTCAGTGTATGCTTGTGAGTGAGTATATCTTTTCACAAGAGGAGATAGGACAGTCTCTGCTACAACCATTTTCATCAGCCAGAGCTTCAGATAAACACTATCTTTAGATTTTCAGTTTTAAAGTTAGTGACCAAAGAAGGAAGTAGACCATATTCTGGAGCATATTTTGTTCTGTGTCATAGCTGATGAGAGGCAAGGGCATTCCGGTACTTTGTAAAGAATAAAAGGTATTTCTCAGGAATGATGTTCTATGCATGATTATGATCCCTAGAATTGGTAATCTCGGGCATAGCATGGACCTTTCTTATTTTCCCCTTTCTTGAGTCACTTCCAATGTATTTACTGAAGCTTTAGAAATAATGATATTATGTTCTGCAGATGGACAGAGCTAAGAGTGAAGTTTCAATTTGATGCTTATATCCTACATGTTACAAATGATTCAAATGTTGCAGAATAATGATGAAAGCAAACAGTCAAAAGTCATTAGAAGTACATGGCTAAACAAGCACGCAATAAATAAAGTGCCTGGCTGAATGAGCCTTTTCTCCATGTTTCACCGTCATCCCTGGCACATACTGTGCATAGCTCATACTCAGCCAATACATTTCTAAAGTTTATTTGTAGAAGGTCTAGTTCTGTCTCTCTCTGCATTTGAATTATGAGATGTCAGCATATGCTTCTGGAAAGCTTGACTTTTCCCATGAAAGACACTGCTTTGTAGTTGCTGAAATATTACTGATGAGAATAGTTTATGTGCTGGAGTTTAGTGTGTTAGCATTCGAAGAAAAAAATTTTTCATGTGGATTAGCTAATTCACATTCAACTATTTTGATTTAAAATCCTGATTTCTTGTGTATATTGTTTAAGGGTTGCTATGTTATGGGCCATATACAGCAGCATTTCAGCAACAGATCATGTGATTTCTCTGCATGCATGTACATTAATTTGTTTAGCAAGTGCTAACAAAGTGTTTGCAGGAAAAGTCTCTTAGGAGGTGTCTGTCAGTCTCCCCGTCACTGTAGTCCTTATCAAAACCCACTGCAATTAAGCCATTCAGTTGTGCAGAAATTGTCAGAGAAGAGAAGGAGTTTGCCTCATGTTGCCTCAAAATAGAATATTCAGCCTGATTCAGTGCTCCTAGCCACTGTACATGATTCAACTCTTAAGAAGCACTAATGGGATTTAACTGGGATTAAACTTCCAGCACTGCCCACTTACACAAACGGCCAGAAAGCCACCCTACCGCCTACTAGGTGCCCAGTGCTGTCATGTGGTGCCCCTTCTGTTACCCTCAGAAATCCCCGAGCACGGACTGAGTGTAATAGGCTAATTGTCTCTCATTTTAGAGATAAATGCACCCTGAATGGTAAAGCTAGAGCCGCAGAGATGCTGCATCCTACCCCACTGTGTGACAGGCAGCCATATAGGGGAATTTCAGAAAGAGATTGAGATCATCTCATCACAGATCTTAGCTGCAGGTTTTGAGAACAACAATGAAGTCTTTAGGAAAGGAAGCTTCAAATAAACTTCTTTTGCACCCCTTTCTGCAGATTTATAGGACTGAAAAGAGCTTGTGCCTGCCTATGTGGAATTTTTTTTTTGGCTGAAACACTATTTATCTTAAGCTTTTCAGGATATTCTCTATTATTTGTAAGTATTACTTGTGCACAAACACTGCATTTGAAGCAGATAAGCTCCCAAGGGCTGGACTCTTTGGCTTCCAGAGTAGATATGCTGGGATTCACATGGTTTTACGACATGTCCAGCTTTCTGAGCCAGCCTTTGAAACCTGTTACATCCTTTAAAAGTCAAGACCTTGCTTGCTTTAAGTGCCTATGACATTTTGCTCAAGTGAAAGTTTGCACAAGGGTGCTGTTTTTTCCATTTTTACTGCCTCGGTGCTCTCTCACCCCTTGGAGATGATTATCTCAGTGATGAGTTAAGTGACTCGAATTTCGGAGGCATTTCAGGATGGACTACGTGCAAAATGTAGTATGTGCATGCAAAATGTATTTTAGAGAAAAATTGCAGAACAAGCCATCTGGTTTGCATTCTTAGTTTGAATTCTGATTTATCATGCCAGTCAATTACACCTCTCCTGCACCCCTGCTTCCTCTCCTCCAGACAGCTGGAGTGACCACATCTCTGTAGCAGGAAGCCTCTCTCTATCTAGTAAGTCTTCATTTTTAAATATTTGAATTCTTCACAGGAAAACTGCAAAGTACCTGAGAGATCAGTGAACACTAAAATACAAGTTATTTATTACTGCAGCCATGGGATGAAGGAAGTAATGTTCTAGAGGAGCTTACCTTCCCACCCACATGTAGCTCCAAGGCTCTTAGCTCGCTGCCTTAAGATTGATCTCGATTTTTTGATGCTTTTAATCAGTATTGTTTGCCAGGGATTAGAGGCCTCGTCGCAAATCCCGTCTCCTCCAGGGCCTGGTGTTGCTAATACTGTCCCACATATCTGTGCCTTTAGCTACCGCCATAGCAGGCTAGTGAAAGTTTGGTGTGCGATCTGCCATACAGACAGGCCCTTCACACCCGCCCCAAGGGCTGGTCTGCAATTTGGGTGGCATGTGGCAGCACTGCTGGCTCCGCTCAGCCATTCCTGTCCCATCCTGGCAGGGCTGCCTGCTTGGGTGGTTGGTTTTTAAGAGTTATGCAGCTCGTCTTAGGAACCTAACTCCTGGAAAGATCATAACTCAAAGCCTGTACAGCAGATTTATTTTACCTCATATTTGGAGTACGTTAATGCAGCCTATTGTATTAAGCAAGCAGCTTCAGTCATAACTCTGAACTGTTGGGCTCCTGTCAATTTATTGTAAGCTCTGATGCTGCAAAATTTTTCCATTCCTTATTTACTTCAAATATCTTATATTTAAAATTCAAAGTTACTTTGCTGGTCAAAAAACTTACTGGTAAATCTGTTTATATTCCTGCCCTCCTGACTCTCATTTTCTTTTATTTTCCATTTTGGATTCAAGGAGTTGCTACTTTAAATATTAGCCAAAAGTTGCTTCATATATTGTTGGCATATGTAGATAGCCAGATCTGTGGCACAGATACTGGCAAATGGCTGGAAGGTCAGAAAGGAAAGATAGTGAATTATTTTTAGACAGTAAAATAGTTATTTACTGAAGCTTCCAGTCCAGTCCTGTTTAATTTTGTTTACATTTTTGTATCTCCAAGTTTTGTCTACAGTCTCAGAATGCTTATAATCTAGTTATGAAAAACTTGTTTTTCTTATATGGAAGTTGTCAAGAATTTGTTGATAAAAAACTTTGAAAAACCACCCTGGCCAGCAGATAGTCGAAAACCCACCACCTTCAAATTAAAAGAAGATTAATCACATATAGTATGGAACTTGAATGCACTGTGAGGGTGGTGTCCCTTCATTTCCCTGAGTGGCAACGTCAAGGTAGTGATAAGAACTGGCTCCCTCTTTGACATCTGTGAAGGAGAGATGGGAGACAGAATCATGCTTGTCTCTTTCTTTACATGAGCGTGATTTCAAGCACGCTGAAGAAACCGTGCTGTTCTTTTACTGTGCTTGGAGTGGCAACTCTCATCTAACTACAAAGCATTCAAAAAGCTGTATAAGAAAGAAAGACTGAAACAAAATTGTTCCATTTTCAGCCAAGATTTGCTCTTGAACACCTTATAGGTAAGCATGCCTGGGCGTGGTTCTTTGGTTGAGCCCTTACAGCCTGGATTTGTTATCCTGCAAAGCAATCATCTCCCTTGCTTTACAAACTGGCCAGTTGGAATAAACAGGACAATGACGAGATGGCCCGTGTGTCAACAAGGTTGCGGCTGACTGCCTGTGGCAAGCAGGTCACTGTGGCTGAGAATGCAGCTTCCTGGGCAAGGCTGACAGAAATGTATAAATGGCAGCCGTGGTACATGTTTGCTTGGGGTTTTTAATTCCTCCCTGCGTGTCAGAACTAACAAACTCTCAGACTGCTTGGGAAGAAGGAATGGGCCAGCCTTTTCCTTCTGAATATGGAAGGAATTTGCACCATGGAGTCCAACTTGTTAGTGCTCGCTGCAGTGGAAATGGCTTGATAGGACAGAGGCAAAAGAGGACAGAATGTGACTCCTTATCCGCATCCCCCTTCCCCTTCCCACAGAAAATACAACCCTGTTCTGACAGCTTAGGTCCGATTAATAAGCTTGGAGGCCACAGATGGCAAAAAGCCTTTGGGATTGGAATTCAGTGGGGTGTCTAATTCCCAATGAAAGGACACAGAACAAATCCTTAATCTATTGGGAGCTGATTGGGACAACTGTTCATGCAGCAGCAGCTTGTATTCAGGCAAGACACTGTCTCATCACATTTATTTTAAAAAATAGATTAAACTTATTTGCGAACATTAAGGAAAACTGCCTTCAGTTGTTACTGCCAATTATTACTTGCAACTGGAAAGCCCACCCTTTGCCTGTTGCCGTTTGAAAATTGTAGGATTAGACAGTGCCGCCACAATTTATTTGCAGGCTATTGCCATAGCTTCAGCTCGTGCTGATAGCCTACTGAAGACTTATCCCAGCCGCAGGGAATAATCTCATTGCAGGATTGTTGCTGTACAATATTGCGCCTGGCGTGAAAGATCCATTCGTCAGAATGCAGGATATGAGTAGCACCGAAAGAGAAGGGAGTGAGCAGTATTCCTTAGTGTAGGCTTCTGGGTTTGAAACTAGATTGTGGTCTTTCCCTGGATGCCCAGCTCTTATGAGCGGGATGGTAGAGAGGATACTACAGATGTCACCGTGCTTCAGGAAGCCTATTAGTGCTCTGGCAGGATCCAGAAATCCCAGAGCAGGATTATGGCTTCTCTGCCTTAGGTCTGTGCAGAGGTCATATGGAAGTGTGGTCCCTGCCTTGAAGAGTTTGCTTCCTCAGCTGCTGAGGAGGCAAGCATAACTCGAGGGGGAATGTGAGAGGGTGCAGGGATGCTCGTAAATTTGGTTATTTATTTCTGGTTAATAAAGATGTATAAAGCAAAACTGATTGGAAGCATCTCCAGTACTCCTTAACTGATTACTGTGTGTATAGATAAAGGTAACTACCTGGAAGCTGGAGGGGTGCTAAAGCAGTAATATACCACTGACAATTAATAATGCAGAGCTTGAGGACTGTATTCTTCTCTAGTTGTACATATCAAATGAGCTACAAGGCTAGTCTCCACGTAGGAAAGCTGTCAGGAGTGTGGCCTGGAAATGTGTAGCTGTAGAGTTCCACAATGGAGAAATGGTCTAAACTGCTCTGATAAACTGAAATTCGAGGTGGAGAAAAGAGCTTTTACTGCATGGTGCCATCAAGCATGCCAGAATTAGCTCAGCTTTAAGGGTGCTACTGCATGTGACACAGTTCCTTAAGACTGTTATTTATAAATTCTTTGCATTTAAGAAAAACCTCCATCTCTTGGTTGAATGAAAGTATGTTTCCACATGTGATCTATGTGCTAGGTTTTACACAAGTACACTTAACTGATTTTGGAATTCAGAATGCAGAGTATTGAGAATAAATAGCAGTAATGCACTAGTTTTGTCAACCTGAGGTGTATTTTTAAGCTGATCGAAGAAAATGGCTTTCCGAAGATAGATCCACGGTCAGTCTCCCATAGGGTCTTGCTTATGATGTCAGGACTTTCCCTGAATGCAAAGCGTTCCTCTGCTGAACTGTGTATACATAAGTAGTGAAATCCGATTAAGACCAAAAAGCAGGTTTGTCTGCTACTACTCCAGGCTGGCATCTGCTGTGAGTGATTTTTAGAGCTGTTCTCCTTTTAACATTTCTTTCTTCCAAGACACAAGGAAAATCCTGTAAATCTTCCTCTCTTCCAGTTATTCTGGGTCACAGAGACGCTTGAGCGTTATGTGACCAACTGCTCTGATTGGCAAAGAGCACATGTGAGATAGGGAATTTAAAGCAGCTGGCATAGTACAAGATAATTTAACTCTTAATTTTCAGACTGTCTGTTCAATCAGAGATGTCCAGTTCTTTATCAGCACGTACATACAGTAGGGTTAGAGATTGACTTATTTCTTAGCATATTATGTTGTGTCATCATCCTACCTTGTTTTTCAAATTATTTATGCAATTATAATTTCTGAAACTTATTTTCAATTCCATGTAAAGGTGAGTCTAAAGGAATTATTATGGATTCAGCCTCTAAAACTTTGCTCAGTACCACTATAATTCTTACAAATTAATCTCCAGCTCTACTTTCTGTGAGGACATTTGCCATACTATTTTCGTTTTCTAAATTTTCTAAAAATTTGACCCATTGATCAAGGGCAGTTTCACTCAGTGAAAACACAGTGGTTCTTGATTGTTTTTAGGAGACAAATGCGCTCTCTCTTGCTCTCGTCTTTTTTCTTTAATAAAGTAATTAATTACTTCAGTAAAAAAAATCAGGCAAGGAAGTAGTATGAGTGTGGAAGATCCACCAGATCTTCACTGTCAGCCCCTTCAACACCTTACACATTTACATGTAGGTATCTAGTCACTGTATTCTATATATTAATGTACTGAAAAACATACAACATTTGGACAATACGACCCTGGCGCTTCCATCGCATGAAAGCACTCCTGTTGTACTAACAGCAGACCTTTCTTCTGCCTTCAGTGTGTCAGGAAACAGTCTGGGAGGTCTTCAAGACATTCTGGGATAGACTGCCGGAGCGTGAAGAATATCACACCTGGATGAGCCTGTGTGAGGAGGGAACCATGAGTATCTTTGAAATGGGCATGAACTTCAGTCAGTCTGAGGAGCACCGGAGTCTGATTGTGAAGGTGGGTGCAGCACCTGGTTGGTGTTTTTTCGTGAGCGAGGGCATAATGTCCCACTGCAATATGCAGCTTGGCATATCGCAGGTGATAATGTGTGGAGCCCTTGAAATAGAGAAGCATGAGTACCCCAGCTCTTGGATCCATAGTTCTGAGATCAGTTTCAAAGTTGTAGATGATCTAATGCAGGAAAAAGCAGTAATGATGATGAGAACGTTGTCTTCAATAGGTACGTTCCTGACAAGTAGGCCCCTTGTCTGAGAAGGCAACATGACATGAGGCAGGCTGTGGTGTGTAGCAGCCCTCCTGCTCTGAACTGCACGTGGAGGTGCCTTCAGACCAAATGGCACTTTGAAGCAGGAAGTTTTGAGCTGTATTTCTGATGCTGCCAAGATGTATGGCAAAATTTGCAAAGGTTTAAATCAGAGTACAAGTGTAAAACAATTTAATAAAAAAATGCTGAATATATTGGTATATCCTCTGCTATTTCAGTTGAAGCAAGCTTATTTTAGCTTAAAGCAAATAAGAGGAGCATTAAACTAAACTAATAAAGGTAATCTCAAATGAAATATGAAGATGTCTTTTTCAGGAGTGTTTGAATTTTAGAATTAAGTCCTTAGTACAAAATTAAATGCTTAACTTTGTACACTTCTAAAATACAGTAGATATCTTAATTTCTCTGTATAAAAGGCTGTCTTAAAATGTATGGTGCTTTATGGATCTTCTTTAAGATTACAATGTCTTCTATTTTTGCAAACTATTGGATGAGTAGTTTAATGGAATTTATAAGACTTACATGTATGATTCCATAGAATTAGTAATGTTCTGGTAGTATGAGTGTGCTGACATTTTTCCTTTCTGCTTTTTTTTTTTTTTTTACTGGACTCCTGTGCTAGGAGTGTGCACTATGGAATGTCAGTATGAAAACTGTTGTGGATAATGGAGAGAGGGTTTTCTTCTGAGTATGCATGTTAGTCTTCACAGGTGGATGCTATCCAAAGTTTGCTTCTGTGATGTCTGATGGTACTGTTGTCCTTCAAAGACTTTGCAAAAAGATGGAAACAAATAAATTTCATGTGAACTTTTAACGTGCATAGTGAATGTATCATTGTTTCATGAAGGATATTGGTAGTGCGATGATCTGTGGTGGGAGCTTATTATAAGAAAATAGGACGAATGTTCTTTCCACTTTCACCAGCTAAGATGACCAAGTTGCCTTGCCTTGTGGGAATTTTTTTTCTCTCATTACAGCATGTTCACTCATTTGTTCATGGTCAGCTGTTGCTATGTATATTTTTTTTCGTTCCTTAGGTTTGATCTATAAAATGCCAAACTCTTTTCACCAAAGGGCTGCCATCATTTCACAGCGTGCACAGTGCTCTGTAGTGTGTACGCATGGTACATGGGAATAGTCCATGCTCTCAGCTGCTTGAAAGGAAGAGTCACTTCTGCCTGGCACTGTAGAAAAGCACCGTATGTGGTTGGCAGTAGTTCTTTATCTGGCCATTACATGCCTTATTAAATACCACTTGTTTCTAATCTTCCTCTGCTCTCCTGTGTCTATGAATAATCTGTGGTTAATTTCAAGAGTTTAGTTTAGAGCCTGCAGCTGATTGAAGTATTGCTGCTTTTCTTTTGGTATTTATTGGCTATTACTGCCATAGCATTGATCTGCCACCTCTTTTATATTGTGCGTGTTGGCAGTTTCTGGCAGTCATATTCTAGAATGTCTTTCTGTATTATTTTTTGTTAGATGGCAACATGAAATTCAATTTTCAGAAGTGCTGCATACCATGAATTTTCTCTCTCTCTCTCTCTCAAAAGGAGTTCAGCATATCTGAAAATTAGACAAAATAAATCTGTGTGGTTTGCTCTTAGTAAACAATAATTCAGCAAAACGATTGCTTTCATGCCATTTTTGTTGTAGTGTGGAGTTTCTGTTTTGAGAAGTGTAATGACATGACACTTTATTAGCCTTCCTTCCTGGTTTTATTTCTTACTCTTTCCTCTAATCCCTGATAATCACTGTCACGCACCTACAGATGTTGCAATGTCTGCTCCACCATGGGTTAGTTCATGTAAAGAAAAATTCAATTTCTCTTGGATTTGACACACTTTCTTATCAGCTGGAGCTTGGACCAGCTCTGGTCCCAGCTCTCATTCTTTTTCCTTCAGGAAAAATGTTGTTCAGTCTCTAATAGTCTGTCAGAAAGACTTGATAATTTGGTGGAGGTGAAGGTATACATAGCTGGAATATGCTGTTTTGCCATCAGACGGCTTCCCCATCCCTGGAAACATTTAAGGCCAGGTTGGACGGGCTCTGAGCGACCTGATCTGCTTGTAGATGTCCCTGCTCCTTGCAGGGGGGTTGGACTAGGTGACCTTTGAAGGTCCCTTCCAACCCAAACTGTTCTATGAGTCTACTGGTAAGGGAGATGTGCCTCAGAAAGCAATGCTTTTGCTGCTCCTTAATAAGCAAGCTATGTGCAATGTGTTGTCTTGGAGAATTGAGGCCTGCTTCTATGTGATTGCCTATACACGTGTGTGTATACACATGTTATACGGTAATACATATACTATGTATATGTATACTATATATAGAATACATATACTATATTTTCATCAGATTCTTAAAGGAAATCGCCTACTAGATTTTCAGAAGGAGCAGCTGAACAGATTTATGCCAACCATAAAAAATATTTTAAATATTCTTTCCCCCAAGGCCCCGAATTCTTTCATTTTACTTTCTGTGTGATCATGTTAAATAAAGTACTTTACATAGGATGAATACTAGCTTAATTAATTTATTTGGATATTAAGTAGATTTACAAAGTGTGGGATTATGTTTTTCCTCCATCTCTTTTCAAATCTTGGCAGAAATGGAAAAGGAGAGGGTAATTCTAATCCAAAGGGAAGTTTTACTTGCAGTACGTTTTTTCACATAAGCATTCCTTCATATAAATTACTCTGCTCGTGTTCCCTAGTCTGTGGAGTAAGGAACTCAGGTACTCCACTCGGGTGGAGCATAACTCTGTATCGTGTAGAATGTCCTCATGCATCTTGTGCACATGGTCGTTCTACACTTTTGGGCACGTGTGTCTAGAATTCCGATATTACTAGAAATTGCCCCCACTCTGCCCTGCAACTGGGGATATGTTCACATTTGTGCTAGATAATCTTTGAAAAATCCAAGAGGGAAGAAATACGAGCAAAAGTAACTATTGATTTCCCAGAAGCCTTGTAGTTCTTGTTATGGGACTGAAGCACTGCTGCCAAAACAGGACAATCTGTGCTGTTCTTAGGGGCGTTTACAGCTGGCAGATGATATTCTTTGTAAGATACTTAAATAGCTGCTGGGCACATTTTTATTTTATAAATTACTGAAATAATGCAGCAATTCCGGAGTAGTTGGTTGAACTGTTTTGATACCTGCTTTCCTGCTTGTTCTATCTTTTAGAGAAGAGGTTTGGTTTTTTTGGTTTTTTTGTTTTTTTGTTTTTTTTTCCTCTGTGTGTTCTGAGGATTCTTCAAGGAGGGCTTTTTTAGCTACAAAAAAAATGGCTCCCCTGCGTATTTCTTTATACAATTTGTCTTTAATTCTGTGCAGCTTGTCATATAAAATGAAACCAGAGGTTTGAATTTTCATATGCAGCCTATTATAGTAAATAAGATTAAAGGAGAGTCAGTTGACAGTGCTTCCCTTGTTTCTTCTTTTGTCTGCTGAGACCTGCTCACCAGACATGCAGTCAGGAGGTGGTTTTGGTGTGTGGTGAGCTTCCAAGTTAGACTACCAGTGCCCTGCTCTCACATCCAAGATGTTCAGCAAAGCAATACGGACTTCTGCCTTCTCTGTGACATGTTATGGCTGAGCAAAGCTGTTGGGGACAAAACTTGAGTTTTGCTTTTCCATTTGTAGTATTTCTAGACAATGGACTTATTGCAGATTGAGAACCAAATACTATAACAGTCAAAATAACTTTTTTGGTAGACTAGTTGTCTACTGTATCTCCTTAGCACCCTGAGGGACCTCTTAAGGTTTCTGTCCGTTTTTTGGAGTGTCATACAAATTCCATAGAGGCATCTGCTGCTGACAATGATTAGGAAGAAGAAATCAAGCTAGGTAGACTAAAGCCTCAATTCTTGTGACAAGTTTTCTTCCTTTTCCTTTTTAAAATCCGTTTAGTTTCAACAACACAAAACTCTACTGCTGTTTCAGCCATGATACACCTGGAAAAGGTGTACCACACCAACCAGATGCTCATTCAAAGTTAGTTTGTTTGAAGAGATGTGGGAAGTCCAGAAAATGGGTGCTTTTGTAGTGTCTAAACAGAATTTTGCACACCTTGAGACTCACCAACCTGTACCATCTACAGAGCAATTCATATAAGAGGTTGCAAGCAACATTTTGTACAACTTGCATCAGAAGATGCTGCACTGAATGTTTAAGTGTGAAGGAACAAAGCTGAAAGAACTGAAGTTGTGAAAAATGTGGGGTGGTAGTAAGAACGAATGTATTTTCAAGAGGTTTAAAAAAGGAGATGTAAAGTCAAGCACATACTTGTATAGTTTGTGGTGCTTTAAAATAAAAACAAAAAAAAACCAAACAAAAAAACCCACAATGTGCAGAATATACTGTAAACACTCAGCTTGTGTTGAAAGGTACTGGTGAGTACCTTTTACTGTATAGCTACCTTGCAAATACCTCGATTGCTTATATTTTCATGGAGCCTCAAGTGATTTCACATTGACTAGTACTATATATGTTCATATAACAAGAAACTATGTCAGGTCTTTTTATGAACATTGTCCATGAATGTATTGTGATTAGAAGATGAGAGAAAAAATACACTTCCTTCCTAGGGAATAAACAAAATCTTTAAGTCATGCTTATAAATTTTTTTTACTTTCAATTTTTTTTTATTAGCCTGACATCATATAACAGAAAACAAGGGAATAGGACACACATGTGTGTTGAACATAAGACATTTTGTAATAGAAACTGTATTATAACATTTAGCTATAGCACATGTTGACATTTTGAAGGTGGCCTTTGGCTGTATTAAAAAAAGGAATTTTAGCGATTTTCTTGGGTGATTACTTTGAGCAATTTTACAGCCTCTTGTTTAACACTTTTTTGATTCCCAGTGTGCTCTGAAGCTAACCCCCACTGATGTGTCTGTCAAACAGAATGTCTTTTATTCAGCAAAACATGTAGATAGACTGCCATGTGCATAGACCCAGAGGAAGAAAAGAAGTGACAATCGAGATGTAGGATACATTTGGTGTTGCTGTGTAGCTGCCAAGTTCCCACTAGCACGTGAGGATCTCTGAACTCCATGATTCCCCAGCCTTTGGCCATTTGTTATTTGTGTCAGTCTCAGAATCCTTATTTCTGAAAGAGAGAAGAGAGCTCAGCAAGCAGGCGAAATGTAGATAATGGTGAAGGGGTAGCTTCCTGCTAGAGCAGGAGACACGAGTCAGGGCCATGCCTGCTGTTTAACCCTGGTTTCTGTCTACGTAGCGCTTCTTCCCATGTAGTGACGAAGCACAGCTCAGCAACATGTGCCACCACGAAGAGCTGCAGGAGACAGCAGAGTGAATTATTAGTGCAGTGGATATGTTGAAATAAGTCTGGTAATATTCCTTGAGGGGTGGAGAGGACCTGAAATACTGACGGCCATACTTAGCTGTTTAACTGCCACACATCCAGTTAAGTCACAGGAGGCTGAGATAATTGTTGTGACCTCTCTGTTCATCAAAGTGCTTAAAGCAAGCAAAGTGGCCCATTGACGTGCAAGACTTCGTCTTGTTCTGTTGATCTGTTAATTTAGGGCCATATTTTAATTCATCAAAATCCTGAAAATTGGTGTTTTACAGTTCCTGGACAATTCAGGAAAGTTAGGTTTTACCAAGAGACTCTAACAGAATTTGGAGGTAGGTAGACCCCCATCTCCTCAGGAATCCCCAAAACAGTGACAGGAGGCACTGAACAACCAAAAGAACTTGAAAAGCTCCTCTGTTGAGAAATAAAACCTTCAGTTGTGTTGGCTGAGCGGTACTTTTTTTTGGCATTGACTTCTCAGCCCATCAGCAGCTCTGTTTCAGCATGTTTGGGGCACAGACTAACTACTCAGTGAGGGAGAGTAAACATCTCCTTAGCATGCTGAAATGGGCACTCAGTAATGTAAAATACATGCTTTCGCCTGAATTCTGAGCTGTGTTCAAAGGTGGGATGTAGCACCCCAATGGTGTGAGTTGTTTGTAACCACTTACTCCCAGTGCTAGAGTTTCTGACCACCTCACAAAGTAGATGATTTTGACTTCCCAAGGTTTCTGAGGCAGAAAGAGCTCTTCTGCTGTCTCTCCTCTTCCTGTTCTGTGATCTTCCCTGCTAACCATTGTTTTTCTCTGTTTAAACAATTGTCCTAATCACAGTTACTAGAATCTTTTTGATTGTTGATTTAGATACCTTAACATTTTTTCCTTTGTGAAGAAAATATCCAGTTTCTTCTAAATCTGGAAAAAAACCCCCCAGATCTCATCTGCTCTTTCACACCCCCCAGGCCCCTTTATGAAAGCAAAAAAAATCTTTTTCTGTTGCCCTCTGTTAAGCCATTCTGTCAGATTTCCTTTGCCTCCTTTCTTATCCCCATGCTTACTGTTCTCCTATTGACTTTGTCTCTTTCTTTTTGCATTGCAAGTTTTACCCTCATCTAACTTAAAAAAAACCCAACAAACAAAACAACCAGACCAAACTTTCACCACATATATTCAAATACCTCCAGTTGCTTCTCCAAATCCTGCCTCATCTCTTTCATGTCTTAAGCTCTGTCTGTGTTCTCTCTTTGGTCTCTCTCCTCCAGTTCCAGCCTAAATCTTCCTTTTCAGTCTCTCTCTGACACCTGGCACAGCACAGAAACTGTCAGACATGAAGCCTGTGCTCATCTTTTTCCAGGCAGAACTCAGAACCCATACGTCATCCTCATAATCCTTGTCTGATCAGCTCCTTTACTCTGCAAATCTGTAGTTCTTCCTTGTTTTCCCTGTTTTTCAGCTTGTTTTTAGGTAGCTCTCCCTAATACATGCTGAAGAATGTATGTTGAGAGTTCAGCTCTGCTGTGGAGCTGATTTCTCCTGGAGAGACTGGAACCATAGCTTCTTTCTGACACCTTACTGTGGATCTCCAGCCTTCATTTCTAGCTGAACATGACTAAACCAATTTCTGTTCCACTAAGTTTTCCCTGCTGTCTCTCCTCTTGCTCACTGTAGACCATATTCGCACCTTATCTGTCAGGGCTGTGCCTCAGGGCACTGCTTTCCATCCTGGCCTTTACCTCCAGCTCCAGTTCTGGACATGTCATCCATCTCGTTGGATTCCCCCTAGTGCTTTGGCCTCGCCTGCATGGTTCTGCCATGCACCGTGGTGGGGAATCAGGACAGGCAAAGAAAGAATAATTTCTTGCTATGCCTTTCCTGTGTGTGTAGGTGGGTTAAACTAATATGAGATTATTTAAGATCTCCTTGACATTCCCTCCATCTTTTTCTCATGCCTGGAATTATCTCTGAGATATTTTGTCTTCTGTGCATAATGATCCTACGTCAGGATCAGATGGGAGTATCCTATGTAATTGCTGTTCTGCAAGTTTATGAGTTGACATAAGCTTGTCCACCCTGTTGGTACTGTACGGGATCTGTGGTATTGTGGTAGCCTGTATTTTAATTGTATGAACTTTTATTAATTCATGGTAATTTTGAATTATATGAAACTAACTGTGGTCTGTTGAGAAAGGCAAGCACTAGCGCAACTGACACAAAACGCAGCTCCAGGCCTTAGAAGAATTGGTATAATAATATTATGAATGTTTCACTTTAAAAGAACTAATTTTATACAAATTAACCAGGCCAAGTGCAAGGTCTTGCACCTGGGTTGTGGCAATCCCAGGCACAAATACAGGCTGGGTGGACAATGGATTGAGAGCAGCTCTGAGGAGAAGGACTTGGGAGTGATGGTGGACGAGAGGCTCAGCATCAGCCGGCAATGTGCCATTGCGGCACAGAAAGCCAACGGCATCCTGGGCTGCATCAAGAGGAGCGTGGCCAGCAGGTCGAGGGAGGTGATTCTCCCCCTCTACTCTGCCCTGGTGAAACCCCACTGGAGTACTGTGTCCAGTTCTGGAGTCCCCAACATAAGAAGGACATGGACCAGTTGGAGAGGGTCCAGAGGAGGGCCACAAAGATGACCAGAGGGCTGGAGCACTTCTCCTATGAGGACAGACTGAAAGAGTTGGGGCTGTTCAGCCTGGAGAAGAGGAGGCTTCGGGGAGACCTGATAGTGGTCTTCCAGTACCTCAAGGGGGCCCACAGGAAAGACAGGGAGAAGCTGTTCAGTAGGGCCTGTTGTGATAGGATAAGGGGTAATGGGTTTAAATTAGAGGGAGGTAGATTTAGATTGGATATTAGGAAAAAAATTTCACAATGCGAGTTGTAGAGCACTGGCACAGGTTGCCCAGAGAGGTGGTGGATGCCCCATCCCTGGAAACATTTAAGGCCAGGTTGGATGGGGCTCTGAGCAACCTGATCTGGTTGGGGATGTCCCTGCTTCTTGCAGGGGAGTTGGACTAGATGACCTTTGAAGGTCCCTTCCAACGCTAATCATTCTATGATTCTATGAAAGCATCTGTCAGAGGCAGCTTCACTGAGTAAAAGCCGTACCCTTGAGCTTTGGTGTGGCAGCTGCTGCTATGTAGAACTATTTATAGATCACCTGAAGTATTCAAAGAGTAAAGATGTTAATTAATCCTTGGAGATCTTTGTGTGGTAGGTATGTTTATAACTCCATCCTGTTAATGAAGGAACTGAGCCAGAGAGGTGAGGTGATTTGGCAAAGGCTGTTCTGTACTAAATGAGAAACCAAGCCAGTATCAGAACTCTAGAGCCCTTGGCTTCTAATTAGGAGAAAAAGATGCCTGTTTGCCATGAAATTAAAATACATCAGTGCTTGCCCCCACCTCAACTGGAATGCAAGTTAGACATTTAAGAGAGAGGAAAGCAGTGTTGCAGAAGTGTTGCAGAGTACGGCAACTTAGCAATAGGGGGATGCTTCACTGTCACATCCTCAGTTGAAAAAAAGGCACCATAATGAAAAACTGTAGGACTGGTCCAAAATGTATGAATCTGTTTTTCAGCCCTCTGTAAACTGTAAAGAAACTAAAGACTGTGTATTGAGATCATACTTTCCTTTTGAATTTACTAAATCCTAAGATTTTGCCTGTGACATAAAGCTGCAAGATGATAATAATCTCTGTGCAAGCTTTGCATTGGCATATGGATGTTAATGGACAACTGATAATTATTTTATCAACTCATTTGTAACTTGCAATTCATGTGGTTTTTTTTTTGGTTTTTTTGGTGTTTTTTTCAATAGCTTCACAGCACTACATAGAAACCAAATGTAAGGGTGACAGTCTTTACCATTATTTCTGAAAGCTGCCATTGAATCCGAGGGAGATTTTGTGTGAGAAAGAACTGTGAAAAGTCAGGTCATTTAAACAGTTATTTAAAGCACATAAAATGTCAGTTTATTTCACAAAAGATGTGATTTGCAATGAAGAGAGAATATTGTGTCCTGAACTAGGTGAATTAAGGAATAATTCAGCTGCCACATGCAGACACTGTCATTCAAAGCCAACCATACAGTATTAGACTTTGCTAGTTTGCGACAAAATTGGATGACAACTTAGTAATTTGATGCATTTTTAAAAATGTGGATGTGGAGATAGTGTGTCATGTTTTGATGTCCTTGGCATTTAAAATAATAATTTGACATTTCAGGTTTGGTACTTGTAAGTTCTTTTTATAATTTATTGAATAGAAGACTTGGAAACAACCAAACACATTGCTTAAGTCCTGAGACCCAGGCTCAGAAAACCTGGGTGCCACCAGCTCCTCAGGCTGTCCTGCAACAGAGCCTTGGCCAAAGCATCCCTCACTGGGGCATCTGCTTCGCTGCTCTGTGACATGATCAGAGCTATACTGACCTCTGCTGTCAATGGCCTTTGTGGACTAATGGGTGAAGCTGCTGGGTACAGACTGCCAGGCGGTATTAAAAATATGTGTGGGGCTCCTAATAACCAGGTTCATTTTCAGTAGCTCCTACAAACTGCCTTGACTGACTGAATATGGAAGAAAGTCTCTTCTTCTAATGAACACACACACACCTTTTTATAAAAGGGCTGCTACTTGCACATAACTTGCCAAAAGTTTGTAGAGAGGGAATCGATTTCCCTGTTCCTTGCAGATCCCAGCATACCAAAGCTGAGTGCAAGCACTGCATAGAGCAGTGTAACGACCCCTTAAAAAATACTCAAAGTCCAGTACAGTTTTATTGTCCCTGAGTTAGACTTTTCACTGTTAGACTACCTAGTCTTGCTAGTTTCTTGATTTATCACTTAAAACTGTTGTAACTGTGTCTTAATTTTTCATACTAAAGTACCTCCAAATACTTCATTTAATACACTTGTACAGTAAAGGTTGGCCAAAGGACATGCTGAAAAGCAAAGGCTGATATCCAAGCTGCCTGCCGTTCTAGCTGTGATCACACTTACTGTCCACAGATGTCCTGTCACTGAGGTGGCCCTGAATCAGCAAAAACTGAACTTCTAGACTTCCTTAGAAACAGGGGTGAAGAGAATGAGCAGGCTAGCCTGTTCAATAAGTCTCTTTTTGTCTTTTCACACCTCCACAAAAAGAATCACCAGCTTAGAGTGTCAGTCCTTAAGTCATTAAATACGTATGGGTATTTTGCAGATAAGTTTTCAAAGTGGAAATACAATGCGTAAGTTTATTGTAATTTAACTTCAAAGAAAATATTTGAGTTAATTCACTTTGGGTTGAGTTTTTACTGAAAAATATAACTGCATTGATTATGTAAAGAAAGCCAGCTCAATAAACAAACCACCAAATGATCTCCTTTCCCCTAAACCCAGAGAGAAACAGAAGTTAGAAGTCACTAACACCAGGAGAATTTTGATGAAAAATAGTGAATCATATAACCCCGCCTTAGTCTTTATGCACTAAAAAATGAAAAAATGTCATCCCTGTCACTTGTATAACCCTTAACAAAGTCATCAGACTAGTCCTGCTATGTTATTTTAAAGCCGAAACTGTTCTTTCAAAAAGGTGGTTTTAAATCTATAGATAAGTTGCAGAAGTGTTTGTTTCTGCAGAAGTGTGTTACTTAAGACTACTTGCTTAAAAGAATCTTCTTGCTGGCCTCCTCTAAGGTGAGAGAACACTGTTCCTGCAGAACAACGCAGGAAAACGCGGAAATGCGGGGTGTATTCTCACAAACCTAGTGCTCTTTACTGTGTCTGTTGTTGAGTTTCAGTGGGATTTTGGAAATGTAGGACATGTTTTCTTTTCAGCAGGGACTTTGTTAATAAATTTTGAACTTAACAAATGAGCATAGAACAAAGAAACGAGAATTATTTTGGCTCAAGGGAGGAAACAAAGTGGTATAAACTGCATATTCATTCCTTTCACCTTATGATACTCAAATATACTTAGAATTTGTTTGCTTGTTTGTTTTCCAGAAACTGTCCTATGCAAAGGAAGCCATGGGCAGGTGAGTACGTCTGTTTGCCTTGCATTCTATTCTGCCTGGAGGTAACAGCAGGGCTGAGTTGTGATGTTTTGTAACCTTTTCTCTTTTTTTCTTGTCAGCTCTTGCACTGATTGGTCATGTGGGTAAGTCATTTTCTTTTTCTAAAGCCTTGTCATGAGTCCTTTCTCCAGTTCTTGCTGCTGCTGGAGTTGATTTGTACACTGAAGATAAATAAAATTCACCTTTGTGCAAAAGGGCGTATAGAAAAGTGTGTTGGAGAAATCCTGTGGTTCTTGCATGTGAACCTCTGTCCTGGCATGCTTGGCATGCTCAAAATATCTCAGCCAATCTGGGGCTTGTACTTTTGCTTAAGTATATCGTCACCTTGTTGGCCTTCAGACACAAATGCAGGCTATTTACCTGAAGAGGTTTAGTGGGGGAAATCTATTTTGGGAAAGAGATGTGTCCATAGTTACTTGTGTTAGTGTTCCGGTTATCCTGCGGATCTCTCCCAAAGGCTTTAAGGTAGTCCTCATCGTTATAACAAAAAGAAAAAAAAATTGAATGTTTTTCAAATACTTTTTAAAAAAGCTTTCAAGAGATGTGCTCTAAAAACAGTTACAAAGGAATTGGCTGCTTAGGCTCCTCACGCTTTTAACAAGGTGATGAAAATTAAAAGTAGTCCGAATTGTAACTTCTTTTTACCAAAGCAAACCTCAGCTTGACCTAGTTTTTTTCATGTGTTTTTTTTTAAACTGAAAGAAAACTTCAAATTATTATTACTCCATTCATACGCAGAATTTAATCTAAGCTGTTATTTTTAGCTGTTATTCAAACCCAAACAACCTAGCACTGAACTAATCTTAAAATTTGGCAGGTACAATTCCCTACTTTACTGGCCACGAAAAGCTATGATAAATATGAGTAATTAATTTACTGGGAAGAGTAATCACCTAACAGACTTTAAAAAAAACCCAACTTCCCAAATTAGTTATCCTCATATTGATTTTGTAACCACAACATTATCTATTAGAATTAATAACATGAGACGATAAGGGCAAAAGTGATTCCTAAGAGATTAGTTTCTCTGCGTCCTGTTGAGCTGAACACTCGTCTGACATGAGCACTCCCTGAAGCCTCCAGGTCAACTGGGTAGAATACACCTGTTCAGAACTTCCTCTACTGAGAATGCAAAATTTTCTACGCTCTTCTTTTCAAAGAGAAAATTAAAAAAAAAGTCTTATCCTTGTAAACTTTGTGGGTCCGATTCTTTCTCATTAGCATCAGTCATTCTCCGGACTGGTTCTTTACATGAACAGAACCACATCTTATTTATCAGAAAATGTGAACTCAGAGATACAGTTATTTCAGTTTGAATGCTGAAGACTGAAAAAATTCATCTTTCTGAAGAAGTTTGAGTTTGAAAACCTACTGTATCCCTCTGTGATTGTTCAGGAAATCTAATATATATATGGAGATAGACAAGAGGAATTAGAGTCAACAGTAATTAATCTGGACTCCCTACATGCACTGGGCTAAACAACCTACCAATTCAAGAAGCCCAACATTTGGCTGAAAGGTATAACAAATGATTAATATTGTATTTGTACAAAAGCCATCTTCTCAAGTGCTTTGTGACAGGCGTTAAAGGGGCTCCAGTAAAAAATTGGCAAGCTTTACCCAACTCAATTAACCGTGGGGCTTTATTGCATCTCTCTTGAAAACCGGACTCCTTTTATCCCAGTATATATCACTTAGGATTGTTCGTAGCTTTAGGATGGGATCTTTGCTATCACCATCATTTTAAACTTTGGCTTTTTTATATCTTTTCCTTAAAAGTTGTTGATTGTCTTGTGCTTCGATATGAGAGTGTTTTATTGCATAAAGAGAGTGATACAAGACTGAAGTAGTGATGTAGAAACAGGTAGATTTGCTCTGGATAATGGAGCATCAGGAAGAAATCAATATAATTTATTTTGTCAAAATTTAAAAAAACACAACCCTTATGCTAAGAGTGTAGAGCATCTCTGTACCACAAGATTTAAGAAGTGAATTTTATAAGCCAGGGTCATATAAAAACATTGGCTCCTATGGGTAGAAGATGTCTCATCTAACTTCAGACATCCTTCATCAAAAGGAATGAGCGAGCCATCTCAGTATTGGTAACAGTTAACATTATTATTTCCTGAAAAAATATAGTAGACTTCCCAGTACACATAGGAATAAAATTAAGACCTTTAAAAAATGTTCTGGAAGAAACTGGAGTAAGGACCTAAACCAACATCACCCCCAGTCCTTAAGGCATAGCATGGGAAATCCAGAATCAAGTCACTCCTGCACAGGAGGAGATGTGAGTGTGCTCCTGACATTTCTTGGGCAGTGCTGCAGTCACCTGCTGACCCCTACATGTGGAGAGAGGCTGGTCTAGTGCAAGACAATGCAATGGTTTGAGCATGGCTGTATTGCCACCCAGCTATGCCATCTGTGTTAGAATGGCAAATTGGAATTGACGGTCTCATGTCTCAAGGGATGGCAGGACTATCCTGAAGCACCAGCTGTAGGTATCTAGCGGAGATGTTCAGGTGAGGCTCCCACATTGCCAGGGAAGGACAGGCTTCTCCAGGGCATGCCTCGAAGCAGGGGTCTGACAGAGGTGCTCTGACTTGTCCTCTGGGTAACTCCAGTTTCTCTGATGACTGTGCAGAAACAGTCACTTCAGTTTGGGGCCTAGCACTAGGCATATTTCTCAGTCTGTTTTCCCACTTATAAGAACACAGAGATTTTTGCAGTAAGTTCATATTCTAGAGCATAGCTCAGGCACAAGAAACTAAGAGTGTTTTCTTTTTGTGAGCTTTGACCGATCTATTTCTTACGTGAAACAACTGACAGTCCATTTCTTTAATTTGAGGCTGATCAGGAACACAAGACAGACCCTGGATATCTGTTGGTCATTTTAACTACACTAGCTTTCTAGATTAAATCAAAACTGCTGAAAACAGCTGTAAAATTGAAGCTGTGATTTACATAATTTAATAAATCTCATAATCCTGCCCAGATGTCAATACTGTGTCTCTGTCTAGCTGGAAAAGTCTGTCGCCTACAGAAAGGTGGCTTGCACTTGTGTAATTTACTTCCCAGAATAACTCACAATCCGGCATTACTGACAATTGCGTAACAGCAGGATGAAAGTTTGTTTCCGTAAGGCTAGCGCGTGCATTCACGTAGGTTAAATGCTCGGCTGGCCTGGCCTTTTAAGGAACGGAGGGATTAAACTAGATACCATCGAGGAGAAAACTTCAAAGGAAAAATAATATATGGGACATAATCCACATGTGTACAGAGCAGCCCAGAGGACGTTCTGGAGTTTTGCCCCGGTGGCAAGTGTGGGAGCACTGTATCAGCTAAAGACTTTGTTTTGCTTTGTTCAGTAGGTTATTGTGATATTTTGCATGATGAATTTTCTTCTCTATATTTTGGAGACAGTAGTTTTGTCTCATTCCTGGGGGGCTCAAAAGCCAGATCTTGAGAATCAACTTAAGGCATAGGAGTAGCACAAAATTGCTGCAACAGGGAAGTATAGCTTTTAGGTCAGAATCTTGCTTGAATGCTGTGTGCACAATAACATCCTGAAGAGAAGAGAAGGAGTATGGGACAGTTGAGAAGGATGAATATAATCCACTACTTTCTCACTTCTTCAGAAGTGGCTGTTAAAATCAAATGAATAAATCATAGAAGCATGTGTCCTTTTTGAATGGTGCTTGCTAATTCTGGATTCACTGAAATTAGTCACAATAAATAATCTCTGGACCTCCTTTGTTCTGTCCGCGTTCCCTGCTTTGAAACACATTAGCAAATTTAGGATCCGTATTTCATCAGCAGTGGCAGCACTGGTTGATGATATATCAACTGAAATTTTGTACCATTTATCTCAATGTGCTTCATGAAAGCACATTGTTTGTCTTCTGTGTCGGGATCACTTCAACAGTTCAGCAGCTCTGCCTGCAGTGAAGTAGAGACACACCTGACCTCCTTCAATGTCTGCATGTGGACTTGGCAACAGTACGGCTCGTTTCAGAAACTTCTGAGGATCTGCACAACTTTACCCCACATGAAGCGTTCCACACTGCTCCTCCTCAGTTGTATATTTTCTTATGTGCTCCCTACTGTTAAGTAGCAAGTATGAAAGGTTTGTCCTGCTTTAAATAAAGTCAAAAGAGGTCAAAATTCAAGAACTACCTAAATGAAAACTAAGATAAATGCAAGTACAGTTTATAAGAATCTGAAAACAAGACTCAGTCTTGCATTCTGTACTTGGATAAAAATACTTCTGAAATCACATACTTAGTTCAAGGGCATGTGATTAAAATATTTTAAAAGGAGAAAATCAGACCATAAAATTATTTTCCCTTTTTTGTGCAATATGAGCATTGAAATAATAATGTTTAAGAGAAATAAATGCTTGATGTAGCAAGTTAACAATTAGGACATTCAAATTGATTAACAAACTGATGGATGTCCAGAACACATAGCACAAGTCTGAAGATGTTACCTTCTTCAACAACAGAGGAGTTTATGTTAAAACTTGGAGTAATGCACAGAAAAATTGATAATTATGAAATTTCGTGAGAAGATGAAATGGTGTCTGTGATGCCCTATTTAACAGATCCAGAGTACTATTTCTCCTTAGTAACACAGTATGGTTGCACATAATGAACTTGTTTATGCTCTACAGTTGCCTATGAGTCAATGGGGCACTCTGTGCTTTGGTGGACTGGAACCTCTTGAGTCTTTTCCTGACACGACTGACGTCCCACAGAAGTACTTGCCATGGGGCTTGAAAAAGGGGAATATAGGCTGTATCTGTGAGCTGTGTTTGCTGTATTAATAATTATAGGCTGTCTATAAGCACTGTTTGCTTCAGATCAACTTCTGAGGCCCTTGTGGGTCTTACCTGACACCTGTCTGGAACCAGGTGTCTAACAGAGCTGTGTGATCTGAAACTAGTTGTTTCTACCAAGGAAATACAGTGCAGTGTTGTTCGTTCTGCTGCTTACACATCTGCTTGTGCATATTCCTTCCTGCCTTTCCATACATATGTGTATGTTTTTATATTTTGCTTACTGCTCAGCCAAGGTGGTCCAGGGCATCACTCATGCAGGTAGGACAAGAGAAATTACATTTCATACATATGTGTCTCAAATTCACAATAAGCTTTTACTGGAATATAGTCCCTCCTCTTGGAGTGGCTTGCTTGTGTAGGTATAGTTAAAAGTAAAGCTTGGGCCCTGGATTAATCCTGGGGGAAAAAAAAAAAAAAAATCCTGATATAAAAACAGTACAACTGAAGGGGAATTTGAATCTATGTTTACCTTGAAGAGCATTGTGTTCAGGCAAATCAGTATATGCGTTGTCATGTGTATTTTGAGTGGCTTCCTTAGAGAAAACTAGTACTGCTGCTTCTTTAGATTAATAAAATAGACATTTGAAAAATTAAAATCTTAAAGTAGAAGGCAAAAAGAAATGCATGCAAAAAGAAAGCAAACCTCACCGTTTCAGTAAAGCAATGAAAAAGCAATGTTGTGCATAAAGTGAGGTCAGTTATAACACAGTTTCTTAAAACAGTATTTTTCTCCTACTGAGAAAAAGTGATAACTTAATTTGGCCAAATTTGGTATTTGACTGCTCTTGCTTGGTTAGATTGATTAGGGTTTTACTAGGTGTTATTTAAGCCATTGGCTTTTAATTTTCAGCCAACTGTGAGCCAGAATTTTGTCAGAAAATTGGTTAGCTCTTGGGGGCTTGCATTTAAAAGCCCCTCAGTACCAGTAAGAATATATTACCCGGCCTTGACAAGCCTGTTACTGCCTATGGTGATGGGTTTGCTGTGCTCTAAACGACAGCGGCCTTATTCTTGCCTTTCTTCTCAGCACTCCCGCTGTTGCCCCATGGCCCTGTTTGGCCTGCGGTTGCCACCATGTGGCTAACCCAGTGCCTAAGCTGATGTTACTAAATGAAATGCCCTGTCAGTGGTAGTGAGAGTGCTCTGGGACCTTTGGGAAAATCAGAGAATTTTATTTTGAACGTCTATAACCAATAATCCAATGTAGAAGTAGTACTCTACTCTAGAAACCAAGTTTTAGGCTTTTTCATTTGCACGCTGCTCCTCTTTTGAAACAGTGATTTATACCATACCATAGCATTGTCCTTGTTTATTTTTCTTGCCTACCTTGAGGATTTTTCCTTTAAAAACTCAAGCAACTTTGTTAAAATTGATCTTGCGGTACTGGGTGGGGGTGCCCAGGCACTGGTGGGGGTGGCCTCTGTGACCCACTGCAGGGCATGGCTGAGCCCTGTGGCCAAGCTGGTGGCACCTCAGGGAAAACATGTTTAAGATGGGCAAAAACACTGCACAGGAAGAAATGGAGGGAACAAAAAGAATGAGAAATGGCAGCATAGGGAAGGCCAGGGTCAGAGGCGGAGAAGGAAGAGGCCACGCTCCATGGCAGAGCAGGTATTCCCTGCTGGCTGTGGAGGACTCATGCTGGAGCAGGTAGACGTTTCCTGAAGGAATTGCTGTCCCTGCAGAGCCCACACCAGGTAGTGGAGTCGGGAGTGAAGTTGAGCCTGGGAAAGGGTGGAGGAAGAGTGGTGTTTTAATGGTTGTTTCTCACTACCCAAATCTATTTATATGCAATAAATTAATTTAATTTTCCCCAAGGTGAGTTTGTGGAAGTAATTAGTAAATAATCTTCCTGTCTTTATCTCAGCCCATGAACTTTTTGACCTTATTTTGTTCCCTGTCTTGTTGAGAAGGAGGAGTGAGAGAGCGGCTGGGTGGGCTTAACCCTTAACCAAGGCTAACCCACCACAAAATGGGGTCCACACTTCAGTTGGTTAGATAGCCTTTTAGGTCCTTTTGTGGTGCCCTAAGTTACAACACCCCTCTGCAGAAGGCTGGCAGGTATGATGTGGGATCTGTGGGCAACCAGTGCCTTCTGGGGCAGCAGCTGGAGGTCAGGAGTACCTGGAGGCCCTTCAAAGTATATTGGGTGCTGACCTGTGGGTAGCTGGATTGAGTCCTGCAAGTCTCAGGTTGAGCTCAGAGCCTAAATTATTCTACCAAAGCAAATCACGATTCTCACTGTCTCCTCAGGAAAAGGGGGTTGACACAAGGCTTAGCTAACGTTTATATATGGGTTTGAGCACTTCAGCTGAACAGAAGGTTACAAATTCTGTAGCAGGGTTGTTCCACTGCACATCACTTTGATTTTATTGAGTTTTTATTCTGACCTTAGTTACACTAAACAGTTTGTAATAAGTAAAATGCCAGATTGTTTCACCTCTCCTGAAAAGAAGAATCATATTTGCTTCTGAACATACCGTCATTAAATATGATGCACTAAAATGCTTTTTTAACTGATGCTGTAATTTGGTGAGACTCTGATACAGATGTAATCTAATGCCTATTCAAATTGGTAAGAGTAATGCATCCTTGGCGTCAGGTTAATTTATTTGGAAAATATTTCATCTGACCGATTAATAGTTAAGCAATAGGTTGTTTTTTTTTTTCACTTCTAAGATGATAAACAAGTAAAGAAATGAAATCTTTCTAACATATAACCATCATTCTTAAAGACAATTTAAATCCTTTTAATGTGGAATTTCTGGATTTTTTTTTTTTTTAGCAGAAAAGAAGTTGATGTTTTTCGAATGAGTTACTTGTGACTCTTCAGACATGTGATGGCAATGGCAGAGAGGATAAGAGAGGATATCTTGTCTAAATTATACTTGCTAGTAAAATGGGGCTTTCCAGTCTTGGAAATAATTTCAAGATTTACTGAGGTTGTCAGAGAATTGATAGAGAGTTATCTTGTACTGTGCTGACTGAAAACAGGTACCAGTGTCCACGAGATGGAAGCAGACACAAATAACTGTACATTTCAAAGCTTCCATATAGCTCATCTGCTTTACTTGTTCAAGAAAATACATGAAGGCTCTGTTTAAACTCTTAAATAGACATTTTCTGCTTTGTTCATCTGGAGATTATTTTTCGTTAATATTTTATAATTGCTATGTAGATCTCACCCAGTCAGTTTGACATTCCCTGAACTTATTATATCATTATGCGCAGAACTAGCCTGTGCCTCCTGGGAAAGGACGGGTGAAAAGCTTCTTGGCTTAAATAGAAAATTCGTCAGATTTGTCTTCAGGTCTGTTTATTAGCAAGTGTTATGTGTCTGTGAGAGGCAGAGGGAGAAACAGACTTTGGGATTTTATCTCAGTGACACTGTCCTGTCACATGTTTGATCGTATGCTTGTGCCCTGGTGTCTTTAGTGCATAACTTTGGATCTGGTTGTCTGACTGATGCTGGAAGCCTTTGATTATTGGAATGATACAGAGACTGACTATACATCCTGAAGGAGGCAAAATATCCATCAACTTTGACTGGAGTTTTGCCTGAGGGCAGACTGCAGGACCAGTAATCTAGTACATAAATCAAAAATCAGACCTGGCAAGGCTAGGAAGCATGGATCATATAGTGTCAGTGCTTGCATATGTTACAGCGAAGACTCCTTGTTGCAATGCTTATTTTATGGTGCAAGTATGACCACCATTAAAAAAGGAGTTCCTTTAGAAGTGAGAGAAGTATCTCCATGCAATGAACTTCAATGAATTTCTGAAGTTCGAAGTCCAGTTTCTCTCCAGCACTTCACCTTCCACTCTTACAGATTGGGCTGTGTATATTGAAACTATGACAAACCTGAAAAATAATTTTTGCTTCATTCAGGAAAGACTTGTTTCTGTCAGAGCATGTCTCCCACTCTTGGTAACTTGACAGTTCCTCAGGGCTTACGGAATTGGCCCCAAGGAGCTTGGGTTTACTGTAAGAGCCATGTCAAAGCTCTTAGTTTTTCTTCAGGCTTTATCTGATTGTTCTCTGAAATATTTTTTTTTTTTCCCACATTTGGCCTAGAGTTGTTTTGTGTGTGTGTGAAAACAATAATTGGATTTGGAAACTGATATCTTTTGAAGATTTCCAAATAAGCAGAGTAAAAGTTATAATGAAAAGAACCCGTCATCTTGCAGTGATTTCAGTACAATATGATGTTCTAGTGCACTGGAGAGTATTTTAAAAACTGAGCATGTTATAGAACATTACAGGTTATCTTGCTGTTTTATCTCTGGTCTTTGCATTTGGTTCCTTTACAAAACTGCTAGAAGGCAAAATGTTTTTTTGAAGGGGACTCTAAATCAGCTGGAATGTAAGAGGTTAGCAACCTGGAGAAGCAGGTTGCATTATGTGATGCAAGTGACCCAATATATTAAGTTGTAAAAGATAACTGAAATATTGCAAAGCCCAATTTTTATCAAGTTATCAGCAAACTAATACCATGACAAATTTTTACTGCAAATACGCTTTTTCGTGTAGCAGCAGAATCACAGATAAAACAAAAAGTAATAAATCTATCTCACCATTGTCCAACTTTAATTTCTTATTTTATTTTTATTTAGCAGTGGTGGGACTCCAACTCCAGTTTCGGATGCCGATGTTACCACATTGAGAGGTCAGTTTTCACCTACCTCCTGTCAAGGCTGATTCTTAATTATTAGAAAATTGAGAAATTCAATGGTGTTTGGATTTGAAAAAGAACTGAATTTTTGCATCTCAAATAATGCTGTTTGTGATCTGCAGATCATGTTGTATGCTGACATTATTTTGTTATTGTATGAATCATAAAAATCCTACTTAAGAAATTAGTTCTGTGCACTTTTTACTGCACTTAAATTAATGTTCCCCAAAATACATCTGCTTAGACACAACATTAACATTTTATTCTGATTAGTGTATTTGATACTTTTCCTCAAGCTCTTCAGGTGTTTCCTGTGTTGTTTCTGTCATGATGATGGGAACAGGAATAAAATTTTACTGTTGGTTTATGCTTGCTGACCTGCTTCTGTTCTAAACATGTACATGGGTGTAAAAAAAAAAAAACCCAAACAAAATAATACTGCTCTCTTTCAAACTCAGATGCAGCTGCCAATGTTCCTCCCCCTCATGAGATCCCTGTTGAGAGTCCTGCGGGTGGTACTGTCCATGAGATCGAAGATGCAGACACTACTGTGAGTGGGTTTTTTTTTTTTCATTTGGTTCCACATTCTGCTGCCTTTCCTAAATAATACTATTTGTGATCATTTGCATTTCCTAGTACTTAAAGCTGTTGTTAGCATAGTGTCTTAACAGAAATTAAGATTTCGTAAAAACAGGGCATGAACAGAGCACGAAGGTTTTAAAATAATTTGCTAGGTAGGTATTTTTTCATTTGTGGAAGCTTTGCAATGCTACTTCCCTGACAGTGAGAGAGAACAGACCAGTTGAGCCATGAGGCGAGGATTTTGATAGTGATGTAGGACTAGACAGGGAATGGTAAGAGGTTCTGAGAGCTCCAAGAAGAATGTGGAGCACTGTTATTCCTATGGAAACACAATACACCTTAAATTGCTGTTGTGGTGTTTTGAGGGTCCATGTGGTACAATTGTGTAGGACAGCAGAGAGGTGGCCTGGATAGCCTTGAAGATTTCTTCTGATTCTCTGCTTCTTTTCCTCTGCTGACATAGATTAACTTTCATATATCATCTTACGGTCACCCTTACCTTGATATTTAAACAAAACTCCCAGCGTAGTGCAGCCTACATCAAGTACTTAAAAGGTCCCTGCAAAAGTGAGCTGGCTTTCAGAAGTGCTGACCACCACATAGATTCCAGGGAAATATTTGCTTCCAGGAAAGAGCTCCTCTGGAGTAAAATTTAAGCCCAAACTCTAGAATCCAACTGCAGTATTCAAGTGCCTACCTAACTGAAGATAATTTTGCAAACCAGTAGTATGAATCAGCTGGCTTTTGTTTTCTTATAAACAAGGAACTCTCAGTGGATTTATGAAGCTGCCCATGCTACATATAAGTAGAAGGTGATTTATGGCACTGGGTTTAACTGTGCACTGTTCTTTAACCAACAAACAAAGCTGGTCCAAACTGTACTTTCTTTTAGAGCTTCCAGGGCTAACTGTGGAGCTCCCATAGTGTGCTTCCAAGTATAAATACTGAATATGAAAGAAGCAGACATCTTCTGAATCAACTCCAGGGTCTGACATTATGTTAGGCACCACTTGTGGTTTGGTTCCATGTATACCACTATTCCTTTTTTAAACACAACTGCCTGAAGTATTTGTGCCTGAACACAGAATAAGACCACTCAGTACATCAGAAAGAAACCAGAATTAGGTTGCTGCTGCTACAGCAGTTACTCTGTACAGTTACATCACACCTCATCATTGCTCTGTGCAGCCCAAATGCGTTGCAGATTACAACACTGAGACTGAGCGAAGCTCATCTTCTGTACTCACATGTGCTTTGGTTTTGGGGGACTGATAAATGATTGAAACTACGTGGCATTGCGAACAGCTGAATAGTAACAGCACATATATGGCTGCTATGTATGCATTTCTCAAATGTTAACTAGCTTTCAGTAGCGTACCAGTCATTATGGTCCTTAACAAAGTTGTCTAGTTAAAAAGGGATGAGGGGAGAAAGATAATTTAACAAAGAATTTTTAGAGGCTCCCTAAATGGTATGTAAGTTGCTCACTGGTGGCAGCTAAACTTTCTGGAGAAAGGTTTTTCCATTTCCTACACCATACGTAACACAGGCTGCAGCTTTGCTGAAAAGGTCTGTTTTGTTGGCTCTCTCTTTTTTACTTATTAATGGGGAAAAAGCAACAATTGCATGTAAATAGCCAAAGATATTTGGCTATTTGGCTAAAGTCAACTCAAGCCAGCCTTCCCTTCCCTCTCCCACAAATCTCAATTTTTGTTTTAGAACAAAACCATGAAACAAGATCTGGTTTTCCTCATGTCTTTTAGTATGCCATAAGGAATACTGGTTGTAAAATACTAGAGAACTAAGCAGAAAGTGTTCTTCCTGTGTTCCTCAGTAATTCAAATTAGATTAAAACTTGGCATTCACTGCTGCCTGTGGCAGCCATGATAGCTACATGCTTTCCTGATGCATTGCACAGCCGCTGCTGCAGGGTTTCTTTGTCAGCTGTAGACCTACCAGTTGAAGCTCACCATTTCAGCTCAGCAGAGGTCCCCCCAGATCTCCCAATGCCCATTGTATATCTGGGGGGGATCTGTCATTTCCTGAGGCTGAACAACACAGGGTTTTGTTCTGAATGTAGAACTTGGCAAAGGTAACTTGTCTTCCAGGTGGAACAGTAAGTAGGAGCCTTGTGATAAATGAGTAAATTTTTTTTGGTAAATCAACCTATTGCTGACTGGACTGAAGCGAGCTGTTTGTGTGTCCATAGTTGCACTTTAAATTGCCTCATGAACCTCCCACACAACTGAATTTCTGTTTGTAGCTGAGGTCAACTAGGTGGCCTTGCACTAGAGTAAAGATCATAGAATAGTTAGGATTGGAAGAGACCTTTAAGGGCCATTTAGTCCAACCCCCCTGCAAGGAGCAGGGACATCTTCAACTACAGTAGGTTGCTCAGACCCCTGTCTGACCTGACCTTGAATGTTTCCAGGGATGGGTTGTCTACCACCCCACTGGGCAACCTGTGCCAGTGTTCCACCACCCTCATTGTAAAAAATTTCTTCCTTACATCAAGTGTGAATCTGCCTCCTTCTATTTTAAAACCAATCCCCCTCCGCCTTTCACAACAGGCCCTGCTAAAGAGTTTCTCCCTGACTTTCTTATAAGCCCCCTTGAGGTACTGGAAGGCTGCTATCAGGTCTCCCTGGAGCCTTCTCTTCTCCAGGCTGAACAGCCCCAACTCTCTCAGCTTGTCCTCATAGGAGAGGTGCTCCAGCCCTCTGATCATCTTTGTGCCCTCCTCTGGAGCTGCTCCAACTGGTCCACATCCTTCTTATGTTGGGGTCTCCAGAGCTGGATGCAGTACTCCAGGTGGGGTCTCACCAGGGCAGAGTAGAGGGGCAGAATCACCTCCCTCAACCTAAAGGTGTGCAAATGGAAAATAGAATTATCTGCAATACAAGAATTCTCAAAGAATGTGCTTGCTTAGTAGATTGGCCTCATTAGTTGCCACCTTTCTCCCCGAGGCTTCATAAGCACTCCATTATTGTGCAAGGCAAACAGGTATGCTGATGGCTTGAGTGAGCATGCTGTCCTTTGGACCGCACTTTTAGCATGTTATTAAGTACATCCGTGACCATCAGTATGGCACACTAATAGTGCCCTGTGTTGGTTTTGTTTAGTGAGGGGGGGGCTACAGTGGCAGCTTCTGTAAGAAGCTGCTAGATGTTGTTCCCCTTTGTTCAGTGGACTCGACCAGGTCTAGGATGGACCCGCTGCTGGCCAGGGCCGTGCCAATTGGTAACAGAATATTCCATGATAACGCCTCTGTGATAATGTATTTGAGAAGAGGAGGGGAAAAAAAAAAAAGATGCAAAGAAGCTGAAGTAAGGGCGGAGAGGGGGAGGCGTGAACCTTGTGGGCCTTGTGGCCCTCACCCTCTGGCCTCCCGCTGGGCAGCGGTCTGGGCCCGACTCAGCCCAGCCTGGCTGCAAGAAGTGGAAAGGAGATGAGATGTGAAGAGAACCTGAGAGACGTCTGCCCGCCTGTTGTGAACATTTTCTTGTGAGAGTCACTGAGTGTATTCGTGACCATCAGTGTGACACATCAATAGTGCCCTGAGGTATTCCTGTCCATACAGCATTTATGAAGAGGGCTCAGATTTTCTACCCCATGAAGAGCAAGAGAAACCTCCGGATTTGTAGCAGCTGGAGAAGTTTCTGGCCCACGTAAGAAAGATGTTTGGACCCAAGTTTAGGATTGTAGTGTGCTGTTGACAGATGGCAGACCATATGTACATATGCATATCTAGAGATGCTTTTTACATAGAGTAAATCCAGGATAGGTAGGAATCTGGTCTGTGGTGAGTAACGAGGGCTTATTTCTTGGAAAAAAAAAATGAAGGGCAAAGCAAAAAACCAACCAAACAAAAAAAGACATTAACTCCCCTTTTGTTTTCTTCTTTCTTCCTTCCCTTCCAGATCAATAACGAGATAAATAAGCAGGATGAGAAGCTAGTGAGACCTGTGACTGAGCAGATGATTGAGTTCAGCATTTTGATTGTTGGTGAGAAGTACAGTGAGGAGCTGAGCGACCCAGCCGCTGTGAAGCGTCAACTGCTCTCTGAACAATTCATTTCTCAGGTGATTACCTTCCCTGACTTCCTTTTTTGTTTCTGCTGGCTCTGCAAAGCAATAGTAGCACATAGCACCTGTGTTAGGCCTGCCTTTTTCTCATGAGCTTTGCAGAACCAGCTTAGGGCTTTTGTTGCCTGAGGCTGGCTGGAAAATATGCGCCCACTATGAGAATACACCGTTCCGTCTGACGTGCTGCCTTTCTGAAGTAGTAGAGGGCCATACATTGGGTGTAGCATACCAGTTGCTAAGGACTAATTACTCTGGTTTTCTTTTTGTGTTTCTCATGAAATAGTCTGCTATCATTCTTGCTGGCAAAAGAGGTAAAAGTATGCTTTTGGGAGGATCAGAAAATTGTGCTGAACCCCTGAATGTGGACCTACTCTGAGTGGGACCTTTCTGAGGGACTGATTTCTCTCTCTCTCCTGTTTTCTGATTTCCTTAAATTTACTTTGCCTTTTGGTAGCAAAAGAAACCAAGCCACATGTTATTAATAAATGAAAACTATTTCCACTTATTTTAGTCCTTTTAATGACCTATTTCTACCAGGGCTAACTGTGGCCTTACCACCTTTTCAGAATCTTTCAATACCTCTCCCTGTCAGCGTTACTGCAGTAGGGCTTTTACACTAGCAGAGAAGTGACAAGGTTCTTGTTTGCCTCTTGCAACTTCATTAATTCTCTCAAGTTTTAGGACTTGAAAATCTTAAATTTTAAAGATACATTTAACATCTCGCTAGCGACCAGTCTGCCTGGAGTTTATTTCAGTGCCTTCTAAACTCTTTGTCCAGTTTGGACTCTTTCATAATGTAGTTGGTTTGAAACTGGGAGTGAAAAAGATAATTTGAAGGTCTTAGCAAACCAGCCTGCCCGCACTCTCAAATGGCAGGACATGAATCAGCTGCAGTTCAGAGCCATCAACCCGTGCTGAGGCAGTGCTGGAAGGCAGCTCGAGTAATTCAGGTACCGCACAGCATTAACGTGCAGCGCAGGCAGAAGGCATACAGGTCCATCAGCATCGGCTGATGTGGGCATGCTCTGGGTCTGCTACAGAAGCTGAGCACTGAAGTGGGATATAGGATATCATAATGATTCCACAGCGTCCAGATTTTGGACTGTAGAAGAAACTCTGGCATCAGTCTAGTGAATCTGTCTATACAGAGTAGGTGATAGATGGGGAAATAGGAAGAAGTTGTGCGCAGGAGAACTCATTCATTACTTTTGTTTAGGAGTGACATTTCTTTGAATGAATCATTGTGCACTGCAGTGAGATACTCTCTGAAATCCAGGCTGCCGAGACAGCTCTTGCACCTGATTAATGCCCAGAATCAGCAGTGCACGTGAGCACATTTTAAAACCCTCCAGCTAGTTCTTAAACACATGCTAAAATCTTATTGGAGTCAGTGGGAATGAACAATGGTTTAGACTGTTAGGCACCTACTTCAAAGAAAAAATATTTATGTGCATATACATATGCACATACATGCCTGATTTATTAAAACTCGATTTCAAGTTAATTTAATTTTAATTAAAATTTAATGTTTTAATTTGTATGTTAAAATAAAGTTACTGGCCCACCTATATAAAATGCATATTTAAAATGTGATCGTACTGCTGTTTCCTAATTTTCCTCTCCCTATTGTTTCCAACATTTTAAAAAAAAAAATTGTCTATATTGATGGTAATTTTATTACCATCATTTTATTGGGGCAGAGAGTTTGTCTTTCCTTTTATTTTGGGAAAAGCATCTAGGATGCCCTACAGCAGCACATCATGAGGCTCAACTTTTCTCTAGCGTTCCTTCCTTGTTAGTCCCATTTAGTTGGGGTTCTCTGCTGAATCCCTTTTACTGGGGCTAACCCTGTGCCAGATCCAGGGCCAGATGGGAAAGAGATGTACTCTTCATTGCAGACAAAAATCATCACCACAACTGTCACAAGTTGCTAGCGTAGGCTAGACATCTTAATTTTCCTAGTTGTGTGGCCAAGTAGCAATGCCATAGTGTGTGTGTGGAAGAAATGTCAGATGGGACGGAGTCCACCTGGCACAAGGATGTTCCACTCCTTTGATCCCTTGCCTGGTTTTTCTCTGTGCTTGGATAAAGAAGCTTTTGAAAAAAAGAAAGTCGGCAGCAATTTGATTGTTTAAGTCTTACCAGAGACAGTTTAAAAATAGGGAGACTGGGGAGGGGAAGAAAAATTTGAGGAGTAAAAAATAATCCTTAACTGGCAAGGGTCTTTTAGGAGGAAAAAAACCCAACCAGCAGCATGAACTTTCAATATTCTATTTCTTGTTTTTTCTTGTGTAACACAATTGACTATTGAATTAGGCCTGGATGTGCTGCCATTTTGCTGCCCCCAGTTGTCTTTTTTGAGTAGCACTGCCAAGCACTCCTGAGCCCTTTGTACGTTTAGGGCAGCAGGGCTGAGCTGTGTTTTGCACCGTGTAATGCATTAGTGCCTCTGGAGTCTAAAAGGTCTCTGTTCCTACAGCAGCCACTTGTTTAGGTTGCTAAGTTCCAAAGCATTTTCCTGAATTCTTTTTAATACAAAGAGGTTTGGGAGGTAATGGAAACCTTTTGGGCAGAGAAGGGTTGGTGCTACATAAATAAAATAAAGAGAAAGCATGTATTTTGCTATGGGCAGTGCAGGGTCTGTTTGAATTTTCTCCCCTTTGAATGTTTCTATGCAGTTCTTGGGGAACATTGGATATTGTTCTTCATACTTTTTCTTTTCCCTTTCTAATAATAAAACAGTGTCACCAAAACTCTTCCATAAACAGAGAGGATATTCAGCTGATTTCCTACTATTAGATATAACAGCTCAGGTACACTTCTAGAAAATGTTGAAAAGACTTCCTGATTTTTCACTAAATGAGTAGGGTGGATGAAATCTGTGTTAATTTTTTGTTTTCCTGTTAAAATAGATTGAAAGTGTATTTGAAGGACTACCTGGATACAAAAGCATCCATGTCCTGGATTACAGGTAAAAAGATACTGATGCCTATGTGGTGATTGAAACTGATCATGTATGATGCGATGTGCCACACTTGGAAGGTTGTTGAGCATGTGTGGAGGAGTTCCTAGGATGTATTAACCAAAGGACAAGTGCTTTCATATCTAGTACCTCTATATACAGAGCTTGAAATAGAAATACAGAACTGTTTGCAAATGTCATTATCTCTTTTTTTGCTCCTGGCATCTACCAGAGAATCTCACATGCTATGCTTGTCTTGATTTTAAGATAAGGCATTCTTATTCAAGATTCTATCCTAAAATTAAAATATACTTTTTTTTTTCTAATTTAAAATTAGTATCTGATACTTCTTCAGTAGTGTTGACATGTCCTAGTATTAAACAAGAAAGAACACACAAATCTTTTTGGAAAAATGTGGTGTATTTAAATATTTTTCAACTTCTTAATGTTAATTTGGGATGACTCTAAAGGTTTGGTGTTTGAGATACATAAAGGTCTTCCTCTCTTTGAACAAAGCAAAGGTGGGTGAATAGTTTGATAACTGATATGCAATGTTTTAAACTCTTTTTATTCTTATAATTTTTTTTTTAAAGACTAACCTCCTCAAATTAATCTGTGGATCAGAATGGCATTTTAAGTTAATTTTGGGAAAAAGTAGATCCTGCACATTATGCATCAAACATCTGATGTCTGAGTTTTAGGGTATACGGATCACAAATGATGATTTTTCTTGAATGGACTGGATACAACTTTCAGAATCTAATGAGAGTATTCATGAGTTAATCTCGGTTGTGTCTTCTTTGAGACTTTGTAACCTGTGTTTCTTAGAATTTATTGGCTGGAATATTTGAGCTAGAATACAAGCAGGTAACAAAGCAGATATAGAGAGAAAGATTTTATGATAGGAACCTTAGATTGTGCTCAGTTTCCAGCCTGGAAGGTAGCAAACACTTCCATCTTGGTATCTGCAGTCTTACACATTTGCAAGCTCTTGGTTCATTTAAGAAGACAAATAAAAGTTTGATATTTCTGGCAAAGCACTAGAGCTCTGTGCTCTGCTGTGCATGACAAAAAAAAAAAAAGTGTTTGTAAACTAAACCTGTAGGTAGAATTAGTGAGCCTTGATTTTCTTGGTACTGACAGCAATTTAACTGCATTATTTGCAGTAAGTTGAGGTGGCTCTGCTTTGCTGATTCCCTGTGATCAACAGGGAATATTTCAGTTCAGCAAAAGCAGAATAGTTTGTTATGTAGCAGAATAACTATGCAACTTAACTATTTTGCAGTATGCTTTTTCAAATTTGCGTACCTTGTAGAATACCAAAGCAAGTTTGTTAAAGTTAAAAGACTTAAAGGAAAATATGACATTGATTTAACAGGTTTTGCTGTTTTGTTTTGTTTCTATATACAGCTCTCCTGAGGAGGACAGGTAAAGACAACTTTTTTACAAATTGTTGTAATACAAATGGAAAAACATGTTTAGCTGGAGGACACTGTTTTAGGGATTTGTAGTTTTGGCTCCAGAGCGAGATAGTTATCCAGCATAAATATTATCTAAGGGGGTTCCAGCAGAAACTGTACGTAACTTCTCTGTTTTGATTACAGATAAACCTAATTTGCTTATTTAAGTCCTAACCATAAAAAAAAAACAAAACTATTTGGGGAAAATCTCCCTAAACTCAAGTCAGCTACCGGGCTAACTTGTGTAAAGGAGTCTCTTTTTGTGTAGAAAACAAAATTGCTTAACGATGACTCAACATCTTCATAATTTGCAGCAAAGTCTTGAATGGATACGAGATTATTATTATAAAGGAGGTAAGAAAACCATAGTTCTTCAGCAAAGGCAGTTGGCTGAGCTACTTCAAGGCCAGAGGTGCTGCACATCTTAGCAGTAGTTTTATAAACATTCCTTAGCAGAAGATGGGATCAGTCTAGACTTGTTTTGGATGCAGGTTAAGCATCCAAAATTTTCCTCATTTAGTTTTTTTAAGAATTTCACAAGACAGAAAATTAACTGCAGCCTTTAACTTACTAGACGGACTATTTTCTCTTCTGTATTTCCCAGCAAAGATGTAATCTGTTTCCACAAACACTTTTACAGAGAATGAGCATTTTAATTTTGGAAGAAAGGTTAGAAAACACAAATCTCTCCACAAACAATAGTGACTTAAAGCCATCCTCTAGTACTCTGCACTTCTGCAGGCTAAGATGCATGCAAGTATTCACACAGGCTGTGCTCCAAGCACCAGATGTTTTAGCCCTTTCCAGACAGATGATGGTGTTGTAGTTATTAGTTAGGAATTATTAACTGCAACTGACAGCACAGTTGTATTAAATCTAAATGTTACTTTTGAGGATCACATTGTATTCCATCTTTGCTGTGCCTTTTCACTACTGCTGTCCTTTTTTATTTACTCTGCTGGCAGTCAGTGCCCATGGTAAGCCTATGGTGGGCTCATTTCCATGATAGAGCCAGCAGCAAAACTCCAGCGGGCTCCTGGTTTTAGTCAGGGTGTTTGCTGATGATGTCTCTGTTGTATCTGGCGCTGAAGCTTTAGAGACTTCTCTGAACAGAGCGATTACTTTAGCAATCCAGTCCAGCTCTGTGGAATGAGGAAAAGCTGTCTTTGGAGCACATTTTTCTAACACTTCATAGATTACTTCATTTTCTTGCTGTGCCCTGTGCACAGCCAAAATATGTTATATTTTCTAAAGCTCCCTTGTGCTTATGCCTAGTGTATGGTAAATCTGATTGCTGCCTATGCTGTCATGTGGGAAAGGACATCGAGACGTATTCAGGAAAATAAAATTAAGAAAATGGACGAGAGTTAATATGGAAAAAAGCTAAGCTGTACACAGATGCAAAACTTAGTTAAAGAATAAATGATCAAATGAGTCTAGAAAAGTGTTCCCAATTATAAGCTGTATTAAATACCATTTTATTGCTATTCAAGACATTATTTCAAGCAGCTTGACACTGCACAGTGACAGTGATCAGGGCTCCCTCTTGCTCCAATAGGTTGCTACTACATACAGGCTTTTTTCTCCTGGCTGTTTTTTGTACCTCAGAGCCATTCCCATTGTTGGCGTGATCCTAAAATCATCACTCACACCACTGCATGCTGGTGGGTCCATTAATAATGCTGGCAGAAAGCCAGTGTTTTGGCCTGCTTGTGGTCTGTTACCATTCACTAGTAGAAACATAGGGCTGGGACCAGACCAGGTGTCCGGTTGTGGTAGCCTTTTCCTTGAGAACTTTGCAGTGGTGGAAAGCATAGGAAGGCAGACACAAGTGTGAAAATAATTGAATAGTTTTTATTTGGAATCCTTTAAAGCAACAGATTTTTATATTGAAAAAGGTTATTGACATAGGTTCTTGGGAAAAAGAAAAAAAATAGTGTTTGTTATTCGTTGGAAAACCTTGCATCCCTCATCTGTGTTCTCTTTCTCTTCGTACTTCTGAAGTGGGGTAGAAGTTCACTATGCTGTTACGTTTGATGGAAAAGCCATCAGCAATGCCACATGGGACTTGATTAACCTTCATTCCAATAAGGTGGAGGACAACTCCTTTATGGGCATAGAGGATAATCCAACGGTTGTGTACACCATCAGTGATTTCCGAGATTATATTGTTGAAATCCTCCAGAAAAATGCCTTGCTTGAAAACACTTCCTTGTCTTTAGACCCCAACTCTCTCCAGCTTACTAACGGTGAGTATTAATTATGATGCATTGGTGGGCCACCCATCTGAGATTTTATAAAATAAATCTCAGATTATAGCTTGTTTTGCTCTGATCTTAACCAGGCTGTGTTATTAGCACTAGTAGCCCATTAGATTAGCCTCTTTTTTTTTTTTTTTTTTTTTTTTTTTTTTTTTTTTTCTTTGACACTGAGGTTTGTGGTATGCAATTTCAGCAATACTTCCAAAAATTAACAGGAATAGAAGGGGAAATGTAATTGAGATGATGCCTAGTAGCTCTGTGCTGGCCTTGAGCAGCACAAAGGAAATATCTGGTTTATTGTTGAATATTCAACAATCCTGCTAGAGGTGGCAGAGGAGTGCTGTCGACCCCTCTGTTCTCATCTTTCCTCTGTACTTCTTGTCAGTGATCTGGGGGTATTTCCAGAGACAAATTTTCTCTGGCAAACTTTCTGAAGATTTTACCCACAAGTCTCAGATGAGGGAGGGTTTTTCAGTCAGTCTTCCAAACCAACTTCCTCACACTGCTACTGCAGCCTTTAGATCCCAAGTATTTCTGTTTCCACAGTGAAAGAAATACTACGCCCTACACCAGAAGACCCATCCTGGATTACTGAGCATCCAGTTGTGCTGGAGCACCCAGAGTTCGATGTGAGTATGGTTCTGAGCGATGGCCTTTGGACGCATTTGAACAACTTATCTCAGCAAAGCAGAATTGCAGCCAGCACCCAGAGCTTCTCTGTCCTGTTGTTCAGGCAGAATAAGTAGTGATGAAGACATACTGGAGTAAAACCTCTGGTGAAATCTCGCATTCGATAATTTGCTATCTGTTGGACAGCAGTTTTCTGTGATAAGCTTGTATTACATGGCCGTACTCTGTTCCTGACTGTACAGCCAGGCCCGGCTTCTTAGGCTTCCTTTGTAATTCCATAATGTTTAGACTCTAAATTGCTCTAAATACATGATAGACTGTAAATTGCTCCAAAGACATGATTCTTCCCACATTACTACCTTTCTTTGGAAAGCGAGAAATAGATGTAATCACTAAAGCTGGCTGTTAGAAGAGATAAAAGAGTAAGTTTCATATGCTCCTTTTGTTACTGTATTGCTTTCACTGAAAGTTCTCAGTTCAGTGTTAAAATTATGTCCATCCCCTTAATGCCAGCAAAGGAAACACAGAAAAATAATAGGCAGTGCTTTCTTTTTTTTCATTCCTCTTGCAATTGTAATTATCTCCTCCGATTACCCTGGGACATAGACTGAAGTTCCCCATTGCACAGGAGACTTAATATCTCTGACCATGTCTGTACAATACAAAGGGGCTTTAAGCAGAGATACCAAGTTAGGTGGCAGTGACACTGAGATCAAATCAATTAGTTCTGCTGACAGCCACAATTTCTGAATGGTGGAGCATTGTTTGGGCTTGAGGATTTATCCAGTAGGTTTCTGCTCTGCACTCTGGATTGTAAACCAGATGTGCCTTCCAAGAAGAAATGAGCTCAGTTCATGCTACAAAATCTAGATCCACCTATGATTGATGGTAGATTTTCACTAAGTTTATTATGAGATAATGTTGTGAACACAGACACATTTAATTTCAGGCCAACTTCTGAAATCTTTATGGAAGCAAAATTTGTACTCACCTCACAAAACCCACATATTCTTGTTAGAACAGGCACAGGTATAATATCTTTAATGTCATGCCAGTTTTCCCTGAGTTTGAAAAACTAATCATTGATGTCTAAAATGCAAATTCACGTGGATTTGCCATAAATGGCTTAAACATAGTATGGATAAACATAAATTTAAGGTAACTTTCAGGAAAGAGCCTTCTCTTTAGTAGAGCTATTGAACTAGATTAAAATGTGGCAGATGTTTATTTTAGTAAGACAAAGAATTCTGCCATCTTTACATTCTATCTGTAGATACTCTGACTGATGTGCAGTCAATAAGATTTTAGAGTAGAGGTAGCATTAAACCTATTTTAGCAAATAATATATACAACAAAAATTTCTGGAAGTTACATTTCTCTAATCATGGACTATGAATAATAACGTCATCTATGTCTTCAACCAAAAACTCTAATTATGTAAAAGATATTGGGTATATCCCAAAACCAGCTGTGTACAAGCTGCGATTTGGGAGGTAACTTTCGATAAATTTAAGAAAAGCATAAACATTCTTAAACAGTAAACAAGGCTGAAACGATTAGTCAATTACTTCCACAGATGTCAAACCTTTAGGGTTCAAGTAGATAGTGCTGAGTGGAACTGTTACGTATGGAAAAAAATTTTGCTATCACTTTTCTTAGCTGATCTGAGAATAAGTTGGATTTGTATGATCATATATACTCATGACATAACATGGGACTATCATGACTTCACCATCTAATTGCTAGCAGATGCTACCAACTAATCATTAATTCTTTTCTTTGAGTTTTATAGCTTTTAAAAAGTGAAGAAAAAAAAAACAAGTCTAGTTTTTGAAATCTGTATTTTCTTGTTATTTCTGTTGAGTGGTAACAGGTAGAATGCTCTGGCTTGCTGAATACAATGCCTTTTTGGCAGCAGAAAATGGAAAATAAGGGAGGGGGTTTGTGTTTGCAGTCATCTGTCATATTTGTAAGCCTTTCAAAAGACATAAGTGAAAACCAGAACTTGCCAATATGATATTAAACTTGTTAATATAATATATTGCACCGTAACAAGAATCTTTGAATAATGTTAGTTGTCATAGGAACATCTGTCCACATTCAAATAAATGATGAAGTGAAATCCCTGGCAACTAAGTGCTCACATAAAAAAGAAAAAAAAAGTATTGAGAAGCTATTGCTGGTAGTCCTTATTCATTCTTTATGGAATTTATATGTGTAATTTGTTTCTAATCTCACACAGTAACTTTTTTTACAGCTTTATTTATAGTGGTCAATTTTGCCAAAAAGATAATTGCTGGAGCACATGTCTATATGGTATATATACTTTCCAACTGATTGTTACCATATAAATTAAAAAATGTGAGGAGACTGTGGTGGCATAACAACTGGCTATAAAAATGTGATCAATACAGGTAGACAAATAATTTACTAAAAATACCTTAACTGGCTTGTTTCCAAAGAGTCTGAATGCAGTCTGAATGAAGCTGAAAATTTACTTCACCCACATTTCAATCAGGAGTAAAATTTCAAATGGAGAAGTATTTGGATTCTTCCTGTAATTCATGCTGGTCAAGAAAAAGAAAGAGATTAGACAGGAATGGTGAGCTACAGAATTGGCTGAAATGGTTTCGGACTGTAATACGTTTTACAGAAACCTGTGTCCACTGCCCACTTAACTTTACTAGTCACCATTAGCAATCGGTTCATTCTTAGTAAATTGCTGCTTCTTGAAATTGTTTGGCAGTTTTTAATACCCCAAGTGTTGTTGTTTGGTTTTTTTTTTGGTTTTTGATATCAGACTACTGCACAGCATTGATATGTGGGCAGGTATCCACATGAAGCACTAATTCCTGAGTTTTAGGCATTCAGCTTACTTTTGTAGCCTTGACCAAATAACTTAATATCTTCATTGATTTTCCTAATATAATTACCTCATGAGACACTGTAGTAATAGATTAATATTCAAAGATGAAATGTGCTAAGTATTCTAGCCGTAAACCTAATAATGACTGGGGTACGGAGTAGTAAGTAAATGGTGTGCAAACTGGAGATTTAAAAACAAATTATTTTTTTACATTTCAAGCAATTTGCAGAGCCATTGTGCATACTCTTTGTGGTTTATCATTACTGCTGATAGATTTTTTTTTTTTTTTTTTTTTTTTTTCCCCCCCCCCTTTTCTTTTGTACATGTGTATGTTCTTGTCTCTCTGCTTACAGACCCTTGCTGGATTTGCTAGCTGGTTAAAAAGAAGAAACAGGAACCATTCAGGGGAGAAGTTGTCTTAAATAAATGCAATAGGTTAGGTGATTTTCTTTTTTTCTCTCTTTTGATCGTTGGGGTTTTACTTTCCTCTGAAGTGATGATGAATTGGAGTCACAAGGGTTTGGAGCAGGAGACAAACTCTTTGAAGAAGTGGTTGTATTCAAGTAAGACCTTAATCCTGTTTTTTGTCTCAGTACTGTACATGCTGTAGATAATTGTTATCTAGCAGATTAATTTAGTATTTTTGTTCTTGTTGTAGGAAAAAAACTTGAGATTAGGGTAAAAGAACCAAAAAAAAAAAAAAAGCCTTTTAAAATGTAGTAAGCCTGAGACATTGCGTGGATTTAATGAGGCCCGCTCCCGAGATGCCTAGGTAATTCACACCCAGTCTCTCTGAAGTTAATTACGTGCCAGTACAGAAAGGCTAAATCCTCATAACTTCCTTACAGATGCTGCTATGGACTTATTAAATCCTGTGATGCATCATCAGTCTTGCTGGTGTCAGCCAGAGCGAAGGGCTCTGAGCACCGCAGAGGACCCTGCACATCTTGGGAATTCACCGTGAAAAGGAATTTTTCATTATTTTGCTGTGCCTTTCCGCTGTAAGGTTTTAGAGATACAAGAGGCAGTGCTCGCTGAGGTTTCACACAACGAAGACCTTACTGGTGTATATCTTGGTGGTAGACA